>OW387783.2:2500-597500 GCA_936446665.2 Synanthedon andrenaeformis | reverse complement strand
CTCACATATTTTTTTGTAATTTTTTGTTTCATCTTTTAGTCCTTAGATGGCGATTTTGTTTCTTTTTTTTGCCACACGTAATTATAAATGTTTTGTTTAAAGAAGGCCTCGTAGAATACGATGTTCATTGCAAGCTATATGTATAATTACGACCACTAATGGACTTGGCATACACGGTATGTAACATTTAGACCGATAACGAGGCTGTAATAATTAACGTTACAATGTTAAACATTATTTTTACAACTGCTTTTATTAATGGATTAATAAAGTGTGAGTTTTTATTGCACAAGACGAAGGTTGGGAACCGCTGTGCACATTTATAAATATCAATTATTGATTTCCATCACAACAAACATTTTTCCTTTTTCTTTAACTTACATACTTAAGTTCGGCAGCGTGTTTGCAGCACTTATGGTGATGCTTGTGTCAATAGGTGACGGTAACCATCTAGGTGACGGTGCGTGCGTGCGTGCGTGCGTGCGTGCGTGCGTGCGTGTGTGCGCGCGCGCGCGCGCGTGTGTGTGTGTGTGTGTGTGTGTGTGTGCGTGTGCGTGTTTGTGCGTGTGTGTGTGTGCGCGTGTGTGCGTGTGCGCGTGTGTGCGTGTGCGCGTGTGTGCGTGTGCGCGTGTGTGCGTGTGCGCGTGTGTGCGTGTGCGCGTGTGTGCGTGTGCGCGTGTGTGCGTGTGCGCGTGTGTGCGTGTGCGCGTGTGTGCGTGTGCGCGTGTGTGTGTGGGTGTAAAAGTAACTCTGTTACCTTTCACGCCTTAACTATAAAATTTTGCTTACACATTTCAGAGATACAGAAAAGTACATAGGATACCTTTCATTCATAACTATAACTATAACAGCAATAAAAATTTCTAAATCATGTATTTATTATTTTTAACATTGTTTGTTGAATATTAATTTATTATTAATACATTCTGCGGTAATCACTATAATTTTATAATTTTGAGAGCGCTGATGTTGAGTTATTAAAATTTTAATTTATTCGTATTGCGACACTATTAAATTGTCATCGTGTGGAAATGAAAATTACCATTTGTACACTATTGGCGTATACTCATCAATTAAACAATAATTCACTATTTATTAAATGAGACATAAATATTCATTTTTATTGTTTGTTTTGTTAACTGACATTAGTATTGAAAAGTATTAAGTTAATACTTTTACATTACATTAATTGAGTTAGTGAATTTAAATTGAGTGTCTTCTCGTCTTGTTTTAAGTAGGAATGAACACTGACAAATGTGGTAAAAATTCAAACAATAGTTTTAATTTATTATCAAACCAAAACCTAACAGAAATTACTTGTAATATCTATGAAGAACTCCCACCAAGTAATACCAAGTTTAATCATGTGATATATTAATATTTTATGTAATTACATAATCACAATAAGAATAGATTTATTACTTGTCACAATAGAAACGTAAGGGCATTTATTTATAACGAGGTAAAATGTCGTGATTGTAGCCCGTTCATTTAAGAAATTAGCATATCAAAATTATTCCATTACTACGTTAATATTTTAAAAATAATACTCAGTCGTCGCACGCGACCAAGAGTTATGATACCCTGGAGATGTGTATTTGATTCTCAGGCGTCATTGGAAAATAGACCTTACCCGCATAGAAATACTAAACAAATTTTAATGTAGGCTGTGAAAATGAAATTCAGAGGTGTTAAACATTTTAGTGGTAATACGGCGAGACGTTTTGAATAACGAAGAGGAAATAAAAATTCAATGTTTTGACTAATAGGTTTGAGATTCTATATTTACATATATGTACTTGTGATTTTTTTGCCGTTTGGTTTTTCATCGCACTGTTTTTGACAGATCACGCGTGATTTGTGCCATGTGTTAAATATGAAGTTATGTAGTTTTCTTTGCCATTTCATTACGAGGAAAGACTTACAAACGAACAACGCTTACGAATTTTTTGACCGCGTTTTGATTGATACCGGTTTTGATGAAATTTTCAGTAAATATTTAGATTAGGAAACTTAAATGATTTTATGAAGTTTTATAGCGACCGTAAAACATTTTATTTTTATTTTTTGTAATTTTGTAACATGCTTTCCTTACAAGTTCATACAAAATTATTATTATCGTTTTTTTTTTAATTAAAAATAATAAAATGAAATATTCAATACCTCACAAAAATACAAGTGCAAATAAAGATTGAATAAATGTTTTAACACATATTAAAAAGGGGTACGGACAAAGTCGCGGGCAAAGCTAGTAGTTAATATATATTAAAAGTTTATATAAAAGCAATATCAGTTGAAGTATTCACTATGAAGTGAAATAGGACGTCGAGTGGGAGGGGGCGGATAATAAATCAGCCGCAAACGCTGGTTGCAGGTGGTGCCGTACGCGTTGAAATATTGTTGCAAAGATTAAAAAACAGATTGGCAGTTTGTCTGTATACCTAACCTTTTTGTTGTATCAAAAGTATAAGACTGCAAATTAGACACTAACAAGCAGTGAAGTATTTTTATAAAATTTATAAATAATAATAGTGATTTAGGTCACAATATCGTGTACATTTGTATACACACTACATACACAGCTTACATAATTAATCACAATGAGTAGTTATCATACGATTAATAAATAAATAATAAATAAATAAATAAGTCTATATATTGTATATTATTTTCTAAATTATGTACCTTAAAATAAAGAATAAAATAAGTCTTCAAAGAATTGTGTATTAAAATTTTTGTTTGCAATAATATCTTTTTTATAATAATCAATTTGAAACTAATTTACTAGAACATTTTTCTATAGTTGCATCTCCATTGCATTTGTTAAAAGAAAATATAAATCATATTATATACTTACATGAAATCTATGGATTTTCAGGTAATGACTGTAGCGACATGCCTACCTTCAAGTGAACCGTCGTAAAATGCATTATTAAAATTTTAATGCACATTGCAAATAAAATGCAAGTTAATGCAGATTAACATTTTGTTTTTTAATTATTTTTTATAATAAATAATTATTTACTGGCAAAATGACGATATACCTACTTATTGATAGGCTGCTGTCACCTATTATAAAAATAAGCAACGCCGGAGAAATGCAATAGTGAAATGGACTCTCAGTTATCGGTTTACCATAATTAGAAGCTAAGAATCTAAGTATCGCAAAGTACCTACTTCGGTATAAAGTATCGCTTTCACGATAACTTAGTCTATGGTTATAAAGGGCGATCATTCTTCTGTAGCGGATTAATTGAGACGCTTGTTTTTCGAAAAGTCTGACTTTAAAACTTAATTATTTTGTAAATTAACGTCGCCACCGGTTCTCAATTGATTAATTATCTACATTTGTGAACATCGACTCGTATATTGGTCAGTCCTTATGTTATGTTGACAGCGACGGGTATTTTAATTTTCTCTCTTTCATTAGACAAACTATTGTCTATTGTAGAGTTCGTAATAAACAAAAAATCGTCTTTTTTATTTTATTTTTTAATGTCAAAGCACACTGAAATTTGCATATTCACTTGCAAAAGATAACTGTGAAATAACAGTATTTTGTTTCAGTGCGGGAGTAAAAAATGCCACTGCTTATTCCTGTTCCCACCTCATCCCTTAAACTTCAAGGTTGCCAGCAGACATTTATTCCACACTGATGCCTCCCTGGTCCTTTGTATTGTAATGGGTTTGCTCTTAGCCAGAATCTAGCCTTTCTGCAAAGACGAGGCCGATGATAGTCTGCCCCAGAAGATATCTATTCACTCGAAATTTAATAAGACTTGAGTTATAATATACTATGACAGACATACAGACAACAGTGATCACCTACCATCAAATTTATCGTCAACCTTTCTAAAACTACTAATGAAACACAAATAAATAAAGTCTTTAAAAACGGACAGTTCAATATTAACTGCAATACATAGTTGGCCTCACTTTGTATCGATTACTGTGTGATTGACAGCAAATGCTTAGGTAATTAATTAGGTTATACAAATATCTAGGCTCATAATAATGTTCTGTAGAACTGTTTGTCTATTCGAAAAAATAATATTATGCAGTATAAGTATTCTGAAAGTGGTAAACAGCGTTTAGTCTTCTGTTTGTGAAATTAATTTTATGGTTTAAATAATTCTCAGCATCTCTTAATCTTAATAAAGAAGCTAACCAAGATTTATTATTCAATTAGAGGATATAAATAGAAGAGTATAAAGGCAATGCGTTTGGAATATTGAGCCATAGATTAATATTGAGAAATGTTTTCTAGATATGACATATTTTGTCTTTGGTATTTAACTATTGTTATTACTGTTAGAACTCATGTTATTATTGTCTCTATTAAAGGAAGCATACTGATAATTTGACTGTATACTATTTTTTCTAAAGAATTTAGAAGATTTTGTCTTATATATTGTATCAATTTAATATAAAATGGTTCTTTCATAAGAACAGTCAATTCAGAAAATATAAATAAAATATTCATGAAATGTATTTTAAAAAAAAGTCCATTAATATAAGCATACACGCAGACAGACAGAGAAAAGGTTGGACTTTATACTAAGTAGTGATTATTATGTTTTATCTATAATATAAAAATGAATCCGTAAATGTGTTGCTAAGCGCAAAACTCGAGAACGGGTGGCCCGATTTTAATTCTGTCTTCACTCATGGATAGAGGGATAATCAGGGAAGGTTTTTACTTTAAAAAAAAATGCACCCCGGGCGAAGCCGGGAGCGGACCGCTAGTTATTAATAAGCAGAGCTCATCCCTTCCATACAAGGATATATAAGCTATGTTATCAGTTATGTAATATACTCCATCCCATTGTAGATTGGCAGACTTCAAATGTCATCAAATATTACTAGTCAGTATATCATAATAACTTGTAATTTACAAATTAAATAGAACAAGTAAGTACGACCAGGATTCGAACCTACATCAGTCGTATGGTGATTGGATTGACGGTGGCGAGATATGATCTGCGCACTTGTCTAATCTTTGCTTAGTCAGTTTATAGCTTAGAAATCTTCTATTATAATGCAAGTGGGGGTTATTTAATAAAGTACAATTATGAATCATAAAACCGTTCTCGCTATTGCCTTTATGAGTGGTAGCTCGTTATCGCTTCCATCTTGATTTATGTGACGTCCAAACGAGTTACGATGGTAACGCATCCGGTATGGATGTGGCATTTCAAAGATAAATGTATGATTTATTCGATGTTCGATTTGTGATTGCGAGAACTGATATTTATTTAACACACGACTCCGTGCGAAAGAGACGTCCGTAGTGACTCACTTCGATAGGTTATAATTTAGCTATTGCCATCTTTCATGCTTCATTAATTTTTTATGATGAAATATACATAATAATGTATATAATTAGCATGGAATGATATTAAATATATTGAATTTAAAACATGTTACGGACGGACACAAGAATATACATGTATATATTTGAATGGAAAGTGAAGTGCTCTGTTTAGTATGACATTATAAACAATTTGACTATACTTACTATTCTGTCTGTTTATTTTAATGTAGTGCTCGAGACCCCTCCCACACATAATACGAGCTGTCACTGAGCACGGAACTACGTTGTCAATACATAATGACAAATGTCAAACTCGTGCGCATTGTTCCTTGGACTTTATGCGCAGATCTTTATCGTATTAGAATGTCAGTTCCAATTGATTGACCTCATCAAACGTTTTTGTTACAGCAAATGGATTTCGTTGCTTGTTTTTTTGTTTACTTTTTTTAACTCTTTTATTAATTAATTTCGTTAAACGTAGAACTGCGGATAATTATCGCTGAATGTATAAAAAAAAAACATAATTTATACCTTATCGTCTATTTCATTGGTCCATTATGTCTATTCTGTCTATAAATAATGTGGTCAATACACGTTCCAAGATTAAAGAAGATAAGACGAATACTTAGGTAGGTACTTACATCTTATCACTTTAAATAAGTATCCTTTATAATTATTACATTATCAGATTATTGTTGTAAATTATAACAAAAATATATAAAATAAAATACTTATAAGTAATTATACTCCTAATGTGAGATTGAAATATATAATACATACATGTATTGTATAGGCACATTATTATTTCCTTTAAAAATTTATATATTTAAACTAACTTTAAAATATATTCATCACTAGCTGGTGCCCACGACTTCGTCCGCGTTGAAAAATATTAAGTAGCCTATCCTGTGTCCCGTACGTCCAAATGTTTATCTACCAAGTTTCATGAAAATCAGTTATTTAGTTTCAGAGTTATGGAAGAACAACATACAGAAAAAAATCTAAAAATCGTCAATTTAGTTTCAGTATCATGTAGGTAGGTATAGAGCATATAAATACGATATCTCTGAAAACAAAGTAACTTACTCCATGACCGACCCTTACAGATTTATTATTATATTAGTATTGATAATCATCAGCCCATAAGCGTCCAATGGACATACCATACCCTATTTTCCTGCCTCCATATCCATCCACTACCAGCCGCTCTAAGGTCATCGGTCCGGCGAGCAGTTGGTAGGCCCACAGAGCATTTCGATCCCCAAGCCTTGTCTAAGGCCCAGTCATTCTTTTGGCCATTCTGACTAATCCACCTGTCAATGTCAACCACTTTGATTTTTCGATGGATTTAACGTCAAGCATCGCCTTCTCCATAGCTCGCTGAACGACTTATTATTGATGATTGTCAAAGATATTACTTGATGTGAACTTTGTAATACTTTTCAATTAATTATTTTTACTTTATTCTGTCATCTGAGTAAATTAAAATATCACACATTACATTAATCGCAAGAGATTTGAGAGAAAATCAATTACGGTATATAAGACGGGATCTAAGAAAAAAGAACGCAGACGTAGTCGCGGGCAAAAGCCAGTGTTATAATGAAACAAGTGTCTGATTTGTAAACATGATAAGCTTTAACACAGAAAGGAGTAAAAAAGCTGCAAGTGCATAGCACACAGTGGCAGCGCCGTATCCAAAGATTAGTAGGAATTCCGTCGCGGTGCGATCCCACCCGATAAACTGCTACCGTCTTTTTTGCTGACCTTACTACACAAGATTTGATGAAGTACTTGAGACCGCGAGCAGGAGCATTGCGCAACTAACAGAACGAGACAACGAGACAATAAATCATTGTGATAACATACTTCTCGGAGGCTGTTGCAATGATTTTTATCTTTTAATGTGTGACTGAATAAGAGCTCAAATTGAATACAAGGAATATAATATACATATTGTTCTCTTCGCTTTATTTTCATGGTAATTTTTAACAAAGCTACTAGTCCGAACACTAACAAATCAGTAAACCTGAACCCTATCGAAGGAGTGTGAAATTTGGTAGGTACACAAGTACCTATATAGAAAAGGACCGGATAAAACTAATATTTTTATATAAGTAATATGCTTTAGAAATCGTTAAATTAATTAAAATAAACATTACACACATGTTGACTCATACACACGTTTGATAATTAGGTTTATGGTCAAAGTCTGTGGTCAAATTGAGAATAAAAATTATATGTATAAATGACGGTCGAATTTTGACCACCGACCGAATTTTGACATTTTCATTTTTAAAGGTTTAATAAACATAACCTCTTAAACGAATTACGTTATAATCAGTCAAGCCAAAAATTTTCTAACAAACAAGAATACTAAATCAAGTAATATATTTATAAAATCAGTATAAATTCAATGTTACTTAATAAAATTACTTTGTTTATCTAACTATTATGCACGAAACATAATTATTTATTAAAAATTATTTAAATGATTATCTCATTAAATAAATGGCGCTATCAAATTAATAGAATTAATAGTCACACAAAATTAAATGCGAAGTCATGGTGTATAGAAATCAATTTATTCGAAATTGATTCATATATTCAAACAGCGGAGCCAATTAAACATATTCGATTATTCGGAACTCAGTTCGAGATAAAATCAATCGATTTAACAAAAGGTACATTCGGTAGCGACGTTTGTTATCTCGATTAATAAAACAAAACTGACACGAGAAACGAGTATAAAGCGGTCACCGACTCGGCATTATTTATCTAATTTCATCTTGGAATAATGATTTAATGACGGCTCTATGGTCATTTGAAAAGGTTATGCTTTTAATAAAGAGTCTAGTATTCCACAGCAAATACCTACTCTTTTTAAATACTATAAAAAAACATTTCATTTGTATATTTCTAGAATTTCTTTTGTGTGATATTTTCTTTTAATTATTTATAACGTCTAATGTATTATATATGTCTATTGTTAACTATGTTAATGTGCACTATATGGTGTTATACACGTTGTAGGTAATGCATTTATAAATGCACAATTTTTTTAATATATATTGTACTGACAATGCCACTATTACATAACAAGATGCACTATTAGATAGCAACAGATAACACTATTAGATGACAAAAAAATCACTATTGGATAGCAACAGAATGGAACTATTAGATGACAACAAAATGTACTATTGGATAGCAACAGAATAGAACTATTAGATGACAAAAAAAATCACTATTGGATAGCAACAGAATGGAACTATTAGATAACAACAAAATGCACTATTGTTTAGCAACAAAATTGCACTATTAGATGATAAAAAATTCACTATTGGATAGCAACAGAGTGGAACTATTAGATGACAACAAAATGCACTATTGGATAGCAACAGAATGGCACTATTAGATGACAACAAAATGCACTATTGTTTAGCAACAAAATGGCAATATTAGATAACAACAAAATGCACTGTTAGATGGCATTAGAATGGCTCCATTAAATAGCAACAAAATGTCTCTTATTAAGCGGCAACAAAAATCATAAGAATACTTCTGTTACAATAATTAAAATACAGACTTAATTTTTATTTTATTTTACTTGAATAATGCCTCCTTTGTAAAAAGTGTGATTCCAAATAAATAAATAAATAGAATTGAAAAGACATTGAAACGTCAAGTGATTAACGACAAATAGAGGTGAACAAGCTGTCGCTTAACGATTTATTACTTTTACTTTACATATATTATTTCGATGTTAATGAGTGGCTTATCAGGGAAGTGTTTGTCTGTCTAATTAGTGAAGTTTGACATTGAAACTTAATCTGGTAAGTGTGTTCCTTATTATTGTCGTTGTTGTTGAGACACAGTAAAAACATGTTAATAAAAATTATTTTAAAGTCGTTCATAGCACGAACTGATCTGAATATTGAATTAAATATAGTTTCGAAAAAATCATCAAAGAATTTCAACGAAATATTCAAATGTACTTATTCTTAAGTAGTTACTTAATAAATATGTAAGTTTATGACTTAAGTATTGAACTATTATTACATGGGATCATGTTACCAGGATTATAAGTTGTTAAGTTGTTAATTAATGTTCTACATGTTCATACACAACTACATATTTTATCGAAAATATATTTTTATCATTTTTTTTTAATCATCTTTATCTAATGAACTTTAATGGTGTTTATACAAAACCATGCCAAGTAGGAACTTAAGAATATATAATAACTATATTTGGATAATCCATGAAATATCTATACTGCTTACAATATAATCATCTAATATATTTTTTGTAGTTTCTCTACAATTCAGGTTAAGGTTAAATGTTAAACTTTTAGAAAAACATTTAATTTATTATAATTGCATTCTTTGTAAAGCGATGTCTTATACCGACTTAAATATTAACTCGAGGGTTTACTGCGAAAACCTGCTAAGTGACATTTTTTCAAAAAATGCGTTAAATACACTAAGATACTTGTTTTCTTGAGCTCTATATACTGGTAAAACCGGCTAAGCGCTATGTTAAATAGTTTGGAAGTTATTTCATGGCAAAAGCAGATAAATGAAACAAATTAGCCAATATTCCATCGCTAAAATAGCATAAACGCCCAAAACAATTATTTCCCGACGAATGTTTCCTGAAAAAAAGGTATAAGTATTCTTAGTTTCTTTTTCTGTGTGTTATTCTTACAAAAAGTTCTTACACACATTCCGTAAATAAAGAGTAAATATACTTAAATGTATTAAGCAGAAAATTTTTGTTGGTTTTATCATTAATACTTTACTGCAAAAACCTGCTATATAACTATAAAAACTATTGCTTGTACTAAAATATTAAAATTATACCGATCGTTATCATGTAAAACCGATTAAGTGACACTAGCTCGTTTATGCAATACAAATTTATTAGATCGACAGTGTGATACGGTAGTAGATAAAAAAGAATATATACATTCAACATGTTTTGACAGGACTTCACGGCATCAGTTCGCTGTCGGTTTTCACTGCGTAACTACTGCAAATACGTTTCTGGGATAGTTTTATTAATATTTTATATTATCAATAATTTATATTTTATTACATAAGCGGTGTGACAGATTACTAGTAGAAAAATGTCATCGAGATCTAAAAAAATACTGTCTTTGGTGGTTAAAAATAATGGTAAGTTTTTGAGATTGTTTTCAAACTTTAAACTTTTAATTGCTATTTTTTTAATATGGCGTGTATTCCGGATATGAAAGTTAGTATATAAATATTAGGTTATTTGGTTATATGTGGTTAAATTTGCTATATACCAGATCTGCAAAATTCTTGTGTTTTTGATGTTTTGTTGCCTATTGTTTCACATGGTCAGAAGTAAATGGGAGGAAAGGTAGTTCGGAAATTGGATCTATACTATTACACTATCTTTCGAATTGTGTCCCTGATAATGTCGAAGAAATTAGTTTATTTTCAGATACTTGTGGCGGTCAAAATCGTAACCAATTCGTGGCCGCCTTACTCCTTGGGGCCGTTCAAAAAATTGACCATCTTAAAGTAATATGGAAGCAGATTCTATGCATAGCGCTATAGAATCTGCTAAAAAGAATACCGCTGTTTATTCCATGTTGAAATGGATTTCTATTTTTAAACGAGCTAGACGCAGACAAATTATAAAAGCTGATGGGAAAAAAATGACAAGAGAACCATACCGTGTAAAAGAGTTTAAGTATAACGAGTTCCTTGACCTGAAAAAACTTGCCCATGATATTATGAAGAACAGAACGAGGGATGAAAAAGCAAAAAAAAGTACAATGGCTGAAGATAAAGCGTATAAGGTATGTAAAAGGAGAGTACACAAAAATTTACTTTAATTATGACATGAGTGAAAATTTCAATGTTATAGAGATTGGAATTCCATCTACTTCCCAATCCCATAGTTTGCCGAATCACTCTTACTGGACGCGAAAGAAGACAAGGCCTACTGAAGAATGTTCAACTATAATTTGAGCATCAACTTCCTGACCGACTAGATCGCCTCTATGAAGAACCTCTCAAAATAAGTGAAACAAAAAAAAAGATTTAATTAATTTATGTAAGAAAGTTATTATACCTGAATGGTATAATAACACGGGTGGTTTGAAAAGTTAAAAACGGACAAACAGTTAGCTGATAAATTACCTGAACCAGCAGTTGATGAAAGTGAAAGTGAAGAAGAAGAATGATTACTTTAATGTTAAACTTAAGTGAATAAATTAAATAGTTTTGGACCCTTTCATTTTGTAATAAATAATACATGTTAACAATTAGTAAATATTTACAGGTAAAACCAGCTAACTTTTTTCTTTCAAAGATTACACTAATATGTTAACCTTTTTAAGACTATTTAGTCAAATAAAATACAGTAATTTATCAACATCTAGTCGGCAACATACAGAAATGATGTAAAACATCAGTAATTTCGGTAGATCTGAATTCTGTCAATTTACACGTAAAACCGACTAAATGCACGACCTTAGTTGCATATTCCCTTATTAAAAGATTTTAGTCACATATATTTACTAAAACTACATAATAATACAATTTTGTAAGCATATTCTAGCTTATAACCGCTAAAGTATGCAGGGCCTACTGATATTTTAGTGATTTAATTACGTGTAAACTTTTAAGACGCAATATCTCAAAACTGATTAGAGTGCGTTTAGCAGGTTTTGGCAGTAAACCCTCGTGTAAGTTTTGAATTAAATAAAAAGCTTATTTATAATAATGAAACTTAAAATAACTGTAAACGAACTGTATAAAGTGTCTCAAAAACTAAAAACCCTGATAACGACTAATGTTTGTTCCACAAAAAAGTAGCAGGTAGGTACAATCGATAAGCCTTGACTGATGTTAACATCGCTCGCTGTCTGTCCCTGTCATCCCCCGATAAAGTGACAAGGACGATCGCTTTATCAACGTGCCAGCTAATTACAAATGAAAATCGCTTCCCGCCACTCGGTTAGATAACGAACACGTCGCCGGATAATCTATTCCCTGGCGGTATCTTAATTGTGGCGAGTCTGCCGCAAATGACTCAACGCTCCGTTTTAAAGGGGTTCTGTAAGAAATCCTTATTAAATTTGGATAACGAAATAAAATTAATGGCATGGCACCTTACGGTTGAAATAACAGCAATAACATTGCAATAAGATAGCAATAACATTGCAATAACATTGCAATAACATTGCAATAAGATAGCAATAACATTGCAATAAGATAGCAATAACATTGCAATAAGATAGCAAATAACAGCAAGTAGGTATTTGTTTTATTTCGGTGCACGATTAAAGGATAAAAGAATCTCCTATCTCGGCTTTTTCCTTCATGCACAATTAGATCCTTCACTTCTGTTCGTAGAAAAGCGAACCGTCAGTCTGTCTGATGACTTTTATCATAAAAATATTTTACTGATAGCAAATTAAGCTTATGGTGTAGACATGGTGTAAACACTTAGTAGAGAAATTGGGCTCCCTTCTGACAAAACCATCTCGAAAAACATCATGGAGTTCTTCCGTATCGGAGAAAAATACAATTTTTTTATATGTTTTAATTGCATTAACATTGAATAATAAAAAAAAACACCATAATTTATTAACTCTGTTTTCATCCTGATTCATAGGCGGATCTCCAAAAAACAAACGACTTTAATTGGCCCTGTACACCTTATCCGTTTGATTAGTTGACAAATGTAGAATGTCGTCGGTCTCTCTCTGGCAATTTAGATAAAGACTAATGTTATTTATTGTATACATTTTCTGAACTGCTACTTGTAAAGCGACTTAATGAATCCAAGGTGGCGCAAAATCTATGTCGTATGAGCAATTACATAGTTTCTTAACTTATTTAACCGCTTCTTGTGTGTGCAATACGAAAAAAATATTAAGTTGCAAGTGCTAAAAGGGCTCTTATGAATTATAATATATATATTATTAGTGTTTACCACCAAGCAAAACTGAACGTAACTTAAGCAAAGCTTACCTAAACAGCTAACTTCATCGAAATAATATATCCTTCTGGCTAACTCCTTTTAGTGTGGCGTTGTATTAAGTATTAATAATATATTTAAAAACCACCAACGCTATACATTGCAATAAATAAAATAATTTAAATGGTGGGTAATTTTTTATATATATATTTTTGACATTGAACTCGTCATAGATAGCCAACAAAATATGGCTATCTATGACTAGAAGTGTTATATATAAATCACCTTATAAGAATTCTTTATATTTTTTTAAATATAAATAAGATCTGGAATAGAACAAAAAACCTCTTTTTTAGAGGTTAAAAGGCAGGCAGGTGGGCTTATATCTGCTACAAACTAGATTCAAGAGCGCTGACAGGCGAATTTTTAACAATTTAATTAATTATTATAGATAGAATTTTATAATTATAGATGTTTAATTAAAAAAATAACAATAAATTTGTAAACAAGCACTTATCACAATTATTTAAAAATACATAATATCCAGTGTTTCATATACTCGCTTTATGTTCAATGTAATCAATCTAAATCATTAGAACGAGCCGTAAAAGTCGTTTCGAGCATTAATGATACGATTACACAGAAGGTTGTGTAAATCATTGTGAGAGTAACGGCCGTACAAAAAGTGTAATTAGTGTTGCGCCTGTGTCGATAGTTCAGCGGATGTCGATAACATACCGCGCGGCATAACGTCACTACAATAAGACGCAAGATGGCGTGCCGTTAACGCTAAAAATTCTTTTACAATTCAACCGTTAGGCACTTGTCTCACACGCGATTAGATTATTATCAAAGGTAGCTTTAAATAGTTTCATTATTTCTTGTACTTTCTATCACAGTTTCTGACTTTTCGTAATCCTAATATTAGTCTTAATCCTAAAACAAGGACATAAGACCGTGTGGTGGCGAGCCTTAGGAGAGGCCAACGTCGAGCAGTGACGTCAATATTACACTTGACGCTGGAACTCGAAAACTTTTATGGCGTTTTCATAAATGTTTATGATATATATTTTTTATTTTTGTAGTTTGAAATTTTTATTATATCTAGCTCATTTTTAATTACGGTATTTATCAGTACAGAACTTTTGATCATTTATGTTGGTTTGCGTTTCTAGTGTTTACGACGACAATAGCGAAATATTAAATTTAATATTCTACTATTTCTTTATTTAATAAAATAGTTCAGTCGTCATTGTATAGGACAAATACCTAACGTTCTGGGTTTAAGTTCGTTTTTCTCGTAGCAGAGACGTGAGTTCGATTAAAAATGTGATTTGTGGCCGCCACTCGGCACGTGTTTTATTTTGCGTCCTTTGTACGTGACAGAGCCGTCAACAAGTCGCAAAAACTGCACATTTCAACCGGCTTCACATCAAATGCTTTTTATAATGGCTTATAGTACGCAAGCGTTACAATTTCTTGTCAACCTACGTAACTGTTGCGCTTGTTTGAAGGATTTTTTTGTGTTAAACCACTTTAGTTGTTTTTTTTTTTTAGATTTTTTGTATTTGCCCTTTTTACATCAATGCTTATTTTTTTTAACTATTACTTACTTACTTCTTGTACAATAATAAATATTCTAATAAAAACAATTGAGCTATAATAAAGTGCATAATAAAATTCCTACTTATCATGTTACCAATTTGTTTAAAAAATATACCTATTTATATAGGAGAATATGTTTTTTATGCACAGTTTGTAAACAATATATTTATTATGCCCACAATATTTAATTTGGACCAATTTTTCGGCCGACTTTTTTAATTTCTATGTGTGCATATCGTTCTGTATTGGGAATGTTGTGGATGCCTATTATTGACATATATAGTAGATAAAATAAAATCGAGTCTAAAATAAAATCAAATAAATTAAAAATAAAACTACGAAAAAGATTTTTAAATGGGTTTATTTTGTTTTTTAATATTTGTTTATATTTTATTTAATGTCATTTAAATGGAAATTAATTATACATACGAGTGGCATTGTAGTTCCTTACATTCACAAAAAAAAGAATTTCTTAACTAACGAATTTCAAGAAGCTTTTGACTTTTTTATCGTGACTATCATCACCATTGCGTTTAAATGCAAAAGCGATCTAATAAATATTTCCTTTTGAAATACCAAATAAATTATTCCTAAGAATTTCATCCACTTTTAAACCAGACACCATTCTTTAACTTTGATCTTAACTCATCCGTTTTTGTATACAAACTCCGTTAAAGTTTTCCTCACAATAGTGGAGAAAGAGAATAAAAACAAAGTGATTAGCATCAAAGAACACGAAAACCTGTTCGGTGAAGGCGATTGTCAGTCGGCACGCGTCTTAACTCATCACTCAGACAACGCACAAAAATCATATTACACCATCATATCAGATATAGCAGGCAAACTTGAATATACATAATATATAGTAAGAGATTCCACTATTGAAACAGCTTTGTAAAAACAAACTTCGATGATACTATTTTAACTGATATTTATACTTATAGTTACTCAATTTCAAAAAAATCGTTACATTCGTCAAAAAATCAATTTGAAACTTGTCAGATAAAGAGAACAAACACAGGTCCTAGCCTATACTAAGACTACAACATTTTTTTAAATATTTCAACGTCTTAATTGTAAACTTATAAAAAAGATCGCGTGAGCTAAGTCCGAAGCACACAAATTTTACGATAGAGCATTTTTATTATCATTTTATTCAATAAACGTCTTCCAAATAGCGTGTATTAAAAATTAAAACAGTTAATTCTTTACCCTCATACCTATTTAAATTTTATTAAAAGTATTCAAATTATAAAGCAATAATTTTGCCACCAGTTAAAGTAAGTACTTATTTAATTTTAATTTATAATTAATTTAGACTTTAGGTTCACTTATGGAAGATAGCCATTGTCACATTATGAACATAAGAGTGGCAGGGGAAATGCTAATGCCTTGCCGACCTTAATTAAAATAAAATAATTGTGACCATACTGTTGGTTACATAGGTCACTTATTTTGCCCGTTATCTGTAACCAGACAGGCGGAGACAGACCGCGTAGTCTAGTCGACAGCGATTTGTACGCCGCGAGTAAATCACTTTTGAAGTAATTTACGTCTGGACAGGAAAATAGTGATGGGGTGTTGTCGACAATAAATTGTCGATGGTTTCATGTCTGATAATAATATTTTTATACCTACTTATATTATAATAAACATGTTTTTTACCATTTCTCTGATTTCTTTCTTAAATTATTATTTTTAGAAGAATTGTACCTATAGTATTAAAGGCCGCTATTTTGCAGTATGTTTCATTATATTGTAACATTTATTTTTTGGTAATGGCAGCCTCGTCTCCATAATCTCGCTACTCGACCCCAGAGGTCGCGTCAACGTCCTTTTTAGCGCTCATTACGGCACTTTCAGATAGTCTGTGCCTGCGCAATGCCTTTTTTTTTGTATGCATAGAACTGTCTGGAAGGGCTGTAGTGCGGCGTTACTCTGTGACACGTGAATTCTGACAGATAGCAGTAGCAAATTATACCGATCCTATTTTTTTAAAAAAAGTCTAGGGAATAATCTAGAAATTGTGTTAAAAAGCGACTGACGGTGGGTGAAAGGCTCTTTCCGGCTTGAACCTTGACGAAGGAAGCAGCGTTGAGAGCTAGCTGTCAGTTTTTTCCAGCCACCGTCGAAATTTTAATAGCAGTTTCGGAATTGGATTTAATTCCTTTACAAAGGCTTTACAATTCACATTTTTTACAAGGGCTGTTCATTTGCTAATAAAACCTCCAAATCTTATTTGGTAAGTGATTTTGTTTATCTTAATTACTTTCCCCTTTTATCTGAATTTTAACTGTTATTTTGGATTGACAAGGTGTTGATTTTCGTGTTGGTTTCTGGCTTAGCTTATATTACTTTTGTTAATCATAATCTTCAGGAGATGGTACAGACAGAGGATATATTTTTATTAATTTTAGTGCACCCCTTATGCCGACAATCGGTTGGTGTATTATTATTATTTTTTTAACGATGGCATCGGCCTGATTTTATTTCTATTTTTATATTTTGTACCGATCGCCATCGATTGCCACGGTTAACCCGTGGAGATGTCCATCTTTTGTACTGTTCCCCTCTTATTAGTTGATTTCTTTCCCTTTGCCAGCTACTTATTTTTCTAATTACCCTAACTTAACTTTTTACCTGAAACGATTCATCGAGAATTGCATAAAATTGCTTGTAATCAGACAATATTCTAAGGCGTCTCTTCGATCATTTCAGGGGGTTTTTTTTTTATATACAAAAATTGTTGAAAATATTTCAACGTTTTAAACGAGACGTCGACCGTGCTCACTGAGCTTCGAGCGAGCAAATCCGCACGGACTGCGAGTGTCTGCCTGCGTCGGGTCGGGCTTCGAGTCTCCGCGCAGAACCGCTGAGCCTCTTCAGCTCGTCGACCCAGTCCAGTTACCTCGGTCGATACCGGAGTAGCTGCGTTCCTCTCAAGTTTGGCGTTTCCGTTTATTTTTATTCTAATATTAGTTCGGATTATTTTTTTTTATACGGTGGCTAGGATTATTTTAGACGGCTACCTTTCTATATACGGCTCTCCTTCGGTGGTAAGTCTTCATTTCATTCTCCACAAACCCCTGGTTTAAACCTTTTTGCTGTGTAGTCAGTTGTCATAGCTCGGCACAAGCCGATCGACAACTGGTACACAATAGCATAACTTCTTTCTTTTATTTTTTTATTTTTGTTTTGTGTTAATTAAATTATAGTTTCATTTTTTTTAATTAAACACTAATATTGTAAAACCTCTTTTATTTATTTTCCTTTTTTTTTTTATATATATATTTTTTTTTATTTTTGTTATCGTCTGCCTGTCCGCCACCCGGTGGAGAGAAAAGACGTAACAATATTAAATTGGTACTAAGAAGTTTTTCTCTCTTCTATATATTTTTTATGTCAAAAATAGAAAAGCCTCTACCTGCCTCTATGTATTTTGCCACATAAACGCATAATAAAAAAGGAAAAATAAAATTATACCATAAAAATTCTTTCTTCGGACCTAAAATAAACTTATGTGTCAAATTTATAGACCTATTATTAGATTAGATTTGGCTGTGCGTTTATAGCCAGTCAGGACAAACGATTTTATTTATAAGTATTAAATTAACTTACAAAAATTAGTTATTGCACATTAAAACTTATCTAAATAAAATAAATAATTCTCTTCAAATATTCAACGTAGGTAAGTAAGTACATAAAAATTTTCGTGTTAACAAAAACATGCAAAGCCGCGTCGAATCGCTCGTATTATTATATAACAGACAAATTACAACAACAAAGTGGTTTCCATCAATGTTGCATAATGATGATCACAACGATTTTTTTTTGTGAACGCCTTTTTCCATGCGCTTTAATGATTTCCGTTGCAAGATTTTTTGTAAAAAAAAGCCCACAGTCGTAACAAAAGTCGCATCCACAGCGACACATGACACGCGTCACAAAACATATGTTATTTGACAGCTTTTGTGTTGGCACACAAACGAAAAAAAGTCGAATAATCGGCGTAACTATTTATCATATTCGAAAGGTTGTCAACGGCACAATACACCACAGATTGTCGACGTAACGGTGTTGGAATTAAGAATAAATTAACTTTATTATCTTTTTTGTAAATGACATTACAATCTTTGAGTATATAAAATGTTAAGTTGGTTTGTGTACGCTTCAAAAACTGGAGAAATTGGAGACCTATTTTAATTAGGTTTTCACATAGGGAAAGAAGTATAAACGAGGAAGATTTTTATATATAAAAATCGCAGTTAGTTTTTTTACTAAGCATTAGTGGCGGCGGCTTAACCAAATATTATAAATGCGAAAGTGAGTTTGTTTGTTTGTTACGACTTCACGCTTTAACTACTCAACCGATCATTATGAAATTTTGTATACACGTTATCAGAGATACAGATAAGGACGTAGGGTACCTATTGTTTCCGTAGGATCATCTAAAAAATAAAAATGCACCCATGAATATAATATATGAGTCATAAAAAGTATTTCCATGTTTATTTCTATAGTTGATAAAAAAAATGTTCTGAAAAATAATTGAAAATAATCAATTAAAAACTACGCAGTTAGTCTACTGTTGGTACTCTGTGCTATGTGTTTCTGTCGTGACAGTTGACGTGCCATGACAGCAGTCCGCTTTGAAGTGTCAACCGGTCCGTTAATGAGCAAGTCACAAAGGCAATTGCGACGTTTCCTCTCGACGAGTGATGTATAGTGATTATGAACGTTTACGTCCGCGTTAACGTACCGCCTTTCATGTTTTCTTTGTAGTTTTTCAAGAGTTCACTTTAGACACGAACACGATGCCCGTGGGACGAAACTATTGTTCTAAGAAATCCCATTTTATTGAATAGATTTATTTAAAGTTAACGGATTCAAAATTTATTTATTTATTTATCGTAAACGGGAATCTTTGATTCCACCTTCTATTTACTTACTATATAGTAAAGAGGAAAGATTAAATTTTTTGTTGGTTTGTTCATCTTTCTTCTATGGAAAGCTACATTATCAGAGAGTAACACTTTTATTACATGTTACTTAATGACGGTAGCCACTTAGTATTAAGTGGACTAAAAATAATGTGGATTTTTTTTTTGGAATGGCCCTAATTTCTTTTAGAGTATCCAGTCAAGAGTTATAAAACGATTTTCTTCTGTATTTTATATTTTCATCAATACATTTATACTAAGTTATATAAGTTTATGCGTTACCACAAATACAGGGCCATATGAATGTTTGTTATTTTTCATTAAAACTTCTTTAAATTTTATGTTTATAACTGTTTTGAATTTAATGTCATTATTGTCATTATTAAGTATTTCTTTCTTTCACTTATTTTCTTAGTAATATTTTTTTGATTTGTTTAAGCATTTCTAGTAACACAAGCAGGAATTCCGTTAAAATTTTCGAACAACGTTTTTTAACGGTTCTTTTTATTTTCTCATCTAATAATTAGTATGCGAATCACCACTAGATAAGCTATTAACTTAAATATTGATCGTATCTTGTGTGTCGTATATAGATGCATTTTTAATATCTTTATAATCCTTTGTTTGTGCCAGTTTTTTGAATACAGGGGCAACTTTCATCGCAACTTTCATGGAGACAGATTTTTTGTTGTCAAAGTTTAAGATAATAAAAAATTTTAATGGGCTTAAGATATGTTAATCAAATATCGTTCACACTAAAAATAAAATTACCACCGATATTTCTTTGTTGCCATGCTGTATTCAGTTTAGTTTTTTTTTTAGCTCAGTCATAACTTATGGCAAAAACTGGGGCACTATGAATACTCAAAGACTTTTAGCACTTTTAGCTAAAATGACTAAAGGAGATCAATCAGTTTTGTATGGAGATAAAGGCATCAGTTTTTTATTATTTTAGTTTTAACGGTTGAAACTTGTACCATTAGGTAAGAAAAATTATACTTTGATTTTACTGGGTAAATATCATGAAATTTAGTAATTTTGGTTTTTATAGATATTTAAGTTGGAAAGTTTTAAAAATTTTTGAAAACTGTATAAGAAGTTTGAAAGTATAAAAAAGTATTTTTAATTTTCGAATGTTATTCCCATTTACAAAATCTGGAATTGCTGAAATTAAGAAAACTTTTATTACCAAATTCTCCAAAGTGTAAATTAAATACTTTTTAACGATGTCCTTTAGCAATTGACGTAAATTATAATAATTCAAAAAATATAACATCTTGTACCATCTTGTGTGTTTAATAAATTAAAACTAATGATCACTTGCTGTGTGATTGCTTAGAACTGCTGAACTCCTAGGCATTGCTTCTTAACAAATTAAGCTGTGAACAAATGTTAAAAATACTTACAAATAGTGGGTTAACGGTATCGTGAAAGTATTTTAAAATATGACTCTGTTTAAGAGATGCAATAATAAAAAAAAAATGTTATTTATGAGCTAAAGCAAGAACTGTATTCATTTAAGTCGGCAATAAAATTCGCACAAGCGGCGAAGCGCGAAACTCATATGCAGTAAAGCAAATGGACGCAATGGCGCGATGATTTCATTATTATTTTATTCCTTTTTATTTGTCACGTTATTGTGGCGCTGATTTATGCCGGGTCACGTAAATATCGCATAATGGCTTGGGGCTACACTGAAAAAACACGACTACTGGATCGAGGGGACGTGTCACAATTCATAAGAAAAAGCGGGGCTACAATATAATTTGTGATACCCCACTAGTTTATATTATGAAGGAAGCACTTATTGAATTATTTTGCACTTTTTGAAGGAGCGCGCGTCTCCATCTGCGCATATATATACCTGTTACGTGGCAACAGGAGTTGTTAGGACGCGTGTCCATTGGACATTTTCCAAGTATACGCGTTTTCATTGTCTACGGTAACGGGTACCGCTACACCGTAACGATCTGATCCCGGATTCGCACGGTTGAAATTTTTGCAAATAATTTACTTGCACAATTCTTCCACGTTTATTGCTCGGTTCATTAGTGCAACCCCTATCAAAATCTGTCGACAGACACAGGCAGAAAGAACCTTTTTTATAAAAAAAAAATTTTTTTAAAAGCGCGTTGATCGCTTGAATATTCGACGATTGCTACTCCAATGGTAAAAGACTTTTCTTCACCGTTAAGGCAAGTAATTTATACTTCTAATAAAAAAAAACACAGGAGATACAAATCCAACTTAGATTCGAACCTGAATCTCCTCTATAGTTTTAATATTATTAATAAAATAAGTAGGTACTTATCGCCTGGGCTTATGACTTACATCTCCATTTCTCTCCAACAATAGGTTTTGACGGAGCATGTGTTTGACGTGTATTATGAATAAACATTGGGAAATTAATTTACTTATTTTAATATTGTTTATATAGGTACATCATTTTCATTCTAATCTAGCTATTACCTTCGGCTTGTTTATGAATTGATTTATAGTTTTACAAAAAACTAATCTAATTCAAAAGTACTAAATGAAATGTATTCAGCTCTGCTATTATGTCTTTTGTTACATAGAAAATTTGATGTAACGTATGTACACACAGAGAGATGGATCCAATTTTGTTTGTTTTATTGTTTTACGCCTAAGTTTTATTGTTGGTTATGACCCAAAGCAAACAAACTGGCTACCGTAGCCAGTAACCAGCTACCATTAAGTGGGCTGTCAGATTGCCTGTCACACTTTATATTTTTACTAGTGGCCCGCTCCCGGCTTCGCACGGGTGCAATTTTTTACTCAATCCAACTGATAAAATTACCTTACATCGCCATCTGTTGGAATCTTTTGGAACTACTAGATAAATAATTGCTGGATTGAATAGGTATCAATAGATGGCGCTATGTTAATAATATTATATAATTTGCAAAAAAATAATAAACAAAATGAGATATAAACTATCCTATCTTTTAAGTTGGACTAAATTACATATAGTTACGAAATTGTATCAAAATCGGTTCAGTAGTTCGGGAGTTCATCGCGGACAAACAACGTGACACGTAATTTTTATATACATGTAATATGTATATAAGCATATTAAAACTTAAAAGTAGTGTAGGCATTAGATGCAAAATATAAAACTTTTATGCTTTAGAATTTCGACTCTAAAACATTATGTTATCTTTCTAATGTCATAAAATTAATTGCTATCGACATAACGCTAAAACAGCTAATTAACTTGAAAGTTAGAAACTTTGAAAGTGATTTCTATAATTATCGTTTTATTTTTTTGGACTAGCGTCTCACTAATATGGCGATTAGTGTCATCTGCAGAAAACAAATGTGTCTGGTTCAACAATACGAACAATTAATTTATTATATTATTAAAAATTCTTAACTTTTTAATTTACAGTTAAATCATCCTAATACGTGGGAATGGCCTAGTTATAAAAATATAAATATACTTTAATAACACTTTCGAAGTGATAAAGTTTTTTTTAAAATTCTTTTTCTTCTGAAGTATTCGAAATGGCGACCAGTTTTTTCGTTTTAATCAGTGCAACTTTTTATGAATCAGAAAATCATTTCTTTTAGTATAGCATTAATTATGTTCATGTATTCGTTGGGTTTTATTTATTTATTTATTTATTTATTTATTTATTTATTTATTTATTTATTGATGCAGCCAAATTACAGCCAAATTGCAGTTATAAATGTAACATGAATGATATTCACAAATACAAACAACAATAATTTAAAAAAAATAACTAATTAATCTTTAAAATTGTGAAAGCCAGAACCGTGAGATAGAAGCTTGCCTTTGAAAGTCAAAACAAATTAAGTCGACGAACTCACACAAATTTCATGTTTAATATATCTTCTAGTTTACTGTTTTTTTTTTACACAAGATTTGCTCACACATATACACTTAACAAACAACTTAACAAAAACTATAACAAACATGTGTGGCAACCAATTATAGTTTAACATATCACTGGCGAATACCAATTATTTTATGTTACAACAAAGAAAAATATTCAAATGTTTCTATTTCATATATTATTATGTATATTTTTTATCAGGAAGCTAAAATACACTTGATGGTATGTAGGTGGTCACCGTCGTCTTACAAGCAAAGCCTAAAGGGTCTGCAAAAGCGCTGACGACTATGAAAGGGTAAATTAATGAGGCTATTGGAAATTTGGTTCTGATATCCCATGCTCACTCATTGAAATACAACAGCACAAGTGCTATTATTTCACGTTTATTTTGCATATGTTCAATACAATTCACAATCAAAGTATATCGTGAGTAATAAGGTATGTGGCAATACAAGTATAATAATGTAAATAATGTATAATAATAATAATAATAATTAAGAGATGAAAATAAATATGTAAATAATAATAACAAATGGATTTTTTTCTATGCATAATAATATATTATAATCTTTCGCTCCAGTATTCGTTGAAACTTGTATTTTTTTATAGTATAAAAACAATTACGACCATAAAATATGGTGGATCCCATGGAGGGTCAGGTACATTAAGCTCACTAATATTTGTCTTAATTATTCATTAAAAAATAACAGGAAGTGACTTAATAAATAATACAAAATCACATTACACACCTCATAACTCATTCCCAGCAATAGTTACAACAAAGCCACTTTAAATTTACCCCAAAAAGTAATATATCAAATGGAAATTTACGCAAGGCGAACATGCTTTATCATATCCTGGAACTAAAATTGAATGGTTTATAAAAAAATGAGGCTTGCGCCTTTGGGATAAGGTCCAAATATTTTTATTATTATCGGTCTCTAAATTCATAAGCCATTAAAAGGTGGCATCGTTGCTTCATTTTAATTCGCTTTGGCCTAGGGTTGCCAATTCAGAAATATTTATAAATTTTAATAAAATGTTTTTAATTATACACATTAGAGAACTTCATCAAATTCTGTTGAGTAATTTGGAACAACTGTTTATATAATATTTATTTAGGAGACACTTAATTTCTAAAATTAATTCTGGTAATTACTGATTAAAAGCCCGAAAATAGTTTTCCATGAAAACATCGTAGCTATAATGTATGCTTAAAATTGGTCTGTAAAATATAATAGTAACTATCTATAAAGGTTTTTCTAAAATATTATAATTGCTGGCGTATGTTTTATTATTTTCTCAAGTTCAATAAGTGGCGCGAACGTCTTGCGTCGCATTCTGTCACCAGTTATTCGCATTAAAGTAAGTTGAGACAACAAATTCTCTCAAATACCTATTACTGACTTCACTCACTCGTACAGCGTGTCCTTAACAGAATGAGGATAGAAAATCGAGTTCAAGCACCGAAAGCACAACTGCTGTGCTTTTGCAGTTTCTGATTTATCCCCAAAACCATTGTGTCCACAAACTGCCAAAACTTGATACGAAGGAAATATTTTTTCAATAGTTGCCAACCACAGAAATCTGAATAAAATAGGCAAATTGCCTTATATTATTCAGATGTTGGCAACCCTCCGGCCATTGTGAATTTGGTTAATTGGATAGACGATTATAATTAGTCAAAATGTGTGCACTTTCGCCTTTTATCTTCCACATCAGTGACAGATAAAATTGTGGGTTCACATAGTTTCAACAGCTTCGGGGGCGTTAAACGTTGCTTTTATTAATACAGACCGTGTTATTACGACATTCATAATTATATATCTACTACTGTATACTTTTAATGTTCGCTTATTAGATATGTTGGCTTTTTAAATAGTTTAATGGCGTTTTTATGGCGTTTTTTATTAGGTGTAATTATTTAAAAATATAATTTTACTCGACATGTCCGTTACAAGCTATTCTGGTAATTTAATCACGTTATTATTTCCAGAAACAAATGTAGAGCAATTTGGCGGTCCTACCCACTAATTAATTAATATTGACCCCTATAGAGGTGAAAACAAAAATTTTATGTAATATAATTCATTTAGATTTTTTATATGACGTGTGTTGAATTTTATTTTATTAATTTTTGGGACACAACAGAAATAAAAACAAAAATAAAGAAAAAAAAAAACAAAAATATTCCACATATTCCACAAGCGTGTCCACAGATAGATAACTGACATTATTTAAACCATATTGCAACCATAAGTTAGTGTAATGTAATATAAAGTATCTCTGTCTGTATGTAATTATAAACTGTTATAAACTGGCCCGCCTTTTACGACACTTTGACTTTGACTTGATACTTTGACACGTTTGGTCTAGTGGCTAATAACCCTAGCTGTTAACCAAAAGTTCGCAGGTTCGAATCCCGCTAGGGGCAAATGTTTATGTGTTAACATTTTACCTTTGTACATGAGTCATGGATGTTTTGTATTTATAATATGTATGTATTTACAAAAAAAAAGTAATCTATGTAGTATATCAACTGTCTGGTATCCATAACACAAGCATTAATTGCTTACTGTGGAACTAGATGGTGCTGTGTAGAATGTGTGAAGATATTTATTTAATTATTATTTATTATTTTATGATGTGACCACTCATTTAAAAAAATAATATTCCGTTATATTTTGAAAACGAATTTGGCACCCGTAGCCGGGGGCAGTTCGCTAGTATATCATAAAAGTCTTCACTTCGTGTAGACATCAAAATTTATGTTAATTTGTACGTGTTAATTCCACAACAAGTAGCTGTTAAAGGCTATTATATTTTTAATTAATTATTAGGTGCAATAAATGACCGGTTTTCCAAGTTTATTAACTGTTCCGAAAGTGTAGTCCAATTACGAGTGTCTTTATAGATTTATTATAAATAATTATAAAGATTAACGGTCATAATTTTATTGATAAGAAAGTAGATGGAGAGTTTAGACAAATATTATTTTTTAATTGGAAAGTTTTATTGTAGAAAGTTAAAAGAGAGAAAGACAGTCAGTTCAAAGCTCGCAATATCTACTAAATGAGTACCTACTTAATTTGTATTCTAATTTCTTGAAAGGGATCGTTGTAAAAGATTTATAGATTCTGAATTATAACCTAATGACTGGTTATTAATGCAGTTTTATAACGTGTCGACATCACAAACGGTATTATTACAACTCGGTACAGCTCTCTAGAAAAATTAGGTTTTAATTTTTTTAAACGAAGTCGAGAGCAAAATATAGTACCTAGGTAACATATAACAAAAATTACATTGTTGTTGAAGATTTTTTTTCACACATTCCACACAGCACCATCTAGTTCCACACTAAGCAACTTAATTTTTGTATTATGGAAACCAGACAGTTGATATAATACATAATTACTTTTTTTTGTAAATACATACATATTATAAATACAAAAAACATCCATGACTCAGGTACATGTAAATGTTAACACATAAACATTTGCCCCTAGCGGGATTCGATCCCGCGACCGTTTGGTTAACAGCTAGGGTTACTAACCACTAGACCAAATGTGTCGTCATTTTACCAGAACTGACAGCAATTTAATGTATTTACATCAGTTGATTGTACCTAAGCAGTAATTTCCTCAACTCGAAAGGGGCTGCTGATCATTTACGAAGATTGCCATTCTTCCTACATATTTAGCTGCATATGTTTAATTGAACATTCTCAATACAACATTGTTGTAACTAGGTATTGTAAAGAAATTCTAATACGATAATTTGAAACGCCAAGCGAGCTTCAAATTACCGTTTACCCTAACTACTTATGAATCGTCCATACTAATTTAGTTTAATGTCTTCATATGTATTACAATTTCACAAAAGGGCCAATTTAAAGAGACAACAAGCGTTAAGTTTTATTTTACAATGTTGCAACTATGCAACCTCATTTTATACAATAGTAGATACTTATCAATACTAATAATAAATCTGTAAGGGTCGGTCATGGAGTAAGTTACTTTGTTTTCAGAGATATCGTGTTTATAGGCTCTATACATGATACTGAAACTAAATTGACGATTTTTAGAATTTTTTTCTGTATGTATGTATGTATGTTCCTCCATAACTCTTAAACGAATTAACTGATTTTCATGAAACTTGGTAGATAAACATTTAGACGTACAGGACACAGAATAGGCTACTTAATATTTTCAACGCGGACGAAGTCGTGGGCACCAGCTAGTTTTTAATAAGCCATTAAGTCCCACAAAACATATTAATACAATGCAGCCAAATAAATTCAAAACATCATACTTAAATACTAAATTCTTAATAAAATTTAAAAAAGATTTAAAAAAGATTAAGCTCTATCCAAGGAAGTAACTAAAAGGAAGGTTCCTCTAAGGAAGCTCAACGTCCATCAACGAGCTAAGAAGATCGTTACTTATATCTAATCCCTAATGTGAAGTATGTTTTATTTATTGGCATTATTATTTATAATAATAATATAATATAATAATATCTTCACCCATTCCACACAGCACCATCTAGTTCCACACTAAGCAACTTAATTATGGATACCAGACAGTTGATATATTACATAGATTACTTTTTTTTGTAAATACATATACATATTATAAATACAAACATCTATGACTCAGGTACAAAGGTAAATGTTAACATAAACATTTTGCCCCTAGCGGGATTCGAACCCACGACCGTTGGTTAACAGCTAGGGTTATTAGCCACTAGACCAAACGTGTCGACTGGTATGTGAAGCATGTTTTATTTATTGACATTATTATTTAATATTTTAATATATTTTTTAAATCATTATCATAAAATACTTTGTCGTGTTAATAAAAAAAACTCTGCAATTTAGTAAGATAGTTATTTTTCCTTCGAACTACGCAGTTATTAGCGGACAATTTTAAAATTATCACCTTTAATACAAGAAAACCAGTTTTAAATGAACGCTAAACAGTAGGTGGAAGGTAGTTCGGACATTAATAAAATGAATTGGCCTTAATTTGACGTTGTCAACTCGACAAATGACTCAGTCATTAAGCGGACGGACGTCGACGGACGCTATTCACCAGATTATGGGGAATATTTTAATCAACATCGCCAATTAATGTATGTATAGCATAAAACTGTCATAGAAAAAACTTGAAACCATAATCATTAAGTTTTAGTATCATAAATTGAAGACATATTGTAAAAAGTTACCGAAGATTTGATGCTAAGTGTCAATCTATATGTATTTTTGTATTATTATTTTTTTCTAATGAATAAACTCAAAAAATAGTGAACCGATTTCACCTATATTCTTTCACATATAGAAATCTATATTATCAGCGAGTAACATAGGCTATATTTATTAAGTTACGTGGACGAAGTCGCGTGCAACAACTAGTAACTAATATTTATAAATGCAAAGGTGAGTTTGTTGGTTTGTAAGCTTTCACGTCTTAACCAATCAACCGATCATCATGAAATTTTGTATACACGTTGTCAGGGACACAGTAAAGGGCATAGGATACTTTTCATCCAGAAAAAAGTAGGTGCTGTTCCCTAGGGATCATCTAAAAAATTCAATGATTGTCAATAATATATAAGCAATAAAGACTTCATAAATGTTTTAATACCTAACAAAAAAGGGCTCGGACGAAGACGCGGGAAAAAGATAGTGTCAATTATATTTCCTATTAATGTCGTAACTGTGTTGACATCAACCGTATCAAATATAACTAATCTTAACTGATTAATTAAATATTAAGACTATAATTTCACTGTCGTGGAGAATGTTGACGTTACGTCTAACTTTTAGACTGTAAAATTATTGATGTATATGAAAAGTTGATCGAAATATCACATAAATAATAGATATTTGAATTGTACATTAAATTAAATAATAATTTACAAGCGAAACGAAATGTTAACGCAATAAATAATTGGAAAAGCCTGAGGTATAATTTTGTGGCTGTCAAAGTGAGCGGGCAGTTGAGACAAGTGTCGTAAGGCCGTAGATATATGAGCGTAATCGATGCTTGGATATAAATCACCGCTATTGGGTATGGCTCCTGTGCTAGCGGAAACATTGAAGCACCAAAAGTTAAAAGGTAGACTTTGTACTTCCGCAATCTTCACAGTTGTCACAAGTATTTATAGTTCAACTAGTGGCCAGCTCCCGGCTTCGCACGGGTGCAATTTTTTATTCAATCCAGCCGATAAATTACCTTACACTGCCATCTGTTTAATTCTTATGGAACTCACAGATAAATAATTGCTGTATTGAATAAGTGTCAACAGATGGCGCTATGTTAATAATATTATATAATTTGCAAAAAAAAAAACAAAATGAGATATAAACTATTTTATCTTTTAAGTTGGACCAAATTACACAGTTACGAAGTTTCATCAAAATCGGTTCAGTAGTTTAGGAGTTCATCGCGGATAAACAACGTGACACGAAATTTTTATATTTATTAAGAAGTTTATTGAACTATGAATACTTGCGCTTCCAAATTCATAATTATTATAGCTAAAGTTAAAACGCACATAAGCAGTGGAGAACGTCCATCCACAAGTAGACAGTTGTGGACAGATAATGGCTATGAGTTGTCCACACGATAATGGCCTCCAGGCTGCTTCTTACTGTCCTATTGGGAAATTCTGTGGAGACATGTCCATATGATGATCCTATGGCTGATTATGATAAAAGTTATAACGAGAGGTGTTACAAATAGTTATTCATTGACATACTCGTACTTCTACTTTTTGTGATAATGCAAAACTAGGGAAATGCATGTTCCCTGTAGACCATAATGCTTATAGCCTAAAATTAATTTACCTATAAAAATTGTGCCGATAATACCTAAGTAGCGTAAATAAATATCTTAAATATTTAAATATCTTCACACATTCCACACAGCACCATCTAGTTCCACACTAAGCAACTTAATGCTTGTATTATGGATACCAGACAGTTGAATTACTAGATACATAGATTACTTTTTTTTTGTAAATACATACATATTATAAATACAAACATCCATAACTCAGGTACAAAGGTAAATGTTAACATATAAATATTTGCCCCTAGCGGGATTCGAACCCGCGACCGTTTGGTTAACAGCTAAGGTTACTAGCCACTAGACCAAACGTGTCGTAATTTTGTATTCTTATGTGGCTGCTGATTCTCCGCTGACACTGAAGCCCTATCTTTGTCGGAAATGTAGTCTGTGTAAAATGGCACCGATTAATGTTTTAATTCGTGTTCGCAATAATTTAATATACGAAGGATGTCAATTATGTTACTTTTAGCCGACGTTATTAATATTTATCACTGATTTGTTCATGTGAACTATTTCTGACGGTTTTTTTTAAATACTTATTGGTTGAACATGGTAAATAATGAAATATACCTTAAATTCCCATATTGAGTGGACGTTCTTATGTCTAATATGCGTTACGCGAAGAATATTTTATTCAAAACGCTGATTGATAGTCTACAAAAAAAGTTTATATTTGTTCTGATCCAAGAAATAAATTATATAACGAATTAACAAAACTTTTGTTAATATACCGGTAGAATGGGGCTATTTGGTACAAATTTCGAAGAAAATTGTCAATAACTTTAATAAAAATTCGTTTATCTCATATTTTATATTTTTATTGGATACATTCCATTTAGACCTACTGAATCATATACTTAACTTACCTTAAAATGCAGTAGAAATTTTTTTTATTATTTTTTTATAGCCGTCTCAAATAGTCCCAGGGTTGGGGATATTTGAGTATCTGCTGTAATAACTGCAAGAATTGAATATAAAATATGGAGCGATATTTGGAACATAGTACTAAACAACCTCAAAATGGGAATTTTTGGAAATGAGCTAATATTACTGCAAAAATTGAGTGCTATTACGGCCAGCGATATTTGGAACAAAATGTATGATCCACCACGGCGAGCGATATTTGGAACAATATATGACGACTGAACAGTCTTGAGCTTATTGCAATGTAGGGTAGGTACCCTAAATTTTTGTTGTAATGAAACTGCCAATCGGTTGAAATGAACATTGTCTTTTTTTTTTCATAGAAAAATATAAAAATACAAATCTTTGTTAAATCTATTAAGCACTTATATGGCTTGGAACATATCACTTATAAGTAAGTAAGAACCTATACATTAACCTTAATTCACCTTTAATATTACTTTTTATTTTCTTAAACTAGCTTTTGTTAATTAAATTTTATTCAGTCTGACTTTTTTCATACAAAAAGGTCAGACTATTTTTTATTTTATTTTTTATTTTTTCTAATAATTCTTCAGTCAGTTTCGCCCTTTCAGTAGATATATTCGCCGCAAATCGATTAGATATTTCATTTTTATGTCGAATCAAAAAATTTTTTGCCCAATCGGAACCCGGCATGTTGTCTTTTAAACACCTTATGTTTTTTCCAATTTTATTAAGGTATTTTTGAGCAAAAACTCGAAGATCTAAACAATCAAAGGGAAATCCCCAGTCAGCGAGAATTTTTATGGAAGCTATAAAACATTCTTCTTTTGCAGGAGTGAAGAGTGTTGGATGACCAGCTTTCTTCTGTGAATTGTTTAAACCCCTTCACTTTCGGGATAACGTGCTTTTTGGAATGTTAAAGGTTTTCGCAGCCTCGCTTAATGTAGTAGCCCCTGAGTTAACTTCCGCAATTGCTTTTTCTAAATTTTCTTGGCTATATGTAGTATACGGGTTGTAACTTTTACCTTTTCGAATGTGTCGATAGGTACGCTCGTAATGGCGTACCATGGTGGTGATTTCCTACGTAGGTAGGTATCTATTGAAAAAGAAAATACTATATTAGTAGGTAATGCATTTAACAATAAATATTTAAACGCACACCGTTAGCGTTAACAGGTGGTTTTTTTAAGGCCTTAAAAAAGCCTTAAAAAAACCACCTACCAAGTATCAAAATCTATCGTCATTGTATATTACGGGGCTTTTTGAGACGGTTCCAAATAGCCCCAAATCTTGTACCAAATAGCCCCATTGGAGAAAACTATCAAAATGGAGGCAAAAATACGAGGCAACTAGCAATTGAGATGACTCCGTAATCTCCCGTGTATATAACTAATAGATTACTTCAACGCAACTGTCACTTACTTGATAAAGATCCAATCTACAGACAAAAGTAGGACGGCTCCAAAAACCTCAACTTTTTCACTTTTTACTGAATCCACTTTTGCAGATGATACGTGCTAAATATAACCACAAAATGGAAACCATAGACTAAACAAATGTTTTCGGTGTTGCCTGGTACAGAAATAAAACTCCCATTGTTAAAGTTGTAAAAGTATTGCCCGTTCAAATCTTATAATTATTTTATTCCAAATATCGCCCCAGGTACCAAATAACCCCGATCTACGGTAATGAATTGTTTTGCAAACAAATTAATTAAATTTGAAAATAGCGTACCTACATAAAAAGCTGTTTATAGATTTTGCATTCGCTTGGAAGTTTATAATGAACCCTTTAGTTTCGATCCATCGTTCTGCATAATCGATTTCACCGTTGAAATATTTTACTATGGAATTAATGAATTATGAAATCATTTATGTTAAATCACTTTATAATTTCACTTATTATGTATGCATGTATTGTTATTAAAATGGGTATCTAATGAGCGAGTGGCATATTGCTTTACGCACTCATTAATTGGACAGGGCAAACAGTCTGCCAGCAGTAAACACATTCTCATTACCGCGAAATAATAGCACTTATGCTGTTGTGTTTCAGTGAGTTAGTGAAGGATGCCTCAGCCCATTTCTCTGTGCCCTTCTAACCCCTCATTCTTTTTTCTACTAAGTGTTGCTTGTCTTAATATTGATCACTTGAAAAAAAAAAATTGGAACTGTGTAATATGTAAATGATAAAAAAAGTTAATCATCAATCAATACTAATAATAAATCTGTAAGGGTCGGTCATGGAGTAAGTTACTTTGTTTTCAGAGATATCGTGTTTATAGGCTCTATACATGATACTGAAACTAAATTGACGATTTTTAGAATTTTTTTCTGTATGTATGTATGTATGTTCATACATAAATCTGAAACGAATTAACTTATTTTCATGAAACTTGGTAGATAAACATTTGGACGTACGGGACACAGGATAGGCTACTTAATATTTTTCAACGCGGACGAAGTCGTGGGCACCAGCTGGTAAAAAATAAAAATATTATTGCACAACTACCGAAGGTATAGTCTTGGTAATTAAGTGTAAAAGAAGCTGTCTCAACTGGAGGGAAAGATTGTACAGCTGTCAGTTTTCACAGCAATCCTGAGAACAATAGAACGTTAAACGCCTTCTTGGAGAATGAGTGAAGTGGGAATAATTACTGCAGTCGCGCGTAATTTACGTTCTTAAGACATCATCGTTGTACACAGGGCGAAAATTTAAAATTAAAGACATTAGTTGTAACACTTTTTTAACTTTTTTTTGACTTTTGACTTAAGTTTTTGACAAATTTTGTGCAGTTCTTGAGAGGTTTCTTGTGAGGTTGCAAAACTTGTTACTTGATTGTAAGTTAAGTTCACCTGTGTTTAAACAACATATGTTTTTACCAACGACGATATAGCCACGAATATGTACTCGTATATAGACATAGATTTCTGAATATTTGTAGTTTTTTTTTTTAAATAATTTAAGTGATATTCATTGAGGATGATCTTCTTTTCTGTATAATGTATGACTAATCAACAAATAAGACTCCTCAATAGGGCGACGGTATGTTATATATACTGTGGCAAATAGTATGTTATATATACTGTGACTTTTAGTTTGACAAACGGTTATAATTATAAAAATATCAATTATGAGAATTTAATTGTGTTAGTTTATAACTAAGCATTGTTTTTTATTACTGTTATGAGTTATGCGAGAAATATAAAAGAGTGTGAATTAGTCTGCTCACTCGATTATTTTTTCAGTTTCTTTTGGTATATTCACTCTTCACTATTTTAGACAAACGCTTTTTTTGACTTCACTTATACAACTCGCTTATACCAGAAATCATTACAACGTTATCCGTCTATTGTGGCAGTTGTTTGCCTACACTTCGTTAGACCGCTTTTGGTCTTTTTCCCAGTACTATCTGTCTCCATTTCAGGTCACATCTTCGTCTAATGTGGCCTGCCTACTTTCTTAGCGTTTTTGTTTTTTTTTTTAATTATATCAGCTAGTGGGCTCCGATCAAAGATATATTCGTTTGACTGATTCTGGTAACATGTAGGCTGATGAATAGTCTGTGGTAAGAGCCCAGATATAAGCTCCATAAGTCACGACTATTGTCATAAATTGGCCAGATTTTTCCTTTTTCTACTTTCAAAAGGGTGTATCTGACTGTCACTTAATGAAAGCATCGATAATATAGCCCAAAAATGAATATACATTGTGAAACAGATTTCAATACATGTGTTAACACAAAATGTCACAACAATGGTGTTAACAACAGGTGTTGCAAATGGCAATCGGAGGGCACGTCGACATTTCCTGACACATATACTGACTGACGTGATATTGATCTGAATTATAACCAAAATGATATTGGAACTCGTGAATAATGTCATTGACAAAGAAGGGATTACGTTTTATATGACTGCTAAAGGTGGAAATAAAATTCGGTATTAAAATGAATGACGTACCATAACCTTTTCGTATGCTCCGGCGCAGGGAGATTTAAGAAAAGTTTTTACTATGGAGTAAAAATTAGTATGGAGAAATATAGGATTCTATACGAATAATAAACAAGTGAAAGCCAATACATCCTTAAAATGAAGTCCAGATAAGAGGAAACTGTGTCCTTCGGATCTGTAAACTTTGCAAAAAATATACCTTATTCACCGATGGGAGAGTTTGTTACCCTGAAAACGCTGTGCTCTTCAATCAGCACTATTGCTATTAATCAGCACGTGGATTCCAAATTTCTAACAGGCGAACGGCGGTCTAGAAAAAACATGAATTTTTATTATCAATAACATTAAAACTTGTAGCATTAATATTAAAAAAAAACAATCTAACTACAAAGTCTTTGATAAAATCAACAGACAGACGGGCACATAAATTATATGTTGATTTACGATCATATCAAATATGTACTGGTTGGTTCTTTGATGTCATTTTTCACTAACATAAATTTTTCAATGTAACATAAAGAGAGCTCCACGCGTTATTAGACATGGAAATCGTTTATGACATACGAGACTTTAAATTGACGGACAGGACAGACAATATTTAAAAAAAAAATAGGTATGTGAGACTAACGCTACTGACATAAAACCAACTTGTTCATAAATATAATATCATTACGATACCATTATACTTTAGCATATGACTGTATCCTATTTTCTCTGCACGATGGATGCATTATTATTACAAATAATAATGCACTGGTCTGTCTGCCTTCACACGTCGCATTGAAAAATCTATAAACAGAACTTACTAAGGTTTTTGTTACACTACAAAAGGTGGCAGACAGGCTAACGTTTATAAAGAAATGAAGGTGTATTGTCCCGTGTTTATTTCATAGTGTAATTATAATTATACTTCTAAATAGAAGCAGGCGGTTTGGTCGGAATGATGTAAGAAAGACGACTCGGGTTTTGCGTGGTAATCTCGTACCCATTGCAATGTTATAGTGTTGATTGGTTATTTATTATAATATAATTTTAGGAATCTATAATTTATTTTATTTGTCTTTAAAATTTGTATAATTTATTTGCTTATTTTGTCATTTAAATGAGAAATGAAAAAAATTGGGATTACATTAATTTTGGCATGCCAACGTCCGTGTCAGTGTGTGTTGTCAGCTTCACACGTCGCCTCCTCACGAATAAATCTGCCTTTACAACTGCATAAATTTGTCGATGGAGCGATTTTCGTATCCGGCCCGACTTTATTCGCCCCGCATCCTGTTTGCTTTGTATCTATACGCTTTTCTAGGAAACCCCGTCGCGATAAATAAGTGAAGTCGCTGCTTTTCGATCGTAAAAAGTCTAAACTTTAGTTTAGAGCACTTTGTCTTTCGCGGAGTCTGCGTAGGTGATATCTGCCTTCGGGTAATCGCAATAAAGGGCAATATTGTATTGTGTCTTTTGTTTTTTACCTATAATTTATATTTTATTAGAAACTAAACAGATACTTGAAAGATGAACTGAAGAATTATAAAAATATATATCTCTTTCATTTCACATATTATTCTTTTCAAGATTCTGTACCTACTTGTGTATGTCACTGAATTCCCCCTAAGCGGATAAATCAAATTTGAAGATTTTTATGTGTGTATTCAAGTTAGTTCCTAGATGTTTAAATTCCCAATTGGACCAGAAGGTGGCCTCTCGAACTCTCAAATCTCTGCTTAGTTTGGGGTTAGATGGCTCTAGTTGGCTGAAAGACACTCATAAATAAAAAAATTAAAATTAAAATCGTTTTTCTTTAATAATAGGTACGTGTAGTTACGCTATAGATATAAATATGTTGTTATGACGAATAGACGATCAGTGTCAAGTGTAATCCGATTAGCAGCCCCTCGTTGGGGTGGCGTGATAATAAGGGCAGACGTTCTTGGAAGAATGATTGAGTTTCCTACTGAGACTGATGTGTTAGAACTGATAGGGCGTTAGATTTAAACCTCACTTTATCGTAAGAACTCAGCTATACTTTATTTATACTTCAAACATTTTTATATTATGCAGATCATACAAGCAAGTCATGCTTAAAATTTCTTGCATCTGCTGGTACTTTAATAGTCTTCAGTAGTAGTCACACTTTCAGTACTCACAAAATCATCGCCAATCGCCAAATAAGTATTTAAGATAAATACACAATACTTTTTTTTAAATTTATATACAACTAGCTGACCAGGCAAACGTTGTTATGCAATTTTTTTTTTTTTGGGGTAGGCCACTCTTATCACTTAGGGATATAAAAATAGTTTACAACCTATTCTCAGACCTACCGTATATACACAAAAAATTTCATAAAAATCGGTCAAGCCGATTTGGTTACAAACACTGTGACACGAGAATTTTATATATGTATATAGATTTAGTTATAGTTTGAACCAAGAAACTTTCCAAAGAAGGATTAAGTACCTAATACTTATTTAATTTTTAGAGATTTAAACAAAGTTCTTCTAAAGTACTTGTTTAAAATTATAATGCACTTTCGCTTGGTTGCTGTAAAGAATACATAAAAAAAAATATATAATATAATATTTTGTTGTATGATATAATATTAATTTAATACCAAGAAAATCTATTCATTATGCAATGATAATAATAATTGACTGAATGTTGTTCAATGCCTGCAACACTTATTCAGTAAGTAAATTTCAAGTAACAAAATCATTTTAAAATTAACATCAATAACATTATTTAGAAGAAGTTTCCTTTGTGCCGTGTCATATACATCATATCATATCATATCATATCATATCAATACTCGTATCATTTTCTCGATTCGTCCGTCAATGATTGGCCATAGTGAGTATGACGTCATAGACATTTTTTGATTAACGATCTGTCGCGGGTCAGGTCTCCATTGTGTTCCCTTTGAAATTCCGACACTCATTTATCAAGCTTACTGTACCGTTCTGAAATTAACACGGTCATACAATTGATAAGATGGTAGCGAGCGTTTCAATTTCATACATCACTCGGACAAGAATCTTATTTACATTGTATTTATAAACCCAGAGGCTTAAAGTCTAAGTGTTGCTTACACTTTTTTTATAACATTAAGTTGAATCCGAAAGAAGAATAAATGGGAAATCTGATCTGAGAAGGATATTCTTAATCTAACATACTAGTCTAACATACTAGTCATACGAGATGTATCGTAGTTCGTTTTTTGAAAATCGCACAGGTAGGTTCCTGTGGGATTTTCAAAAAAAAAAAGAACTTTTTTCTACATAAAAAATGTATCCTATATTTTAATCCATGTAACAATGTAATAATGTGTGTAAAATTTCATCCAAATAAAAGCAGTTTTTTTTCGTGATTCAGTAACAAACACCGAACTTCTAATATATTCAAAGCTCGGTGGTAACAAACATCCAAACATCTAATTTCGAATTTATAATATTATTAATCTCTACTAACAAGAGAATAGTTTGTAAAAGTCATCAGTGTGAAAAGAAAATGTAGTAAGAAGACTTTCCGCTATTTTCTCTTAAACTGAGCCAGGTACGAGATAGTGTGCGGCGGCTGGCGAAATTTACGCGAACACTGATTTTGACGTATCGTTTCCACTTCCAGGGGCGGTCGTATGAAAAATGATTCCACGGTGAGGCAGACAATCAGACACTTTCATCATTTTTAAAAGCATTGCGCGGTGCGATATGATAATTAACCGCCGACGGATGTAGCCTTTAAAAGAGATTTCAAAAGAATTAACCTTGGCTTTTAACGGTGAAGACATTACGCTGAAAAATATTTAAGCAATTTTTAATATTTAATATTCATTGTGTTAAGGATGTAAATATCAAAGTAAGTCATGTCACATATTGAACTTATTTAATGAAAATCCTTCTAATATTATAAATGCGAAAGTTAGTGAGGATGGTTGGATGGATGGATACAATTATGTACGTTACTCTTTCACGTATAATCAGTAGATTTTTTAATATTTTGTAACATGTAACGACTTAATAAACTTTAACTTTATGATAAACTTAACTGAGGAGTTTAACTGACATAATAAACTTAAAAAGAATAAAATATTTTTTTTATTTTAAAATATTAAGTATAAATTATGATGAACAATGTACCTACAATAATACAAACAGAGAATGAACAAGAAGGGAAGATCCATCCGGAGGATCGATGGATTCTTATTAGATTAATATAGTGAAAATCAGAGTATCAGCGACCGCACCATCAATGTAATCAACCCGGCGTGACGTCGACGAAACCTCCCTAAAGTATTTATATTACGAGCTCGAAATTAACCAAACAATATTAATCATACTCCGTGAAGTCAAAGCGCCCCTGCTCAACGCGCTGAGTTCACGGTAATGATATATGCGATATTTGACGATAAACAATCGAGGTCATTTATTATCTGTCGGTTATTTGACAGGCGGTAGGCAGATGTCATTTGTCATTTTCCTGGATCCGAAGGTCCCTTCGTTACGCCGCACCTCCTACGCTCCGTGGTTAGCTATCAACCGACAAAGATCTCCGCTGACATTCCGAAACAAACCCTAACGGCTACAGCGGTAAAGTTCAATTTTCCGCGAGAAGACAATCAATCTTGATTGTTTTCAGCATGAACGATTATGATAGATGAAAGAGTTAGCGCTCCCGCAAAGCTGATGAGTTTCTATCGATTACTGAACCCTGCTCTTATACAAATACGGTGTATTTCGCTAAAATATTGAAGGTCGTAGAGGCTGGCACGGAGAAACGTGTTATTGAAGATGAAACAGTAATGGATGGGGATAGGGAATGCGTGAACGATGTCGGAGATGTATTGTTATCGGGGTTGTTTATCAAAATACGACGATCGTTCCTCTAAATAATTACCTTTTCAAAAGAATATTCTGTTCATGCTACCGGTAATATATTCATTGTATCTGACGTCTTACAAAGCGCCATTAAAGCGAATAAAAAGTATTTTATAGCTCCACAACAGGCGAGATGAGATCGTGGCGATTTGACGGCGACATATTTGGAATTTCGAACCAATCATTAAACGTTGAATCATTTTCATTTGTTGTTGGAACGCCGTTAACGTTTTATGCCTGATTTTCTACCCACACACCGATTCAAATTTGAAAACACCAATTAACTTTAAAAATAACGTGTTAAAATTTTATTGGTACTTCGGCTATAAAAATCTTTAAAAATACTATATACTAGCTGGTGCCCCCGACTTCGTACGCGTTGAAAAAGAAAATATAAGAGTAATATAACGCTGGCACCTAACAACAACCTAACAGAATAAAATCAAGAGGTAATAAACTATCTGTATACCAAATTTCATCCAAATTATTTCAATAGGTGGTGGTTACTGCCGCCAGATGGGCTGCCCAAATGACTACGAAACGTAGTGTGCCCCGCCACTACTTAAAAGTGAACTACTTAGTTTATATCTTAACTTTGGTTGCGTTTTGAATTCATTTCAAGCCATGGAATATATTATGAGTTTTAAAATTGACAGGACCAGATTATGAAGCCTGTATTTAAACTATTCGGAGCTCATACTATGTTTAGTATTGTATATACTTTGATTTTGTTTATAATTAATTGAAACGATTGTAATTGGTTGTTATTTTATTATTTTAAAGATGACAAAAAGAATGGTAGGTATCCTGATTTTGTCTCGGGTTTTTCTCAGGATTTTTTTTCCGAAACCCTGGTAAATTTTCAATTTATAATGACGATCATAAAAGTTTCTTGGATAAAACTAATTGATAAATAACTATTTTCATTTTGATTTTTTTAAATTTTTATTTTGAGTCATCCTGATCGTAGTTTGAGGGTATTGCTTTGTGTTGTCAAATATTATTATTGAAGCTTGATAAAATTATAAAAAATGAGCATAGATAATTGAGGGTTTAGTGGCCTTAATGCAAAATGCGTGTTGTAATTTTTCGAGGTGAATGTATGAACACGTCAAGAGTTGTTCCCACGAGGCGTCACGTCGAGCCCGCGGATGTGTCTACTAAATCAAATGTTTAATTTCCCGGGCGAAACAACGAGCATTGTGCTCACCCCTTAAACATATGTTATATATGTTTCGAGCGTCCTTCGTGGAGAATGGAAAAATTATTGCACCACTTTTATATTCTTTGCAATTAGATTTATCTATGTACTTTTCTTTATAAGAGGTTTTTATATAGCTACTAGCTGACCTGGCAATCGTTGTATTGCCAAAAAAAAAATTTTGGGGTGGACCATCCTTAACATTTAGGGGTATGGAAAATAGATGTTGGCCGATTCTCAGACCTACCCGATAAGCACACAAAATTTCATCAAAATCGGTCCAGCCGTTTCGGAGGAGTTTGGCAACAATTTTATATATTAGAAGATGTTAGGTTATACACTAATTTTAAAGTAAAAGTAAACTTAGCATTTGTTTGCAAGTGATGCTCAGTAATAAAATAAAAATACTTTAATACTGAAAAACCACCTTTCGCCTTGCCATTGCTCAAACTCTGGATTTATATGGATAATGTCAATTTCTACGGTCATATACACAAAGTTAATAAGTCCTTATTAGTTCTTAATTTGTAATTTGAACACTCGATAAATTTTTTTGTTCACTTATAAAGTCCTGAATACATCTTATATTTATTTTACACAAACCCTCTTAGATTGATATTCTCGCGTGGATGCTCGCTTTTAAAATATTCAATAGCTTCTCCGCTGTCAAACGCATTCTTTACTTCATTACTCTTGCCTTGACACGACGGTTAATCTTTCATTGTGTTCGGATAAAAAGGAAATATACGCGTGTTTTGTACACTTTTTTTGTTCAGATTTAAAAAAGATTTGGTTAATGGATTTGCCACCTTATTCGAGAAGTTTTTATCCGCTTGTCAGATTACATCGCTGACAGCTTGTTAAGCGATTCCTATTTCACGAAGATCTTAAAAATACATTAAATATTAACATCTTAAAAAGAATACGAGCAAATTATCATTGGCGAGTAAAAGTACAGTGTAATGTGAATGCGGTCCATTTAAAAATACAATGCATAAATCATTTTTTTATTCCTATACTAGCTGACCCGGCAAACGTTGTTTTGCCAAAAAATAAAAAAATAAAAAATTTGGGGTGAACCACCCTTAACATTTAGGGGTATGGAAAATAGATGTTGGCCGATTCTCAGACCTACCCGATAAGCATAAAAAATTTCATCAAAATCGTTCCAGCCGTTTCGGAGGAGTTTGGCAACAAACATCGCAGCACGAGAATTTTATATATTAGATTACAAACAAGTTCACTAGTAGACTCAAACTCATGAGTCCTGTATCAATCAACTGGATATATACCGTAGTAGCGAAGGCAATTTTTCGTAGCCACCTGACAATCTCGATCCATCCTGTGGTAGCTGTATAAAAACGTCAGTTGAGCGCCATCGTTGACTATGATCAAGTGAGCTAAGCCTTCTAGGGTTACCGACAACGCCACGTCCAATAAATATACAGGAAGTAACTTAACAGTTGAATATAAAATGAGTTGTATGAAGCCGTGAATAGATTGAAAATAAGAAGAGTCTACATGACAATTTATATGCAAATGTCTTACTGCGATAAAAGAGTTGAGTCCCTGAGAATCTTAACGGGGTTAATGTGGGATTGAAATCTTTTATTGCCTTTCTATGGCCTTTTAAATACAGTTGAGTAGCGAGCATATTGAATTTATGTTAAAGAATAATTTTGATTATCTGAGACTGGTAGTAAAATCATTTATGTCTCGAACAGTCACTAAGAGATTTGGATAAGTTTTTATCATTCATCGGAATATCATGACTTCAAATTTTATGAAAGAGTAAATGGGATGTGAGAAGCATATAAAATTACACAATAACAGCACAAATAATATTATTTTAAGATTGAATACTTTAAAAAAGTATCATTCTTATGGAAACAGAATAAAAACTATCAAATTAACTTAATGAAGGTATAGTATCAGTCTTGCTTTTGTTTTTAGGATACTGTATCCATAGCCATTGACCACCAAATGGACTGTCAGTCATATGGTCGCTCTTTATCAATAAAAGAAAAATTCAAAGCATTATAATAAAAGTAATAAAAGATTCATAACTCAACTAGCCTCATGTTGAAAATGATGAACATTGTAACATGTAATTAATTAAGAGTGTCGCCAACAAATTTTGTCTCCACTCGACAGTTGAACAAAAACGGTCATAATTTATGTGTATAGCAACCCTGTCAGGTCCCCTCCCCTCCCCTCCCCTCCCCTGCCAGTCCTCCCTTTGCCCCTCCAGGCAGGTTGAAAGAGTCACGCCGCGTGATTGATGACGCTGTTACCCGCCCACGCGCCTTAACAACCGACTAGAACTGACAAACTAGCATTGTTTGCCGCAGGAAATCATAAGACGGTCTCGTATTTATTACAATCACATGCTCAGCTAAACCGAGTCAGTGGTACATTTGACTCAGATCTTGATAACGCTGCAGATGAACACGAGATAAGGGACAAAATAGGAAAAAAAATGAGTGTGAAAGAATATCTCCTCTTTCGCTTCTGAATTCTACACCAACACCCTAATAGAAAACACTGGCATGACGCGCATGTTTTATGTCAAATCATCGCATAATGAAAAATATGTATTTGTCGAGGGCCACGGCCGCATTAATCTCTTGTCCGCGTGAAACTCATTTCTAGACATTTAAATACAAAGCCTGATCGAGTGATAAATTATGAATGGATTCAATAGTTTTGTGGAGCAGAGTAACAATAAGCAGTGTCTATGACAATGATCTCACACATGTTCCCGGAATAATCTTTGCATTGTGCAAGATTACAGCTTGGATGCGTTTCAACGTAGCCGGGTACTGTCATTGTATTATTCGCGATACGTACCAGCCCTAAGAGAAATTCACCTTCAGTAATAATTTATGCATTTGAATCGGGCTTGAGCGCGGGGCTGTCAGCGATAGGCCAATCTACGCGTACGGTCATATCTTTAAATGCATCTGACACATTTAATCCATATAAAGTTATTATTGCCGCGCCTTTCAACCGACTTAATTAGCTGGTACCGAGTGTAAACTTGTGTGTTAGCGATAAAGTAACTGAATATATTTAAGTTTTACTTATTCACGGCCGGTGCACACGAATGCGAATTGCACGGCCGGTAATTTTTATCGGCCTCTTGTTTGCCTAAACGTTTTTTCCTTGACACTGCTCGTAAATTTGGAATACAAAGGGCGTTTTTATTCGATCTTGATAATATTGTTCTGGGGTATTGTGTTTCTCGTGTTGAAATTTTAATTTGTCAGAAATTTTCAGCCAAGCTTAATCTCCTTAGTGCTGGATGCCTGCTCCGATCCGGAATTAGTCCGACGAGGCGTGTAGGCCATAGATTAAGTCAGATCTCGCTCTGACTGTTGCCAACGTCTCAATAAGCCGTGCCACATTTTTACGGCCCCCTATATCCGTTTCGCTGCGTAAATACACTTAATGACCGACATTTGGTGAACGCTTTTATTGTGAAGTTTTTATTATCAAGAAATTCATTTGTTTAGTCTACGTACGGTTATTGCAAGACGAGTCGATGCGTTTCGGGGTTTATTAGGGGTACTTTATTACCCCTTTATGTGCTGTCTTTAATGCAAAAACATTGCCTTCGAGCCTTAAAACGTCAGTGCAAGCGGATGGTGATAATTAAATTTGATTTTAATCTGCGAATATGATTACACGTTCCGTTATTACGTTGGTTTCTTAAAAGCTTTTTTTAACTTGATGTAACGACCGAATCTTGAAAGTGTAATCTCTAATTATTTTCATAACAGCGTAGATAAGGCTCTTATAATTTTATGGTATAAAGGTGCTAATGCAGCTGTTGTTGCTCTTAGATACATCCGTATAACCAGGAAGGCGTGTCGCAACCGCATTGCAAAATGGACATTATTCACGTCTCGGAATTTCCGTGTAACTCTAAAATTAAATATTCGGGCAAAAAGTCAACGCCGTAATCTTCGTCGGCCATAAAGCAGTGTCGGAGCACTATAATAATTTCGGAACAGTCTATTAAGTGAATCTTTATGATAATAGCGGAACAGAAGTCGTGGCCGCGAACGAACGGCCTGTTATTTTGATACATTATCATATTTAAACAATTCAGATGGTAATAGACGCGTCGGGTGAAACCCTTTGGTAATATAAATGGTTGTATTATTATTTATTTATGGGTTTCCTTCCTCCGGGCCGGGGGCGATGTGGCATATTTCATTGAGCGAAAAAATGCTTCCAAGTCGTGAGTTTATACCGAGTAAGATCCGGTTTGAGTACCTGAAACGACTCGGTATAAGCTTGTTGTGGCAATAATAAAGATTTATGCGACATTCGGCGGTAGCGTGTTTTGTTCTCTGTTACGAGTCGATTCGCTTTCTGCAAGATCAATAGCGCTCTTTATTGTATGCGGTGAATTATCGTCACCGCTTGTTCTTTTAGCTGCGACTATAAATTGTGTTTCCACTGCGTTCAATTTCTTATTATCGCCTTTTACATCTTCACTGAGTGTCGCCATTTTTATATCTGCTCCGACATCATCGCTTTTATGATTGCGTCTCGCATCGACGTTTTTATTCGCGGCACTCACCGTGAGCGACGACGTTTAATTGCAAATTCGCATTGTATTCGGAACTGTCAACAATGTCTCTGTTGATTCCCATCACACGAACACAAGAACATCTTGAGAACATGTTCTGTGTGTAATTTTTTCAAGTAATCTCATTATTAAGTCGAGAGTCTCGGCACAGTGATTAAGTGCTTGATTTATAGCATGTGCAATTTGCATCGCAGCCAATGCTATAGCTTTTTGCTTTGCTCGCAGCCGATGATTATCGTCCGTATCGTGTCGTGCTTAATGATAGTTATTTCATGACTCGCTGAGCTTGCTATCGGGGACGTTTCATTAAACTTCTTTACATACATTACTTCGACGAATGTGTGTGATTATGTTAATACACCCCCTACAAGGATCTCGTTTGCCGTGCACTCTTCTTCTACGGTCGTTAATGGATTGTTTACCGACTCACTTCGCGTTTTATCGCCATTCCGCTTTCGCCTCAATCTGCCACTTTTATGATAGCTTGACGACCGGCTAATGACTGGCTATTGTTTCTCGTCGGCCCGCTTATTGTTATAGTCCTACATTACACCTATGACTGTTGCGAAACAACACGTGTCAGTGGGCTGTGTGCGTGTAGATAGATAATATCGTGCATAAAACTAAACGGCGCGCTGCGAAATTTATGAATCGGCCGGAGAGCTGCCTTCCACACAAAAGTTGTTTATTGCTGCCTCGCGTAGGGTTGCTAATGTATTTTTTATTTTATTACTCATACGAACAACATAATTTTATACTATTTCCAGCTAGCTCTTTATGGCGTCGTTTTATATCGAAAAACCATTCCCCGCTGTGATTGTAGTTAATTTAATCTTTATTGTCATGATTGTTTATCGGCCCGTTAAGACACAATCTCTCGACAAACTCGATACGATAATGAAGCTAATAACACAACCGTCCGGCTTAAAATATCCTTATCTTTAAATAATTAATACCACAATCTGATGATTGATTGATCGAATGAGTATTTATCAGTTACTTGGTCGTGTAAAAAAGAATTAATCCGTTCTATTGAACGTGACTATGGACTACCATTAAGTTGTATGATTTATGAGTCATTTTGTCCGAAAAGTGATGATCAATCATATGTAAACAATATTAATGATATCTGTTTTGGGCTCGGAATCAATCATTGTGAAGTTCCACAGTCATGTTGGTTCCTACTTAATCGTGGTTCTGTTTCTATGGATTGATTAATTAGCGTTGAAACATAATCTCTGTCAGAGACTATTTATTAGGAGGGCCTTACGACAGTTAACATGGATAATTTCCATTCAACATTATTAATTTCCTCAATATTTACATTGGTTTCTCATCATATTGTAACTTATAGAATAAGTACCTCTTTGTGATTTATTGCGTCGTATTAATTTGGTAAAAGGAATTAATTACATTGTTAAATAAAAATTATTCTGTGTCTGAATTCTAATTAATATTTTTTTTAAATAAAACCGCTGGTATTGATTGTTTTTAATTTATATTCATTTAGGTACATACTATTATTTTGTTACTGGCTTTAATCGTACGAATTGTTAAATTAAATTAATTAAATTATTTCTAATTAATTCAAATCTATTCAGTGGCGAAGTCTAATAATATTTATATTTTTGTATAAATATCATTAGAGATAACGTAATATGAACGTAATATACAACTTATTTATTAATCTAATACTCAATTTTAACGGTTAAACTATGAAAGATGGACGTTCTCTGACATTGACAAATGATCCTTAAGTTGTTAATTACATTTTAAAACGAAGCTTTACCAACTTCGATCTTAATTCATTGGAAATATTTATTTGACCTTGAAGTTTTTTGTTTCAGTGTGCTCAAACATAAGTGGTTTCAAAGTGAGATTAATACAGGATAAGAATAAAAAACAATAAGTATCCATTTGAAGGCATGTTAACTTTATACTCTTCTTTTATCTAGTAATGTTATTTTTATTAAATAAAGGCAATAAACACTGCATTATGCGATCATAAAGTCTACTTACCAGTCTGACGCCATGTTGTGTTAAAAATTTTCTTTAATTATATGTCAGGAAAGTGACTAACAGAAATAATATTTCAGTTATTTCGTGTACAGCCTTAACTTCTCTTTATTTTTTACTCAAATTTTCTCTATTTATCTTGAGTAGTAGTTGGGTACACTGCTTTTCGCTTATCATATCATCCTTTTCAAGTGAATTGTCAGTCTGTCTGCCGACATTAACTTTAAAAAAATACTTCAGTGTAATACTGTTAGCTTGTGTTAAGGAAAAATTGTGTGTTTTTAAATTATGAACAGACAAATTATTCATTACTGCTATCATTCAATCTAAATGGCTTAAATTAAATAAAACTGGTAAAAAAAAAAAATCCTTTAGTAAACTCTTATTTTTTTTCTTTGTGCGATGGCAGCCCTACGAAGCGCTTGCGAGGCATTAATATAACTTAAAATATGGCCCACTAAAGACTATATAACGTAAAATTTACAATTCATAAAACAAAATGATATACGTGGTGGTAGATTACCACGGTACGACGTTACATCGTGCCTCTTTGTTCATATTAATATAAAACTCGCTTATTGACAACCTGTTTGCCAACAATAACCTTAATATTATTATTTAGAAATTTATTAGAAATCTTATATACTATATTTCACTCAAAATCTGTGCTAGTATACCTAAGAATTTTCTATTAGTAGTCGTCAATCTTCATCAAACAATAAAATTGTATTTTAACTTGTTTTCAGTTCGTATAATTTTCGTATAATTTTCGTATAATTTTATAATGTACTTAATAATGTAAAAAGGATTTATAAAATTTGAGTGTCTGCTTGTATGTTCGTTATGAGTTAGTGACTGTTTAGAACTTAATGTCCATTTAAGATTATTGCAACTATTTGAAGATATAGTTGAATTTCATAGCTAATAAGCCTTGGCTGCTCTCGGAGTGGAACTCTCGGCTGCCAGTTTGAACCACTATTTATTCTATAGGCCTGTGAGTGACAGAAAACTACGTGGAAAAACTTAGTGGCAGGGCTGTATGGGTTGTATGATACCTGGTCTAGGCCAGAGATGGCGCTGCTATTATTTAAAAAGGATTTTTTGGTAAATTAACCTTTCACAATAATACAGTCAAACTTTGGCTTTTGACAAAAAATACTTGATATAACCCTCGTATCTTAGAACCTTATTAATTTTCAAAGACTAGTGAAGTCTTGTCATTCTGCAGAAGGCTATAATTGACAATTTGTCGTGGACACTAGGTCGCACTATTTAGAACGTAACAATGTAATAACTAACATGTGTTTTAATATTACTGTCTGTATGTTTGGTATATTTATCATGTTTAATTAACATTATACACAAATAATTATTTGTTTTATTAGAAAAAAATATTTATAATGTATAAAACCAACATCCAATACAAGTATGTGCTATACATTATTATTTTGCAAATACATTGTCGACGAACACAAGTGTTGACATGTTGTATCTGCACCTGATGTGTGTACAGACAGGAAAAAGAATTCAATTTGGATGAAAAAATTAAAAGGACGAGAAAGAAATTACATCTATTTTATATTAATTTATTCAATCAATTAATTTTGTTCCAAAACAAATACAAAATAACTAGAGAACAGATATTTATATTAATATAGAGTAAGGGATCTGTTGAAATATTTTAATTAAAAAATTGTAAAAATGAAAAAAAAAAAACGATCCATTAATCCTCTTATAGGAACGAGTTTCACAGTGCTCATCCATCCCATGAGCACTGTGAAATAACAGCACTTATTTAGGCTTTTTTGTTTCAGCGATTGAGTAGAGGATACCCGTCTCTATTTGCCTTTTCCTACCTACCTTGTGCCTATCCTTTAGCCTAATAGGGTTGCATTTGAAAAGTATCGAAAGTTGCTCAAGATTTTTTATATAGGTATTATAAAGGGTAGCAGACAGGTTGACGGTCCCGTTATAGGTGAGGTGACTATCCTCCCGTGTGTACAGTATGGACATGTACCTACTGCGAACTCTATAGAGTACTAGTATCTCTACTAGTAGAGTAAAATGATAAGGTAGGGTATAGAGAAAATAGCTCTGCAAACTCTAATCACTGCCTGAAACACATGAGAAAAAGTGCTATTTAGATCTCGTTTTTCTTCTGATAGGAAGTGGTTGTTGTCGCCAATAAGACTGATTACTTAAAAGCTGAAGTTCTGTTTGACACTAAATCGAAAATTACCATCCTGTGTTTGTTGTAGAGACTTAATTCCAAAAGATAAGAAAACTTAATTCCAAAAGACAAGAAAACTTAATTCCGAAATTAAATTTGGACTTAATTCCAAAAGAAACGGCCTCTTTTTCAGGAAAGATTTTTATAATGGCCCATTTTTTAGGATGAGCAGATACAATAACTTTTGTCAGGAATTGATTGTATGATAAAATCGTGACAAAAACAAGGTTTCAATAAATGTCTGAAAAGTTCCAGGAGTTCAGAGGTTCTGTCTTGCTGTCCGTACAGCTAGGTGATGCGGTGGGTAGGTGGGTAGAGGTACGCAGGGCGTAGCTCGGAAGTAATAAATCAGACGGCAACGCCGCCATAGCACGCCATCGCTCATACACCGTGACAGCTAGTCACGTGACGTGACGGCCGCCGAATAAACGGGGTATACGGTGACGTCACGAGTCAGTAGCTCGACAGTAATGACGAATGGAATCGTAATTAGAAGCGGTTCAAAAATTGAGTCGCTGAGTCTGCAAACAGACTGGATTGCCACTAAGTGATATAAAAAAATTAACTAATTCGATATTGTACATGCAATTCCGCCATATCATCAACTTTTTCGATGGATATGTCGTTCAAAATACGTCATATTATAGTACGATATTATTCTACCATTTTAATATACATTGTTGAAGAAGACTGTAATGTATATTAATATATAGTAATTCATTGTAATTATATTTTTATGATTTCTTATTTGATTCATTTATTCATTTTTTAGTTATCAACATTTACTTATTACAAATATCAGTCCGTATAGAGCTTGGCCATATTATTTAATACGGTTCACAAAATTCACATATTTTCAAATTTATGATGGTAAATTTATTGTGAATAATGATTTACCAAATTAATAATAACATATTAATGACCCAGATTACGCCCTCAGATATTAGAACACTTAAAGCTTTTATAATAATCATTCATTAAACGTCGTCACTATTTAATGCGACATAATCCGAGCGGCCGCTATCTGACAGGCTATCTGTCACGCGAGCTGTCAGAGTTGTTGACTGTCACCGTGACAGTAGGCCGAGTGCAGTGTCAGAACAGAATATCACCGCCGGCCATCAGACATAATAAACTAGCTGGTGCCACGACTTGGTCCGCGTTGAAAAATATTAAGTAGCCTATCCTGTGTCCCGTCCAAATGTTTATCTACCAAGTTTCATGAAAATCAGTTAATTCGTTTCAGAGTTATGGAGGAACATACATACATACATACATACATACATACAGAAAAAAAATCTAAAAATCGTCAATTTAGTTTCAGTATGATGTATAGAGCCTATAAACACGATATCTCTGAAAACAAACTAACTTACTCCATGACCGACCCTTACAGATTTATTATTAGTATTGATTCAATATAAATACATTGAATTATTGCAAAATAATTGGATCACTAACTTAAATATCTAAAAATAACTATTTAAAAATAACTTTTTATTATTGGTAATATTACAATTATATTTTGACCAAAACGAGTAATTTGACAGGTCCTAATGTAAAACTTTAAAATAATGTTACCAGTGTTGTTTCCGTAGTGCTGTACTAATATCGGTTTTTTAAATTGGTTTAAAATAAATCCGTTTAACCGTTTTTGCGTAGGTAGGTAATAATTAAGTAACAAACACACAAACACTATAAGGATTAGTTATTATTAGGATTATTTACTTAATCTTAATTCTTTACATTTATTTAAAAAAAAAAATTAATAAACTTGATAGTTAAAAAACTTATTACTTTTCACATAAATTATTTTCTATTTCTGATGTCCCTGGCTAAGTAGGTAATAATTAGACGTGTTTTATGTTGGTTTTATTAAAACGTCACAATAAAATTAATTACAACTCGACGACGGTGGCAACTAGGTCATTAATCGACGTTATTACCCACGTGGGAACACGCAATGTAAATTACTGTTTTCATACATGACACGCTGATGGTAATATTTTACCCGGTGATTTCGTGTCGTGGAAGCTTGTTTTAATTGTTGTGTGACGAGTGCCTTTATTCGTGGCGAAAATCATTTATCTTTTGGTTACATCTTTTGATATTGTTCGTTAGTGAGGGCAAAGTTATGACAGCAATAATTACCTATAATACTTTTAAAAAAACTTCTAAACAAATGTACTACTAGTAGTCGTGAAGTTTGTCTAAGATACCGAATTATAACAAGAATATACTTATATTTGTGTATGTAGTGTGGATTTTACTGAGGAATATTTTATAAAACTTATACATAAAATAAAATTCACACATCAGAGTGCAGATTTTATTAATTTTTCTTTGCATCTACGCACATCACTATTTTAGGAGTAAAATAAAAAAATAAAAATAAAAACAATCTTGCTTCTTGTTTTGTATAATTGAAATTTGTTTTGTAGTCATAATTAAAATGTTGTTTATAGGTACCGGACATATTTGCCAGTTTTGAGGCTTGAATTTACAATAATCAGTATTAATTTTACAACAGCGTTTTAGGATGATTTTTAATAGGACGAAAAGCTGCCGGCTTCGCGGTGGGCGCAGTCAAGCGTCACAATTTTGACAGGTCACCTGACAAGTCGACCGACAAGTCGCCTGACGAGTCTGACAGGCGACGCCGACGCCCGCTCGGATTACACGCCCTGACGGATTAATTTGTGCACGCCAGATAGAAATCACTTTAATAGACCGTTGGGGTACCTAAATACTTTTAAATGAGACGGTGTTTCTTTGCGATTTAATGTTTTAAAATTGTTTTCAGATCAACGTGATGAGATTCCCTTATCTACTACTATCTACTATTTTATAATGGAAAATAGTAGATAAAGAAACTTATTAACCTTCTTATATTTTGGACTTTTTTTTGTTTTATCGCAAAAATAGACCATGAAAAAATTTTACCATTTATTTTCTATTTAACCCAAATTTTCTTATCTATTATTTTAATTCTTGCTAAAATTCGTTGTTTAAAGTCGTTCGTTAATTTCCACAAACACTCGTCACTATTATAGGGTTAATTACTATAATACCTACCTTAGGAAGAATATAATATATTTGTACTTATATATTAGGAAGGATAGTTTATAATTTGATGCAAGTACAAATTATATTAGAAAGCTTGAGGTATATTCTCCGACACCAACTTAATATATTTCTAAAAAGTGAGTTTTTTTTTAATCCTAGAAGAAATTCTAAAAGTATGGCTAGAGTAGGATAAGAAGTCAATACTCTCCCGACGACATTATACTGCTAGTTATCAAAAACCTACATTTATTAACACGAAATGTGACACCAAATAAATCAATATGTAAAACGAGAATATTATGTTTAATCTGAAACAGAGTTGTTCGCAATGTTATTGGATTTGTTTAAATATATTCCACTATTCATTGCGAACCGATACCAACAACTAAACGTCTGTCAAGCAAAACCCACGCAAACTGTTTGATAGTTATCTTGACAAATATAAATGTTGTTGTTTATAAAAGATTTAGCAAGGATAAGGTGTATAACTTTATTCTGTATCTGTTAACGTACAATATGCTAATTAGTTATTCTATTAATAGGTGTTAAGTACGGGTCTAACCCTAACATTTTCGCTTTGCGAGAAGGGCCTTTGACCGTAGCAAGCGTGATGTTAATTGTAAACAAAATGTATTAAAAATTATTTCTGATGGTATTTTAAACTAAACAAAATTATCAGGCTTCTAAACACTTGTGTGTTAAGGCCGGATTGTTTCTGCAAACATTACTTTTTGAAGTGAAATATAGCGGCTATAAATGGAAATAAAAAAGTTCATTTTAGTGTTAAATGGAAAATTATTTATTAGAAATACGCTGGTAGAAATATGGTTGAGCCAAATTTATTGATTATTGATATTATTGATATTGATAGACATTGTTTCCTGAACAAAACATGATAAACTATGTGCACATTCAATGTTTGCTTATAGTAACAGCTAACAAAAACAATAATAAATTAACTAAGAAATAAGTACATTGTGCTGTTTGTATGTGCAACTAGGAAAGTTATATATGACATATTTTATGTCATTTTTAATTCCCGACGCCCTACGCAAAAATCGGGTGTTAAAAGTTTGACATGTGTCTGTGTATGTGTCTGGAATCGTAGCTCCCAAACGGATCGACCGATTTTGTTCCGTTTTTATTTTGTCTGAAGAGTGAAAGAGTGTTATGACGCTCACATGATGATGATGAATGTATACAAAATATATTGCTGTTTTCGTAAGACAGGAAGGATTAACACACATCACAGAAATCATAAAAGCGCATGAGTTCCGCAATAAGATTTATAATATTATCTTTCTATATCTATTCTCGTAATTTTGTCTTCAAATGATGCACCGATAAATTATATCGTGTTATTTTGAATACGAGAACAGTTTTATTTCTCAATTCCCTCTCTCTTTTTTTCATCACAATCGTAAATTAAATGGTGTCCGACATTTAACATGTGCACACATAAACCCGAGACCGATTTCCGTCAGACAAAATTAAAATGCTCCGTAAAAGACAAGAAACGTGCGAATTAACGATAAAATGTGCGTGAAATGACAGGCGACCATAAAAATTTCTCCTTGTAAAATGGACCTTTTGACTTCGCCAGTTCTCACCTTGGGCAAGTTCACTTTATTGAGCGACTCGATTATGGTGTGGCGAATTGGGTTGTTAAACTACCGACAACAATGACGATAAAGCGACCCTAACTGACCTCCGAGGTTCATTTGATAATGGTATTTATAATTACCGTATCAAAGTCGTATTTAGTGAGGACATATTGGAATCAAAAGGCTATTTCTCTGTTGCAGCGAGAGCACCGCTCGGGTGAACATTTTGTATGTTGATGATTGGCATTTTGCCGCGCGAAAAGAAACACCTTCGCGGCCATGACATGTCGTCTGATTGATTGTATAATTAATTTCATTTTAAATTTCGAAGCGTCTGTATTCTTGTCAGCTGTACGAGCTGTCAATTAATAGGACAGCTCTTGATGAGGGTAACATAACATGTAACAAGTCGTTTGTAGGTTTTTTTAGTTAATCATTAATACTAGTTATATGTCTCACGTCTTGTAAGGTACATAAGTTGACAGCTGCGCAAGCGCATGCGCGGATGCATTCTCTTGACCTTGTTATAGTATAGTGTATATATATTTATTTCGCCGATAGAGCTTGTACTCTAATTCATTTTTCATTTTTCCATTGCCCATAAGTAACTTTTCTTGCTTGGGCCATTTGTAAAGTCACGCTCTGTAGGTTTTAATAACGAGTTTCAAATTAGGTAAGAAAAAATACTTTAAGTAAGTCTTGGCTGTTATTATTGAAACTTTAAAGTTTTTATTTGCTTTTTTAGTTTAACGTCAAATAAGTTGACGTTGTTGATTTATAATAGAAATATCAACAGTTGTTTATTTTTAACTTTTTTATAAACATTTCTACACTAGTTATTAATATTATAAATGCGAAGTAAAGCTGTCTGTGTGTTGCTACGGCTAATATACTGATTCGTTTAGTTGGTGAATTTGGTGAATCGTTTGAGACAAGTGATATATATTTTATATGTCCTTGCAAAAAGACAATAACTGTTAATTAAGGTCTCAGCCTGGAGAATATTCGCTTGTCTTCTATAAGAGGGGAGATATTTCCTTTATTTTTCATCCTTTTGCCATCTTTTGGACTTCTGAATACTGAAAGCTGCATATTAAAAAACCACATTACACCTTGGTTTTATGAACTGTCTGGTAAATTAATAAAATAAAAATGTTTCGATTCACCTACTTTACCTATTTCATTGTCGTACACGACTGTAAGTGCTTTAATTTTTTTCTTCTATAAAACCTAAAATGTGCGAGATAACCACTAAAAATATATTTAAATTTAAATTTGACTTCTCGCACATTTCGTACGAAGTAAAATTGTGCGAGATGACTACTAAGCAGTTAATCATCAATCATTAATGTTATTAATCAGCCGTAATATTCCCCTTGATAGACCGACTTAATATATGTACCTACTAGTGGCCCGCTCCCGGCTTCGCCCGGGGTGCTTTTTTGCAATCCAGCCGATAAATTACTTTAAACCGCCATCTGTGAGAACCTTATGGAACTCACAGATAAATAATTGCTGTATTGAATAAGTATCAGCAGATGGCGCTATGTTAATAATATTATATAATTTAAAAAATAATAATAAACAAAATGAGATATAAACTATCCTATCTTTTAAGTTGGACCAAATAACAGATACTTATGAAGTTTGATCAAAGTCGGTTCAGTAGTTTCAGAGTTTAACGCGAACATACATCGTGACACGAGATTTTTATACATATATATAGATAGATATAATATAATATGTAGTGTGGCGTAATATAATATGTATGTATAATTGGTAAATTGAAAACGAACACAAATAAATCTTGTTGTGACTCGTGTACATAACATTTGGAATTCTGTGGAGTTATCTTGTGGAAAGCATTGTGAAACAAAAGAGGGAGATAGGTGAAACAAACGACGTTAATTATTCATCATTAGCGGCAATCGCGGACAACGTTCGGATGATGTATGGCCCTCTAAGAACATCCATCACTACGGGCGGTACTTTTGTTCCGTCCATACGTGTAGTGTGTAAGGGACTTGTAGGAATTGTGCCAGCGAGCGTTTAGAACGATGATAATGTGGGAGTTGATTTATGTTTACAACTGATGAGTTATTGGATCTAAGATACAATTTACATTCATCGACAATTCTATAATTGTAATTTGAGAGCACATGTGCAACGGTGCCATCATTGTTTTCTTAACTTTGTTAGTTAATTAATATAACAGTTGAGGTATATGCCACTTGTATTTAATGGAATGAATTGAATATTTTGTTCTGTTATAAAAGTAACCAAATTATTATATGACTTGGAAATTGTTCTATATTCAATCGTTGCTTGAAAACAGGAGCTCCGAGCTGGTCCGCGTCCACTAACGAGTATAATTAATAATTTCCAAAATTTAGCAAAAAAAAAACGGTCAGTGCTCGTCAATGTGTATATCCCTGAAGCACTTGAAAAGCAAGTTGAAAAGCACTTGAAATTCTTAGATCATTTATCGCACGCTTACACGAATTAAGTTAGAGTTCGAAAGATTTCCATCAATCTACATAAAAACCAGAAATTAATTTATTTCATTTAAAAAAAATTGTTTCCCAAATCCGTTGAAATTCAACATTTTTACTATCTGGAACTGTTCGTTTACTATTGAATTCTCTATACTTCATACTTTCGCTCTTTAGCTAAAAAAATATCGAATGTTACACAATATATAATATTCCATTATTCTTAGTGAAACTTGTATCGAAGATTAATAGTTTTTAATGAAATCCGAGCCACAAGACTAAGAGGTGGCATTATGTAATCAATTCCCTTCAACAAAGCGGCTTTCAACTAAAGACTGCATAAAACTGCTATTTCATTACCATCCATCACCTATGAATGATTGCTCTCTGAATTCGACGTCCAAGTCTTAAGCGAGCGACTAGAAATATATAAAAATATGTTAATTAAAAATATATAGAAATTATGTATTGAAAATATAAGAAGGTGTTTTATACTAACTCTTGTGAGTAATAATCAAAACAAATGCATTTTCAGAGCTATTAAATTTCTAACACAAAGTGTATTTTGTAAGGTCTAACGATGTATATTATTATGTTTAATGTCATAATAACATTTATTGCCAGTTTACAGTAAAGTATCAGATTAATTATTATTTCGTTTAATATGTACAAATTTCATAAATAATTAGATAAAATTAAATGTTAATATATGTCAGTCTACTTGACTGTTATATTTTTTTTATGTCTGAACCAATTTCGGTGAAATAAGATAGTTTCAATACTCAGAAAGGACATATAATTAGGTTGTCTTTAAACTTTGTAATAACTTGCAAATGATTGTTTATACGATATATTATTAAAAAAGAGTGGGCATGCAAACCGTCGCGACTGCACTTGATTTTACTGTCGCCTAAGGACACAAGAAATACCATGAGGGATTCAGGTGAGCTGTCGACCCAGTAAGAATATTTTTACAACACGCTTGAAGAAATCCATATTTTAACTAGACGTCCCTTTTTTGGGTGCAAACGGGAACATGTAACAAAATTCGCGTGTACGCGGGATAAAATCCCCACTATACGAATGTTTGCATTTTCTAGAAATGAATGAAGAATGAATGAATGATATGAATGAATGATACACGAGCCACAACACATAATCTGTGCCATAACACTCTCTGTTCTGATCTGATCTGATCTCTCTTCAGTATGACGAATTTCCAAGATTTTGCTAGTCTACTTGAAAGATCAATGGTAGGATTTATCGTCATTTTGAAATCCTGATAATCAAGTAATTCCGATAAAATAACTGTTAGTGTTACGAAAACGATTTTCCCTCCCGTCAATCTATCCGCGGCGTGTTTACCTTCACAATGCCTCGGGCGATTTGTCTTCGCCACTTCTAAATATTCCTCATTGTCTTTGAGTAATTTTCTTAATAAATTCCACCAGTCAAAACCTTGAAGCGCGTCTCGAGCAATTTTCTTTTGTTTATCAAAATATTCTTAAGCGAGTTGATTTATTTGCGGTTTGTGTAAGCGTTTGTACTCTGTTCAATTACGTTTTTGTTCGATTCGGTCTCTAGACAGACATTCATTAATATTACCATTAAATTGCCCGTTTTTTACACAGTGATGTCATACAATGATGATATAATGAAGCATGCGATATTCCGGCACCCAAAAGACTAGGCAGGTACTTAGGTAGGCAAAGGCTCAAAGGTACCTTTGTTTAGTTTGTCCCTTTATACTGTTTATTGTTTTAATACATCAAAAACATTACCTATATATTTACCAATAATTGCTAATTGTCACTCAGGTAATAATTTTTTTTATTAATTTTCTTTTTTAATTCAAAAGTGTTGGTAAAAGTGTTTTTTTTTTTTGGGTGACGGCATGATTGTTGTCATATTTTACTTCAGAAAAGTATCTATAAATAAATGTGTATTTAAAGATACTTCGTTGAAATTTTAATAACAAGAAAAACCCTTACGGTTAGGTAATCACTAAAAGAAGTCTTTTAACAATAATAATCACAGATCAGAGGTAGAGATAGCTGTCATAAATACAATAACAAGAACATAACACGTTTGAAACATTAATTACTAAGTACACTACCTGTACAAAACGCACAAACAAAAAAAAATACATTAACAATCGCCTATTACAATTAAATACAAATTTCATGCGTGAAAGTAATGCACATGTTAAAATAGTGCAACGCAAAAGTGTGGTTAAAAAATTAAGTTCTTCGCGTCCAATTAAGTTGTCCGACAACATAGTTAAGTAAAGTAAAGTACACACAGTCGTGAATGCTATAACACACACGATAACTGCGGCGACTCACACGGGCCATAATAAAAGCAGTGATTATGATTAAAACTGAATAGAAACCAGTAATGAATAAGTGGATGACATTCGAGATCGAGCCATGTCGACCGGCGCCGCAGCAAATGCCGAGCTACCAGGGAAGCTAGAAGGAGGAAACAAAGCAAAAGCGACCTTATGCCATGGTGATAGAGCCGTGGCAATGGGTAGTGATAAGGTTGCAAGTCTGTAAGCGGAGCCGACAGCCGTCAATCAGAAGCTAAAAACCGGTAGCTCCCGAGCAGACATTAAAGAATAAAGACGTAGTGGAGTGGTTTTGATTGAGAACATTTAAATTGTGAATCATAGGTGCGTCAATAAGGATGTCACTTGCAGTGAACTGAAATTGTACTTATTAAATACCTACAGGAGAAGAAGGTAGCGGATAAAGGGGAAAGGATACTGTACTTTTTATATATTTTTACAAATAAATTAAATATTTTTAAAAATGTGTTTCATTGATCTTTTTTTTTGGATAAGGTTTAGATACTTCATGGAACTTTTCTAATGTCAAATGTGTCACAATCAAATGTGACAACAATTATTTATTCACCAACAAAAAACACACTTTTACCAAAACTTTTGAAATTTAAATGAAAATCAATAAAGAAAATAATTAAGTATATTATTGACAGTTGACAACTTTCAGTTAAGAAGAGGAGATTTCAAAGTTTTCATTTGACACACTGACTTATTAATTACGATATCTCAAAAACTATTAAAGATAGAATGATTTTTGTAAATTTTCTTTTTAAGTCAGCTTGAACAGTGAAATCAGATAACGTCGCGGAGCGCGGCTAGTAATAATATAATGCGACAGTCTCTCTAGATTCCAGTAGCCATGACTCGCATTTTTACTCCCCACGAACGGCGGCACGATTTGACAGCAAGAGAGGATTATAAGTAACGCGGAACAAAACAAAAAGGAACCAAATAAATTACTGTGAAGAGCAAACAAAAACCGCTGCCACACCTCAAAGATAGAATAACAATAACACAGGCCCCCGCCGCCGCCCGCCACGGCTCTCAACTCTCAATAATATGAAAATAATACAAAAGAGAGACACAAAGAGGCCGCTAGAAATTCGATCGTTTAGTAAATATCCGAGATGAGGTTTTAAAAGGCGTACACCATGGACGAAACGTCGCAACCTTATATTTATGAGGAATTTGAAATAACTCTCACAGAAGGGTTGCTGTAGAGTGAAGACTTAAGTTGTTTTTGTATTTTATACTTACCTACTGGTAAAATTTTCAAAAATCTTTTTCCAGCGGATTCTTGGATTATAAAATAAGCCTGTGTTCCAAAATTACAGCTTTCTAGACTTCTAGCAGTGTTGACTGTGTCAGTTAGGACAATCGATTTTATAAGTATAGGTTAATATTCTAAAATAATTATTAACAATTTGACTATATACTTTTAATTTGTGATTTATAAATATATATAACAAAATAATACTCTACAATAGTTATTATTAGACTCATTAATATCTTTTTTTACCTATTAACTTTAACATGAGTATTTAGTTGGCAAAAGCTAATAAATCGACTAAATAACAAACTGTGTTTGCCTGTTGGGACATACATAATATACACGAAGTATATATTGTCTTTAACTGCTGTTAAGTGCTGTTTTTTATGTTAATAAGGTCGATAGACAGGCTGACGGACCACTTGATGGTAGGTGGCTACCGTCGCCTATAACCACCGCCGAAACACAACTGTTATTTCACGGTGGTCTTCTTTCTGTAAGGGGGTTGGTTACTGCCGCCGGACGGGCTGCCCAAATGACTGCGAAACGCAATGTTCCCTGCCACGACTTACTATTGTTGCTGGTATAGAGGTAGTAAAAAAGATACAATATATCAAAATATTTAATAGATCTTAAAAATATAACAGCTTCATTATTCAAACATGTTAAAAAGTAATGTATAGACATAATAAAGTAATAGAAGGGGGCCGCTGTAAATCCACGTCAGAGTTGACGGGCCACATCTAATCTTGTATCAACACCACACATATATTTAGTTCTGACATTACCTTATTGACTACGGTCTCTATTATGTCTATCACAATGGGAAATAAATTTTGAAAGCCAACCATTGAATATAGCACAACTTATCGTTGTAAGTTATAGGTACAGCAAAACGAATTGTGCCTTTTAAATTGAAATTTTCTTCTATTCCGTATGGCGTTTTCAATCTATCTATTCACAGTATTTATGATGAATGTTTAGGTGTTACCATGTAAAAAAAAAAAGATACAAGAAATAAATAAAATATGTGCCATAAAAAATGGGAATACTTACACATACATATTATATATGAAGAGAAAATACTGCCTCATATTATTACAACCTTGGCATATAATTTTAATTTTACAACTAGGTATATCAAAGAAACACTTTTTTATATTATTTTTATCTATATTTTATGGGATTTTGTGTGCAGATTTATGGTACAATGTTAAATTTTAAGTTTTTATTCTTTGTTTAATAAATAAATAAATAAATATAGAGTTCAGCCATGTAAGCTTACGGACCAGTTGAATAACGTCCACAGGGTGCTACGAATTTGCTGCCTTAGAAGAATAATTATGACAATGAAGGGATAGGTACGAGTATATAGTATGCTTTATAAATTTTTATAAATTTTATAAATATATTAAATTTTTATAAATTTTACAATATAAATAATATATAAATCTATATATAAAAATCTCGTGTCACGATGTATGTACGCGATAAACTCTGAAACTACTGAACCGATTTTAATCAAATTTTGCACATTGTGTGCAGTTTGATCCAACTTGAGAGATAGGATAGTTTTTATCTCAATTTATAGTATTTATTTATTGCAAATTATTTGTTTATTATATGCGAGTTATAAATTACCTTACACCGCCATCTGTGAGAATGTTATGGAACTCACAGCTGTTGTTATGGAACTTATTTTAAAAGTTGTCTGTGAGTTCCATAGGATTCTCACAGATGGCGGTGTAAGGTAATTTATCGGCTGGATTGCAAAAATGCACCCCGGGCGAAGCCGGGAGCGGGCAACTAGTATATAATATAAATTTTGACATATTTGAGGTGGATAATGTCAACCGCGATCGACGAATGAAGGATAAAGAGGATATAGAGAAATGAATTCTGACTTCCCTTACTCGCTTGCCAAATCAAAATAGCATACATGCAGTTATTTCAAGATAAAAGGGTGGCTACTGTCGCCAGTCGGGCTTCTTAACTTATGACTGCGAAACGCAGTGTGTGCCACTAAAACTGCATAATTTTCATAATGGGATTAATTTATAAATATCTATATCTATATCTATTTTTATTATCTTTTAATTTTTGGGTCTCTTACCTTACATAGCCCCATCATCCCCTAAGCTGAGTTACAATAAATTTATGGAAACTTAGCTTTACATTCACAAAATAATTTATTAATCATATCATTAGATAATTTAATCTATAATATAAAAATGAATCCCTAAATGTGTTGCTAAGCGCAAAACTCGAGAACGGGTGGACCGATTTTAATTCTGTTTTCACTCATGGATAGAGGGATAATCAGGGAAGGTTTTTACGTAAAAAAACGACCCCGGGCGAAGCCGGGATCGGGCCGCTAGTTATAAATAAAAATGAATTTCTTAAATGGCAAATTAAATTTGGCATGTATTCATAGGATAAGAGCATAATAATTATTGTTTCAATCTGCGCAATAAATCTTAGAACGGATTTATATGGCGTAAAGAATATTGCTAATATATGTTAATTTATTCTCGTAACTCATTTATGATGAATTTCATTACACTCATTATGAAATTCTAACACATTATTTAATTAATTTATTCTTCAGAATATAATCTCTAACTGTATCAGCAAGTTTATTTAAAATTATCATATAAATGGTTGTTTTTTTATATATTCTTCAAAAGTTTGCATAACTGCTTTCAGTTTCCTTTTTTGTCTATCTATTCATATGTCTTTTTTGTCTATATAAATTTAAAAAAAAAAAGAAATATTATTGTATTTTTGTTTGTCATTTTTGATAATGAATAACTATTGGACCGATTTTTGGACCGAAAGATAAATTAACAGCGAGTAAAAAATGCTATATTTTTATACAGTTGCTAGGACGAAGTCGCGTGCAAAAGATATTAAAATAAAAGTAGGTATATATTTTATTTATTGAGCGAGTACATACCTAATCCTTTTAAAGATGGAGGTTTGTTTTTATGGGATAAATCTTAATTTTAAATTCAACATTTTCGACGAGTGGAGCATATCATTTATATTCCGTTTCGACTGCAACCTGATAGCATATTGATATCTGTCAATCGTCGTCTGTTACACTCACAACCCGAATGCAAATATCGCATTTAAATCCATTAAATGCATTTCAATCTGCAAGCGACTTTCGCCTTTATCTCTCTCTGCAAAGAGTTTGAATTAATCCACAAGTTTGAACACAGACTGCATTAAAATTTCGATCTTACGACTCAGTGGATAAGATCAGTAATAGCTTGAAGCTTCCGAGGCTAAGTACAAACAAATATGGTAAAACGACATTCGGATTTATAACTGGAGTATAATTGTCTTCGTCTGTCTGTACGTTTGGATTGAAATATAGCTGCGATGACGAGCCTGATTTTATGTAGATTTTGATGAAGTCTGATAGGCCGAAGTCAATTTTGAAACTGAGTGAGGAAATATCTACTTTTGTTGCTAATAAAAAAAAAAATATGTATAGCCACTGTCTGTATAATTATTAATTAAAAATTCTATTTTGAATTTTATGATTTCTTTTTTTTTTAATTTAACATATTGTAACATTGTAAAATTATCGAATAATTAATTTGATCAAATATTATAGTAAATTAATTGTAGATGGCATTAAAACAAATATATACAAATTTGAAGAGCCCGTTTGATGAGTGGTCAGTCTCAGGGGACCCGGGTTCGATTCCCGCCAGGGTCCACTTTGGAAATGAACTTTTTAAAGTTGGCTCTAATCTGGAACTGGTGTGTTACAGGCGACGGTTGCCACCTTCCATCATGTGGTCCGTCAGCCTGTCTATCGACTTTAATATTAATAAAAAATAAATAAAAATACATTTAATGAAATCAGAACGAACTTTTATGAAACTTATAGTAAGTAATATAGTTTATAAATCAGAATAACACAGACCTAGGCTGTAAATTTATAAAAATGCGCAGACAAAGTTGCTTGAAAACGCTAGTGTCACATGAAAAAAAAACCTTTATATTATACACTTACCTATATATTCAAAAAAGCTAACAAACCGTTTTATTTATCTCCTTCATGCTACGTTTAACAACATTGCGAAACGTGACTAAATTCAAAATTAAATTTTATAAATATTCTTCGCATTTGTTTACTTAAGTATTCATTATAAAAACTCATTGAGCTGCAGTTTCTAATAATAAATTTTAATAACTTAGTTAATTAATTAAATTAATAGTTAATTAAATCACGGACTACTTTAGTCTCAAACAATTATTATTAAAAACTGATATGGGAAAATCAAAATGATCAAATGCAAGTGAAATATTTGCAGACAGTTTGACTGTCTATTCACCGGATCTCATTCCGCAGGAATGTCGGTACTACGAGGACATCGGGAGCAGTATTTAGTAGATTCAATTAAATTAGCAAACAACAAAAAAATAACCTATTTCCACGTCAATTAAGCTCATCAAAAGTCGCATTGTTAACAAATTCAAGCATGACATTCCACTTTCCATGTAAAATTCAAATCGTGCTCCGACCACTTATGTTAAACCAAGTTATTATATGGAAAACAGTGTCATTAGCATGTCTAGATAGCCGACGTTTCGAATCCAGCCGGTTGTCGATCAACGTCAATCGGCAAACAACACCCCCTACGTCATCTACCACGAGATCCAATGTTGAGACAAACCAATTTTAATCTTATCCAAAAACATCAAGAGCTTAATTCCCTTGAACAGTTTCTGAGAACTGTGATGTTGCAAATGCCGCTACTGTACCTCGATGTTTATCCCGAAGACCTTTGCTGTCCTTAAACGGCAGCTGGAATGAATGAGCCATTGTTGATGGGTAGATTTTTTAAATTTAGAATGCACGACTAAGGTACTGGCAGATTTATTAACTCATATAACGAACAAATTGTTTTTATATTAAAGATAACATGTAAAAATGCTGTCTGAATTCATTTTCTAGTCAAGCAAAGCCAACAAGTGGGACAGCTAGCTTGATATTTATACAAATATAGATCTAAACTAAGTAAATTAAATTACTAATTTAGATATCATTTAATTATGTTAAAGTTTTAAAGCATTAACCAAACGTCGCCGAGATTACCCGCCAAAATTTGCAGTTGAAATCGAAATTTCTATTTTGCACCGTCATATTTTTTTTATTTTACAATGCGATTATATATATACGTTACAATGTTTTTTATACGAATTATCCTTTTATCATAATGTAAAACTTTTAATATACACAAGAAAACGATCGACGATTTTTATTAACATGAATGAAGAAGACATCCTGTGCATTAACAAATTATATTTAAGTAGTAGTGGCACTGCGTAAGTACCAGCCCTTATAGAAGACTACCGTGCAATAACAGCATGTGTGCTGTTTCGGTAAGGGATGCCCAGTTTAATCCTAATTATGGCCAGAAGCACACTAAGACTTGCAACACCTCCGGCATTGCTTGTGTTATAGGGTATAGTAGTCTCCTAACCTAACATCAAGTTGATCGTCAGTCTGTTTAACGCGCTAATCTCTGAAACTACCAGTCGGTTTTTAAAAATTATTTTTGCTTTTGATAGCCCAATTGTCGAATAAGGTTATAGGAATTATCGAGAATTACCGAGAGTAACCGAGTAATTTAAATTAAATAGTGGATGAAACCGCAGGACACAGCTAGTTCTATAAATAAAGACGTTAAACAATGACTGTGTCCAAGACAAGCAATGAAGTATGGTTTCGTTAAATTTGCGCCCACAATTCCCAAACAATCTTGTAGCCTGTACAATTTGGTATGAGTCTGCATTATGTTGAATTATTTGCCAGTATTTGCCACACACACAGTGACGTGAAATTTGTATGCAGGCAATCACGGCAGTTGACGTGCTCGTGCGAATGTAACTTGTACGTACTTCTGTTTCTGCGAACTGATGAACTTTTCAAGCACTACTTGGGTGGTCGCTTCTACCTTCACATAATCGTTTAAGTTTCATTAATTTTTTTACACTTCATGAATACGTGTTTAATTTTTATTTGTCGCTTTCTTTCTTTAAGTTATAGCGGTCCGCCCTCGGCTTTGCACGGATGCAAAGTACCAAAATCCATGGGCGGTTGAGAAAATATTGTCGAAAAAGAGCAAATAGCGAGTATATTTTTCAATATTAATAGATAGTCGTGAATTTAGGTACAGAAATATACACGTATATTATTATAAGTACCCTTTATTGGAGGAAGGCTTTTGTGGAAGAATGGTCATTGTAACTGCCTAGTTGTTCCTGGCCAGATTTTTCAAGTTGTGGAAGTTAAATTGCAAAAACTTAGAGCAGAGCTTTTATCCCAGACTAGTATCTAGCTGTCACAATATTCTCGTTTTATACAGATGATCAGCATTGAAATATCAGTTACCTTTTTTCTGGGGTGTAATGTTATTCTTTCGTATAATATATTTTTACAACTAATTACCAAATTACGTGTTATTTAGCTTTGCAAAGTCTAAAACCTAATCGGGTCTTAAAGAAGAGTACTCCTTCTACTAAGAAACTTCCCTCGTATTCACCACCGTACATTCTTCTGTTGCTCAGGAATAACTAAAGCCTCGATATCACATTATTCAGTTATACACTTCAGGACTGTCTGATACTTTGAGAATCCTCAGTACGTTGTAAGTCGCCGACAAAGTAAATATACAATAACTCGCCTCGCCAAACAACGAGTTTTAATCATCTTAATCTCGGAGACGCGTCAAAAGGACAATCTGGGAATTATGTTTAACAAGGAGCGTTATTGTTCCGTCCTAGACTTCACATTGCCGTATTCAATTACTCATTCCCAGTATTACGAACCCACAAAATAACGCCGGGCCTGCCACTCTTGCTAATCTACCAGACTACACACAATAGACAGATTTATACCAAATCCTATTGTCACATCCAACAAAGATCTTGTCAATTATAATCTGAACGGTATCTTTCATCGGAACCGTCAAACGGTAGCACACAGGGGCCAGACCGCTGTAGAAAGCGATAAAAAAAAACTTTTTAATAAATTATTTGCGAAACTTGTTTGGAACCCTTCTCAAAGGGCGGCGAGGAAGCGAAACCGATTGCTCGTGACGTGACGGCTTTTGTGACCGTCGAGTATTATGTTGTCAAAATACACGGGGATTTTGTTATTATTTTTGTGTTTGCGAGCACACTTAACACCCCTTTGTGCTTGGCCAGACCTTCCCGGAAGGGGGGATGTGCGAGCAAAGGTCGGTGTGCTAGTCGCAATAGCAATCTTTCCATGAAAAGCATCACGTGAATAGAATAGCAATCATTATCTGTTTCAAAGCAGTACAAATTAAAAAAAAAGTTACTCCGACTACAGAATGTAATGTAAGACAATTTAAACAGAACTATTTAGGGAACTGAGCATTCTCAATCCCGTAAATTGATAATCAAGAATATTTCTGTAAGATCTCTGAAACAAATCATAAACGAGTCAGTACTACATTTAAAGACTTTTACCTTAAATTAAACATATTTAATAATATTATTGATTTTTTTATAAAGGTCTGCAGGCAAACTGATGGATGATCCATTTAATGGTTATTGCTTATTAAAACAAGCAACCCCAAGGGTGTGCTGCACAAGTGCTTTTGTTCTTATTAGTATAAATAAAGAATAACTCTCATTGAAACTCATACTCATTGAAACGCAACAACAAATGCCTTAACTAGTCCAGAAAATTACGTATCAAGGTGCATCTTGTACCAATCATCTCGCTTAAAATAAGTATAATTTCTCGCACATTTTCTCTGTCTAATTTGATATCATGTCTCTAAAAACTTAATAACATGTTGCGTGCGGGGAGATGTCGGCTCACATTACCCTCCAACTGCCAACTGCGGGTAACTGCCAAATTACGCCATCACAACGCATAACCCCGCGTGGCTGAATCAGCTTTTTGTCACGTAGCTCGTATGGGACTTGATATTTATTCAAATTTTTATTCCTCGTCCCGCTTGTTTTGTTGCGAATGAATTTTTCATGCACACGACGCCCGTGGCACCGGTAATTTCACTTTGAGTTTGCTCGACGCCAGTGTAAATGACTTTATTTATGTACTTACATATTTTTTTAAATATCTTTAGGTACTGCAATGTTACCATCTATTTTAATTATAGCATTAAGCCCGTCACAAATGTACCTATAATATATGTATATTATAGCAAGCTACCACCAGCTAGGTGAAGATGCTGTAATATATATTTTGCCTTCATTTCATTTGGTCGTAATATGTCTTGCTATACCTATATGCAATAATATAAATTACGGTATATGTTGGTGACGTCATAGAAATATATATTGTAGCTGCGTGTGTGGTCACTCCAATATTTGTATAGAAAATATATCGTAATATGCCTTGCTATTATTTATATTATTATATATTATAGCTACGTTTGTGGCGGGCTTTAAAGTAAATTTCCTTCGTTATTAGGTATATATAGCAAAAGTCATGTTATTTTGTTTGTTTCTAACTCGTTTGTTAGTCTTCATTGTTTTGACAAGACAATAAAAAATTGTTATACTTATATTAACAGTGACTGTAGCTTCCTTCAAAGAAGGAATGAAAAACTCAGCATTTCATTATCTTATACGTTACTAGTTGTCGCACGCGACTTCGTCCGAATATCTTTATAAAATATAGCCCATGTTACTCGCTAATAATTATAGTAATTTTTATAGGTGAAAGAATTTTCAATTAAAAATTTTCAATTTCAACAAATTAAAATAATTATTATTTTGAAAGAAATTTAAAAAATAATAAAAGAAAAAATAACGTTTGTTATTTAATTGTTTATAAACATTTTACTACTGGCAACACTTAGCGGAATGGCTTCACCTCTTCACAGCGGGCGGCACCTTCAACGCGATATTACTCGAGTAAATATTTAAAAACGATAAAAGTAAATCAATAACACGTTTCCTTTAAAAATGCCGCCAATTTTATTGTCCTCTATAAAATTATCTCTTCGAAATGACTCATGTCTAATCGTACATGACAAATCACCGTAGTTTAAAAGGTAATCCATCAACCTCGAGTTTTAATGCTAACTGCTGTATGACTATTTGGTTACCTTGGCGATAAATTTTGATCCCTATCATTAATCATACAGCCAAAACAACTTTCTTATTTTCCGTCACGTAAGTAGGTACATTGTGTGTTCAAAACTTAACCCCACACTGAAATCGCTTCTTCATTAATTAACAGTTTAGAGTAGACTACAAAAAAGGTTTGTTGCGTATACATTGCTTCTATATTACATTGTAAAATTACTGTTCTTCTCATAGACAAGTCAATGGATTGTTTCAAGTGAATTGTTATCGCGTTACAGATACACGTCCGCATAATTTGATGTGTTGACATGTTAAACAAAATTTTGTCAAGTTTAATTCAAAGGCAAACAAAAATGAAGAGGGTTCAAATATATAGTGTTATATTAAGATAACCATATTTAATTAATGTAACCGTTACAGTTATTTGTTTAGGAGTGAACATGCGACTGTAGACTTGTACAGTATATTTGTAGTACGAACTACAAAGTAGCTTTTCGTGTCTGTCTGTCTGCCTGTATTGTGCTAACTCCTCCTAAACAACAACGGATTTTGTTTCGGTTTTCATCATTAGTTAGATAATATAAGATATTATAAGTTATACCTACTGTGGCTCATAATATGACGAAACATGTTTTAAATTTCTGCCTTCTGTCAACCGGCATGATTTTTTTTTTCATCTTATTGCCTTTATGGTAGGTAAATTTTTATTTGACTACAATATATTGCTGCAATTCAATATATGGGGCATTAATAAAAATCTGTTGAATAATTCAATTATAGATGAAAAAAGGCTATTAAGGTTATATGTACCTTAATAGCCTTTTTTCATTGTGTATTTATACTATACACATAATATCCTAATAAATTTTTATTATATGACAAAAAAAAGAATTTAACAACATTTACAATATTGTGTATTTGTATGGTTACATTTTATGGACACATCTTGTGATGAATAGGCAGATTGCCTATTTTGATAGTATGCCATAGCATAGGGGCTCCAATGGCGTTATCAATCATTAAGGAAGGAAGGGCAAAATGCAAAATGATGATGTGTGGGCAAAGATATTCCTAGCTCACGCAGCGAAAAGGCCTTCTGTGAACTTCCTGCCATAAGTGCATAATATCACTTATAACTGTAAAACCCAGTGTGCATTGCTATTATCCTTATAACTTTCAAATTAATTACTAAACTAGATATACAAAAAATTACGAGGAATTCGTAAAAGTAGAGCTTTAAGAGCCATTTCTTCTACTTCCGTTCATTTCTTTGCTAACATCTAGTGCGATAATGCATCTTTCATACATTTAATGAAGATTTTTTCAATATCTTTTATCGCTTTTAAATTTAGTCACTAGCTATACTACTGTATTCTATCTAATATCATAATAAAATTAAATTAAAACGTGCTTAACATATTCAATAAGTATTAACTTTTGATTAACTGTTATATTACTAGTCATAGTAATAATTGTGCTGTCTTTATATTACTAGTCAAATGCCGTGACTTTTTATTTGCAAGAAGACTATAAACGAATTTAGATTTATAGGAAAGATTAATACATGTTTATTTTTTAAAGCCACCCCTAAAATTACTGGAATTAAGATAAAAAACTGTTTTACGATATGTTTTTGAATACGTACGGTCGTGTCACATAAATATTTATTATGGAAATTGTGCCACAACACGACTTCATGTTTGATTATGACTTCTAATACTTTGCGGGTATACGATTATAGCTTCTAAATGTACTAGCATTAGAACTCATTGGTGTGTTTGTGATAAGTAAATTAAATCAGTGTCGACGTTTCCCAGAACGTGTTAAATGCATTTAATATTCCCATATTGTCAGAAGCTTTATTTTTTGTTCAAATATTTAGTCAAACGTGGTGCCACCGGTTTTTTAAACGCATAGGGTGGTAACGCATTTTAAACGTACATTCTTCACAATTTTAAACTAAACTAGCCCTTTTTCATTGAAGGTATCATTAAATACAATTTATAATCTACAATGAACAATGCCAGACGTGCAGACATTATTATTATTACTAGCTGACCCGGCAAACGTTGTTTTGCCAAAAAATAAAAAAATAAAAATCTGGGGTGGACCACCCTTAACATTTAGGGGTACGGAAAATAGATCTTGGCTGATTCTCAGATCTACCCGACAAGCACACAAAATCTCATCAAAATCGGTCCAGCCGTTTCGGAGGAGTTTGGCAACAAACACCGCGACACGAGAATTTTATATATTAGATTAAAATTCCCAAAATGTCCCAAATGGAATATTAAATTTCTTGTGAGACATTTTTGGGAATAGGCCTACCTTATTGACGATTCATTTACTAAATACTAATATTACTTCAATTCTCTAAATAATAGTGAAAACCGCATCAAATTCCGGTACAGATTAGAAAAAACAAAGGTAAAGTAACGAAAAAAGTCGCTTAGTAACAGAAGTTTCATAATTAATGGTATTATACTTAATATAATACCATTAATTATGAATAATTAAATAGTAAATGTATGAGTGTTTTCTTCTGGAATTTCTGCAGGAAAGTGTATTGTGTTGGTTAGCATAAAATTATTTTTAGGTAGATTTTGGCACAAAAAAGGAACAAAAATTACAATAGTGAGTACCTGACCTTCTAACCAGTAATAAACTATTGTAGTTTAATGCTAATTTAATTAAGTATTTAAGTTTTTTGCCTTTTTTATAATATTATTTCTTTATTTTCTATTCTATAAGTAATAAACACTATTTAGAAAAGGTTTATGAGCACAAAACTGTTTGAAACCAATTGCATAGAAAAGATATACCTTTTTTATTTGAATACAAAAGAGATGTCTGGTTGCCACCCTACAAAGCCCGCAATTTATTACTCATAAACTCATAAATAATATTTGTAATAGTTCTCCTTCTGGAATTCCGCATCCCGTAGCGCCATTTCAAACAATTGTCTCTTTTGGTGCTTTTGTGAAACACCCAAAATCAACAATACGCACTACTCATTACAAACCCTATTAGATATTGTCTTGTCACACTTTTAAGTTTTGCCGACCGACGACCGCATGTTGGGCCACAGAAAAAGCAATTTACATTTAATCTAATTTTGCCTGTTACGTGATGAATATTCAAATAAAAGAATAACATAAGCATCTTTGTATATCTAGAACAGTTCTGTTCAAAATAATTTCTATGCTATATGCATCGAAATAATATATATTTGCTGGCTATATGTGTTTCAATTGGATTGACGTAATTAATACTTCAGTGTTAATTTAAAATTATGCAGATTCATAATTATAGCGCAGTAAATTTTACTAAAATATTTGAAAATTATCTTTTACTCTTTTTATTCAGAATTTAATTGTAGGTAATATTTTTTTACTACGTTGTTTAACTTCTCTTAGGTTATCCATCCATATTCGCTCCCTTAATGAAAACAATAATAAATTACATGAGGCTGGTTTTGCTTGTCTCTTATTTAGTGGCCACACCGCCACAAGTGTTGGTAGGCAAACATTTCACAGTGAAAATTATTTACAGCAGGCGGCATCCACAAACGCTTGTCTTGTGTTTATTGCCCCAATAAATACTAATGCAGCTCGGGGAAAATTTATGAAACCCTACCTTTTTATTTATTGGCCTTGTTCCGGTCCGTTTTGACGTGACTCAGTGTTGCTGTACTTGTTTGTAATCAATAAGGGGAAATTGGTTTGCTAGCTTTTATGATATGTCTCTTTGTGTCATTGCAGCACCATGGACGAGGCGTTGGGCGAGAGTATAAGATATAACGTCTTTCAACGAGCTCTGGACAGGGCTATGCTCAGGGTTATACTGCAAGATCAAATCCAGCGCATTTGTAAGTTGAATTAGCCGTTGGGATCATAGACCGGCAAGCGCAACATAGGATGTCCACCCTCAAGGTGGACCATCGAGAATGGATGTAAGGAGGCCCAACTCAATACATGAGAAAGTGTCAATCGAATTCGCTCAATTAGGCGGCATTGAGGTGTGGCGCTTTAGTGGTGTTTTCATGGCGACATTCTGGTCAATTTATGAACCACTATTTAATGCGTTTAGCTTGCCACTTTTTTAGTTTAACACCCATGTAAGTTGGTACTCTATACCTCTATTCTCCATGAGGTGGACATACGATCTTATAAGGGCTGCGGGTCGATGGTGGATCCAGGCTGCTTCTGACCGGTCCTTTTGGAAAATTATGGGGAGGCCTATGTCAATCAGTGTGGCTGATCCTGTGGTCCTGTGGCTGAAATGATTATGAAGGTGTTTAAGGTGTCGACAATAATTTCTGGGTAGTTTGGCCTAGGGAATGTATTTACTGTAATAGTCTGTAATGGGTTTTTCTCCTAGTCCGTTTCCATAGTTTAAACCCTACACTAGCTTATCTTGGTGCTATACAATTGGTGTGTGTTGGTCTGCTGATTGTTTATCTATTTATTGGTTTACAATAAATAGAGATATATTTTTATGAGCCAATAAGTTTTATACAAATAAATAATAAAACAAAAAACATTTTTTTAAAATTAATTCTTATAAATAAAGTTGCTGTCTCAGATTAAACTTTGTTAAAAATGCATACAGAAAGTTTCAAAAATATTGATTTCATATTTTACTTTGTCAAGAATAGGTTCAAACGTAAATTACTTTTATGGCCTTTCATAAAAAAAAATGCAAAATCATAAATACCAATTACAATAGCTTTTTTCCAGAGCCCAAAGTTTCATTGATAATTTTTCGAAGGCATCTCAATGAATGAATTTTTAGTAGGTAGGTATAAAATATTGCTCTACATTTTGTGCACATTTTCTCCCAGGCGGATAATAGATATAGCTCTCGCAAATTTTACAGCCGGCCTCCTAAAACTGTTTAATTAAACAAACCATATTTTTTTCTATGTTCAAACAATCGTAACGTTTATTGGTACCATAAAGTTTTATCGTTGTTAAATCTAAACTAAAGAAAGCATTTGGGATTTTTTTTTTCAACTTGTTATCACAATCATAAAGTCGTTGTGTTTCTGCCGCCATTACTGACATTTTATTACATTGCTTTTGCATGTGGATATCCAGAAGATAAATTCTAGAAATGTTTCTTGCACGAATATCTTTTACGTACCTATAAAGAATTCGCCAATCTTTTTAACCTTTAAAAAAATTTAATTACATATGCTGTTATTTCATAGATGTTATGTTTCGGTGAGTGAGTAAGGGATGCCAGAGCCTATTACCTACCAATCCTTTCCTTATCTCTTATCCTTAATCCAGCGTTGCTTATGTCAGAGGCTACGGTAGCCACCTTTTTTTTAAGGAGTGCGGGGAGTGTGGGACTCACCCGGCGACGTGAAATATATCGCCGGGAATACCCACTAAAACCCTCCGCATTCCACCGTCAGCCGTGGTGTGCAGGTCCGATATCAGAGCCAGGCCTTATCCTCGAATCCCCATACACCGCTATGTTCCGCAGTGTGACGGCCCACTGGAATGACGTGCGCCGCCACGCGTCCTTGTCGAATGTTTCAGGGAGTCAGACGTCCGTCCCCTTCTGACGCCCTGAGGTTGTCACTTGTCACGTGACGTGCGCCGCGGCATGCGCCCGGGCACGTCGGCCGGCTCTTCGACGCCTGAATGGATCAGCCTGGGAGTCCGTCTCGCGAGCCCGCTCATTGGATTTTTTTCATTAGCGTAAGCCATCTACCATAAAGTGGACCATCACCCTGTCTGACGACCTTAACAAACAAAAAAATTAAACACAATATAAAATATTTCTACAGCGAGTCCGCCAAGAGACTTCAATTAAAAAAACTATTAATAAAAAACTACCTCCCCTGGGGCCGGAAGGTTCTCGAGTGAAGATCTCAGATTGGCAGAGCCCAAAGTAGGACTTCCATCCACAAAATGAACTGACGTCCTATTCGGCCTAACATAATGTTGCAAAATCAAAATATTGTGAACAAAAATGATTTATTTCTTCACATAGGTATATGTCAGAAATATTATTTACTCCACTAAAAAGCAATGAAGGAATTTCAGGGACACGACCTTCAGCATTGAAGTCTACGAATGAGGAGAGGTAGGCCTTTTATTACATAATAATTTTGCGTTGAATTTAATTTATAACAAAATTATTGTAGGCATGTCGTCTCGATGTAATAAAGATATTTGTATACAGTTCATTTGTTTGGCTTGTGTAATTTTCTACAACTTTAGAATTTTTTTTTTCTGCAAATTATACCTACCTATATACACAAACATTCCTTGTTTATCGCTCTTACCATTAGTGAAAACCACATCAAAATCTGTTGGGTGGTTGGTTTAGAAGTTAACAGAGAAACATACAGAAGCGGATAGCTACTTCAGCATCCCGCCTCCGACTTCGCATCGATGTAATTTATTTTTTTCTGTAAAATATATACATACATACATACTTACACAAACTTTCCTCGTTTGTAGCTTTTTTAATTAGTGTAAATCATATTAAAATAAGTTAGTTATGTTAAAGAAGACTGCTTTCATTACCAATACACATAAAGTGGTGTATATTGGTCATAAAACAATATTATATTACCTAATGAAATAAATTATAAATCACGCATCAAATGTGCGTTGATTCAAATGTGCATCAATCGATAATGAATAAATAGCTAATTAGAGTTTTAGAATGATTACAATCAATTAGTGTATGCGTTAACATGAATAAAATACATCAAAGCGCTCGCGCTTGCCACTAACCACTACAAACCATCACGAGGTGCTCCGAGTGGGGAACTGTCAAGGGTTTTTATGTAGATTGTAAACAGTAATTTCGTGGTACACTCAGCAACAAAATTGTTATCTAGGGCCATTGAGAAGCGATACCAAATGTAAACAAAGTTACCGCAAGGTCATTTTTTTATGCAGGGCTTTAGCGCGGCGATGTCCGGGTTGTCCTTGAATATTATTATCAAACGGAAGCTCGTAGGCTACATTGTCTCTTTCTATCTTGTGTCAAATAGATACAACATAGAAAGAGATAATAGATTGTCAGTTCAAGTAAGGTGAATAAACTTTTGTATCTCACCAATTTGGCTCTACTATATAATAATATTTTAAACAGAGAAGATTTTTTCTTTTTAATGAATAAACTCAAAAACTGTGGACGGATTTTAAAAATTATTTCACCTACAGAAGGCTACATTATCAACTAGCAATATAGGCTATTTCAGCGAATAACATAGCCATAACAACCGCTAGTATGAAAATATAGTTATAGAGTAAAGATTTCATGCTTTTACTAGCCTCGTGTGATATGTTTATCATCAAATAACTTCTATATAATTTCTGTAGATGAGAAAGATTTATTAATATCATTAGACAAAGATTAATATTAATCATTTTGATTATAATAATATTAATCATTTAGCAGGTAAGTAAAGAAGAAATAATGACTTTTAATATCTTATGAGCTATTGTTTTTGATATAATTTATAATAAACCTTATTTTTTAAATATTAATTACATACATACTTTTATCCTCTGTTATGAAATAGACCTAATATTATAATACGTAAAACAGCTACTTTAGAACAACAAAAATATTGAAAATTTATGTTAATTAGTAGGGTGTTATATCAATGTCAAACCCAAATTCATTTAAAAATAAATAAATATAATAGCATCTAGCATGTACTACCACATTTGGTGTGCAAAAAAAAAACGATAGTCGATGGTATACTGATAGAAATATCAGGAAACTGGCAACATTCAAAAAAGGCATACCTACCTATTATTCACTTAATCAATTCCTAAATGATGACACTATATAGTGCAAGCGATGCAAGCTATGTCTTAAATAAATATAGCATAAACAATGTATAAAGATACAATAATTATTAAAATATTATTATTTTGAGATGCTTTTAAATTTGCACACCGCTTGTCGGTTGACTAGGTATGTGGAAATTATCAATTTAAATTAACAACAACTTATGTATTCAGCGAATAAATTAATTTGAATTTGAATTTGAATACTATACACATAGATTTTTTAATTTTTTAATTTTATAAAGAACACTGTTGGCGAGTGTACTCGAATGTCGGGCTCGCCTTTGATCTCGCGGCATCCGGCAAGCACAATGGCGCTCTATCTCGGTTCGGTTCCCCGTGAGCCCAAGTCTCACCCAACCCAACTAAACTACACTGCTCCCCAGTCTTTGTTCGCTTTACACGCGAACCCATTTCTTTATTCAAACCCAATTGGGTTTCCAAAACTATCCACTGTTGGGATTTCATGTTTCGATTAATGTTTTGTATTTATTTATGTTGTGCGTATGTAATACAAATGCGTTCACATTATATTGTTAATTTAATCGATTTAGAAGTTGGGCCACAAAGGTTTTAAATTCTATTTAGATATCTGCGGTAAAGCAACGTTTATACAATTTCCTCTTAATTCCATTCAAACTGTAAACTTTCGTATTTGTATGGGTATTTACCCGTGTGTGGTTTTCAATTGTAATTTATGGATCATTTCATTTCGTTAACATTTATATGTGATCTGATTACTTTTATTGTTGATTAATGGCACCTATTGTTAATTTATAAATCAATTTATGCCTAACTTTACAAAACATTATTTAAATAAGTCCCTTGCGTTCCTCTGTCTTTTTCCTTTAAGAGTTTTAAGTTTTTTTTTAAGTTTTAAAAGTGTATAAATTACTTAAATGTTTATTCGCAAATTTTTGTTGTACACATGCTATAGAGAATTAAAAAACCTAAAAGCTGTTGTGCCTCTAATGATTTTTTATATAAATTTCATCAGACAGGCTTATCGTCCACTGTGCGATGCCGAATATTGTAGTAGGATTAAATATAGGGAATCAGGATGGGATAAGCGAATGGTTATCGCTGATACAGTACAAATCAATGTCAGTTTTATCACATTAATTTAATTTATAGTTAGTGCACGAAGTAGCCATAACATTAGCTAGCATAAATCGAGTGAGTCAATTTTTCTCGACATGTGAGGTAGATACTTATACATTGCATTTGGTGTTTGCACTCACGTATTTTTTTATAAACAGCGGTCAACAGTGCGGCGTAGCGGCGTTTTCTTCAAACTGATTAGCATAAAGACAATTTACGAAGACAAACACGCAACGCCGCGTACCTACATTTCAATCCTAATAGGAGTGCCAGTCGGGGCACGTACGCTAGTGATTTAACCGCAAAATACTCTAACAATAGAGAAGTAGGCGCCTGAGGCACCGACTCCTAAACAAACACGAGGCAACCCTAATTTATAGAAGAACAGGGTTCGATCTCGCAATAAACATGTTTTTTGTTTCGCATGTCCGCGCTCTGTCAAATATATTACGGCCGGCCAGTTATTTACGAGCTCTGTCTTCCGCCCATACGTTATACTTAGTATCTTTGTTTGGACACAATAAGCAATATTTCTAAAAGGGCCGCCGAACGTCGCGCGCAGCTGTTGATATGGGTCCCCAAATTGACATATTTAATTTGATCGCTACGGAGGGTCCACCCGAACGAGGTCGTGTTTGACAGGTTTTAGTGTCAGATTAACATTAACGTTATAGACTTTACGTTTGTCAATAAATATTGCTTTTGTGGAGACGTTACCGATATGCGCAAAGCTGACATATTGAATTGAAGGAACTTTACGTGCCTAAAAATTTATCCCCTTTGAAATCTCGCGAGAGGCTCGTAAAAGAGGTTATACCTAGTGTTTTCTATGAATAAACGAGGAAGGTTTTATAAGAGTACTAGCGGCTCGCTCCCGGCTTCGCCCAGGATGCATTTTTTTTACGTAAAAACCTTCCCTAATTATGCCTCTATCCACGAGTGAAGACAGAATTAAAATCGGTCCACCCGTTCTCGAGTTTTGCGCTTAGCAACACATTTAGGGATTCATTTTTATATTATAAAAACATAATGAATTTGCAAAAAAATTGCACCCGTGCGAAGCCGGGAGCGGTTCGCTTTATTATAGTAAAAATTCGCGGCTGTTAGAAGCAGAACTGTATTAGTGTAAGCAAAAAGGTCCAGCAAAAAGCGAATGGAGCTGAAATACTGTACGTGCAATGACGCCAGCGAAGGAAAGAAGCTGTTGCGACGTGCAGTAGGGGCGTAATAAAAATGGCATGAAACAAAAAGTGTTTTGAGCGTGGACCGGCGCGGGCCGCGTGGCAACTGGCAGGTAGACTGTAGACTGCACCTTCGCGGCGGCTCTCAAAGCGCTACACGTCATGGGTGGCTAGCCACCGACACCATTGCACGTCTCAATCCGCCTTTCCTTTTTCCCCTACCGCAATGCAGCTATGTGTCGTTTCCGCTACATTTTTTCAACTCAGCGCTGCAGCGGAGATGTACAGCGCTCTCGCTCTAACGCAAACTAAGAATAGTGTTTTCTCACTTGCGCGGTGAAAAGGATGAGGCGCGGGGCTAGACGTCGCCTGCCCCCGGTGTGGTGGGGTCCGGTCGCTACGCTCACAGTCGTTTCAACCGCTGTACAGAGCGCACGCGTTGCATTATATCGCTTCTCACCACAGTGAACATAGAGTAGTTGTGTCGACAGAGTTGTTACGTTTTGTGATCGCAGTGTCAGTTACGAGTGCTCGGAAAGTTATCTCCAAATGGTGGTGCTCGAAAACGGAGGAATGATGACCACCAATCCCAACCAATATTTGCAGCCCGATTATTTATCGCCTCTTCCGTCCTCTGTAAGTATTTTTTTTCTTTCAGCATTAGTTATAACTGTAACAAGTGCACTTAATTTTTTCTGCTTTCTGTTTTAATTACCTGTAATATTATAAATACAGTGTATTAAAAATTATTTTAAAAAATAGAAAATTTCAAATGTTTATTTTCTTTGTTACAGTTGGACTCGAAGAAAAGCCCGCTTGCGCTTCTAGCGCAAACCTGCAGTCAGATCGGCGCAGATACGACTCCCACTAAGCCGTTACTGCCGCCGCTCGACAAGAAGAAGACAGTGAACAGTGTTAACAGTGATACAAGCAGCCGTTCGTCCCCCAGTAATACCGTGAACAAAGATAAGCCTCGGTCGACACCGGAAAGCAAACATTTAGCTTTTAAGCCATACGAGACAAACGTTGTTTCCAAAAAACCAACAGAGGACACGAGGCCTTCGTCCAAAGCTAGCTCCGACAGTTCCGACGAAAAGAAATCTGGCAAAAGCACACCCGGACGCAAATCGACACCGCCGTCGACGGAAAACGGAAAAATCAGTCCCAACGAACAGAAAGCTTCGCCGGCGGGTTCGTCCGGGACGAGTCCCATCATCCGCTCCGGATTAGAGGTTTTAGGACACGGAAAAGATCACTTGGGTGCATTCAAAAACTTACCTGGATTGCCAGGATTCAACCCACTCGCCGGACTCTGTTGTCCGCCCGGAATGGAACAGCACGCGAACCCTGCCTTCAGACCGCCTTACGCAGGCGCTCCTTTCAGCGCTCATCACGCGGCTATGTTAGCAGCCGCCGCTGGTTTCCCCGGTTCTTCACCGAATCCTTACCTCGGATACGCCAGAGTGAAGACACCTGCGGGCGGAGAAACCTTAGTGCCAGTCTGCAAGGACCCTTACTGCACTGGATGTCAATTCTCAGTAAACAATCATCATTTATTAATGAACAACGGCAACTGTCCAGCCGGATGCACTCAGTGCGAACACCAGAAATACAATTTAGCCATGGCGATGGCCCTCTCCCAGCAGAGCGCCGCCGCCGCGGCCGCCAGCGGCCTGCCTTATTCACAACTAAGCCGCCCATACGTTTGTAACTGGATAGTCGGAGAATCCTATTGCGGGAAGCGATTCGGTAATTCCGAAGAACTGCTACAACACCTCAGAACTCACACCACGGATGGCTCAACACCGTCATCGTCGCCTTCGACCCAGCCGTCAATACTGAACCCTCTGAATCCCTTGTTCACCACGGCCGGGCTCCGCGGCGCATACCCTACGGCACCACTAAGTCCGCTATCTGCAAGCCGATATCATCCTTATTCAAAGGCCGGGCTTCCCGCGAGTCTGGGAGGCTCCCCTTACGGTGCCTTTAACCCCGCGCTCGGACCTTTTTACTCACCTTACGCTATGTACGGACAGAGACTCGGCGCCGCCGCTGTCCACCAATAAGTGTTGCTCGAAATGGACTGATTATTAATGTTGTATTGTCCAATTTTCTCTGTGATATCAATAGACTCTAATATTCATGTTGTTCGGCACGAGCCGCCATGACAAGCTTAGTGATTAGTGCAATTTAAATAACGGTTACTTAAGTTAAAGTTGTCGTCGGGAGTTGTTCTGCGCAAGTGATGTCTGGATGTAATCACGACTATGTACAGCCAAATGTTATGTGTAAATAATGATATCTATATGTTTAATAAATGAAGTATTTCGAATATAACATCCGCATACAAATGAAGAAGGTTTTTTTCTTTCTCACAGACCTCTCGAGATTTATGGCGTTCATTAGCTTGATAAATGGCTCTTATGTGTTGAAAATTGAACAAGCATTAGAGGTATTTATGTTAACCACGCCATACATAACTTTTAACGTATAGTGCTCGAAACTGGTCAAGTGTTACGTAAAATATTAGAAAGTCATCGTTAATTTATTGCCATGAATAACGCGTTGGCTTGTTTCTGGAAAAGTGGAAAACCAATTCTATATTAATTTATCGCTTAAAATAGCAGATACGTAGTCAATCAAAGTACATAACGTGTTATAACAAGACAGCAATATACCACCCACTAACACTAACTAATAAGTTGATAGAAAAACTTGACAACTCATTTTACATGAAAACAAAACTATATTCGCCATGTCGCGCTTGTGCTCGAATCTGATTATTATTATAACATAATAAGACATACATTTGATTACATTTTGCTCGAGCCGGTATGTATTTACGAGCTGTCGTGAGCACCGCGAGTCGAGCCGAGCGTCATTCATTAATAACAAAGCCGTGAGCTGTCAGCTTTGTTAATGTCAAGTTTTTTTTTTAATAAATGCTATTTTGTTTAGGCCCACGTCATGTTGAAAATTTAACTGTCAAGAACATAATTGGTCGCACGAAAAGGCTGAAAGGCAGATTGTAGATTGACGAAAAACAGAGGCGCTTTTTTTAAACTTAAAAATAAAAATATCTACTTTAATATTTTTTCTTTATAGACAGATCAATATGGGTATAATTTATACACAAATAACTTTTTTTATATAGGCAACACTTGGTTGGTTTGCTGTTTTTCCCAACGTTAGCATCATAAATCAATAGTCCATTAGCATGGCGTATTTTTTCAATGAAATAACATTAAAGCGCGTGTTATCATAATGTAATGTTCGCTAACAGCTGTTAACTATATTTTATTTTTATTGTTGATTTATTTTAATATAATCCATTTATAATTTTTAGTTTATTATAAATATCTCGAAGCATAATTAGTTATTTGTTATTGTGTTTTTAATTATTATTTTTCTATATTTTAATAACTTAAAACGATCATTTATATTTTAATTGAACATTTTAAAATTTATGATTTTAAAAATATTTTAAAAAATTATATTCATAACAAAAACATCTTCTATATCTATACATATTATAAATTAAAATCAACGAATTTTAATACTATCTTCACTAATGAAAAGAGCGGTAAAATAGTAGTAGTTTTTGTATATAATTTGTTGAAAAAAATTTCATCCGAAGCCGGGAACGGGTCGCTAGTATTTTTTCTTTGAAGCTCTAACAGCCATTGTTTAATACGTATCTTTAATCAGGTAAGTTTATTTTAGTGGAAATAATATAATTAAATTATTTATGGTTTTTTTTTTAATAATACTTGCACAGCATCAATTACCTATTTAATTCAAAAGTGATGGCGATAATATCGAGGAGAGGTTAATTGATCTGATACTTTTAATTAATCACTTCGTATCGTAAATTGTATCAAATTAATTATAGTAACACGATTTCGAAACATTATTATTGATTTCACTGATAAGTATCGAATTTTACAATTAAGTTTAAACCTTATTTTGAGTTTCAATAGATTCTATCGATTATCTGAAAATTTCTTTAAGTAAGTTCGACTTTTCCTTACTATTACATATCCTTCAGTGAGCAAAGTGGCATTATACGTTATCTATTATTCTTACAAAGTATAAATTTAAATTCCGCGTCTGTCTGTCTATTCGTTAGCTCCTCCTAAAGCACGCAACGGATTTTGATACAGTTTTCACTAATTGAAAGAGTGATCAAAGAGGAAAATTTTTGTATATTGCAGAAAAAGTAGGGCAAGGGCCGCTATTAGGTATTAAATAACAATGAATCGCTTATAAAGAGAAAAATTGGAAATTATGCAAACATAAAATCCCCATGATATGGGAATAAAAAAGAAATAAATTATATTTCCTTTTTTGCTATTCTTCTGTACATTTATATCACGAAACTCCTAAACGGCTGGACCGATTTCGATGAATTTTTATATTATGTTTGAATGGGTACTTAAATCGTTTAGGTAGATTCAGAATTTGAACCCGTCGGGTTGCCGCTGCGATCGAAAGGGAGTTTTCTGAATCCGATAATAACAGACAAGCTAACATTTCTAATAATTGATTAAGACAAAGAAAGTGTAAGTAGTTTTGTACTCCACCTTCGAAATGGTAGTCGAATTTAGACACTAACGAACACAGGGTACCTACTATTTACCTAAAAGTGCATAGATTAGTGGTCTGTGTATTTATCTACTCTATTCTGTGAGGGCTGTCAACAGTTCCCTCGCGGGGTGTAAATTCAGTGAGTGACAATGACATGTCATGTCAATGACATGACAATGTCATGTTGTCCTGATTTTTGACCAGCAATTTTTGATACTACATTAACTTACACATTAATATTTTATTATAATTTATTACTTTCATTTGTCATTTTGAACTAAAAGATTTGTAAAGATTTTTTTTTCCAAAAAAAAGTAACTGGAATTTATCAAAAAAGCAGTTTCTGATATTTGATTTCAATAAGTATTGTAACTAAAAGTACATTTGGTATTGCCTACAATAAATACCAAATGTATTGCCCTACATAATATTATATTGAACAAACTGTTAATGTTCAACATTGACAATTATGACGACGTGTTTTATTAATAATAAATCTTTTGCCTGCAAAATAAATTGTCAAGATTTTTTCTTCACTGACATAGTTTTTTTAAGAATTAATACCTATTGTAATGCTTCTACCGCCATCTATCAATAACAGTCTGAACTTCTCACTTTAACTTTTATTCACTTTTGTTTTTATTACAATAGTGTAAAAATATGTGTCAATGACAATAGGTATACCGTATAATAGGGACTAAATAACAAACTAATTTACAGATTTTTACTATTAATTATGTCTATATGAAATATCTTGATTACGATGCAGAAAAGTAATAAAAAGTTTAGAATCAATTGTAAATGATAATTATCGACTTCTTAATTTATTTCAACTTATTTTCTATCGTGTTTTCACATTATAATTAACTAACGCCCCGCTCTCGGCTTTACACGGACGCAATTTTTCCTGCAAACAATTATAAACACAAATCTTTCGCGTTTATCGCTCTTCCCATTAGTGAAAACCGTATCAAAATCTGTTGGGTGATTTAGAAGAAGTTAGCGGAGACACAGGCCGTCTATTACTAACCGACAAACCTCGCTGTCCACCTGGTTGGTCCGTTAGTATTTTTTTTTTCTTAACCGACAATCTATCTAGTTTGTCTTTATTTTATAATGTATAAAATATATTACTGACTGCGATACAAAATATACACTGCCACTAAATGCTACTTTTAAAAGTCAACTTATTTATTGCTAAATTATTGCTAAGTTGTTGCTAAGTTTATTTGCTAAGATGGCCCTGGCGGGAATCGAGCCCTTTAAGACAGCACCTTAACCACTCTACCAATGGGCTCTCAAAATCGTCTGTATAGAAATTTAAACTATTCAACTTAACAAGTATATCTAATTGCAGTTTATAGTACAGTATGAATACTAGTTATTGAAGGATTTGTGATGTTTTACCTAATATTTTACAAAAAAAATTTGATGCTCAAACTATTTAAAAAATTTTTTTACGTTAAACGTGTATTCTTTATCAAAGCGTTAAACCATGACAAGCAGTTTTACGATCCATTTGTTCTTTACTGGCTACCGTCGCCCTATTAACACAAGCAACACAATAGTTTCTGCAAGTTTCCAAATTTATAGAATACAGATATTTGAAATTACCTAAGTAATTTCACTTGAATGAATAAATATGTCTCTGAAATTAAGTTATTAATATGTTTATGGACGCACAAGTAGTGTTCATTACTTTAAAAAATATAACGTAATATATTATATAAAAAATTAAGTATATAATTACAAAAAAAAATCTACAGTCAAGGATAATAAATAAACTCGTTACGAAAGATACGACATAATTATGGGTGTCTTAAAAAAGTTTATAAATGTATAAACAATTTTGACACTGTATAATGTCAAAAATTTCTCCCTCATTTGCGACACTAAAGGCACCACGTTAAAATGTCAGATGAACACAAAAAACGAGTATAATATATTCGTGTTAAACGATATTTTTACACGTACCACTTGATTAATAGTACCATTAAAATATTAAAGGGGACGCATAAATCTCAAGATATTAATTGAGATAATAATGTTGATTTTATTAATGTGCGGCTCGCCTTCAATGGTCGACACGTAAAAGTCGCAGCTGTTTCTTTTCAATGCACTTTTTAAACTTCTTATCCTAATTAAATACTTCAATACATTGTTGTGGGCAAAGAGTAAATAGGGAGGCATTGTTAAGTTTGTTGCTAAGCAAACTTAACTCCCTAAATGTGTTGCTAAGCGCAAAACTCGAGAACGGCTGGGCCGATTTTAATTCTGTCTTCACTCATGGATAGAGGGATAATCAGGGAAAGTTTTTAGGTAAAAAAATGCACCCGAGCGAAGCCGGGAACGAGTCGCTAGTCTATAATATAAAAATGAATCCCTAAATGTGTTGCTAAGCGCAAAACTCGAGAACGGCTGGGCCGATTTTAATTCTGTCTTCACTCATGGATAGAGGGATAATCAGAGAAGGTTTTTAGGTAAAAAAATGCACCCAAGCGAAGCTGGGAACGAGTCGCTAGTCTATAATATAAAAATGAATCCCTAAATGTGTTGCTAAGCGCAAAACTCGAAAACGGCTGGGCCGATTTTAATTCTGTCTTCACTCATGAATAGAGGGATAATCAGGGAAGGTTTTTACGTAGTCGAGTCGCTAGTTGCGAATATAATTTTATACGGCGGCTAAATGAAAGAAAAAAGATAGATGCTCTTTTTAACCCGATTTTCTTAAAAATTAGCTAGGAATAAATTTCCTTTGCAGTAAGGGATGCTAGCAGAACTCATTTCCTGTTTCTTTATTTTGTAATTGAACTACTGAGACTAAAAAGTCCCACTAGTTCAATCAATTGAACTCCCAATTGACATGTATATTTTTGTCAGACGTTGAATATTTTATTTTATTTTCAGATGATCCCTCGCGAATATTCCTTTTTTCTAGATGAAAAGTGTTCTAACTACATATATACGTAACTATATAACTGAAGTATAATTTCATGAGGATCGGTTGAGTAATTAATGCATGAGAGCGCAACAAACGAACAAACACACAGTCCAGTCCACTGTATACCTACCCTCATCTTTTTTAAGAACTTTTATTTAAACCTAGACTATCGTTTTGTTCATCACATGACCTACTATCATAAGCCTTTAAGGTATTATCTTATCATCTTCTAATAGGTCAAATAATTAATGATATTCTTATCTGCAAACGAACCCCGGAGACAATGCTTACATAGTGTGGTTATCTAAATAATGTTTGAGGGTAAGATTAAGTTTGACAGGTGAGTTGATCGATGCGGCGTTCGTAATCCGTGCAGCGAAATAACCAATTACGATTAACATAAACATAAGGTGGAGTGAATTAGCATATTATCAGTGGATGAATTATGCATGCGAGCCATAATAGACCCCGCATGTCAAATTAGAGGGTTGTGTTGTCAAATCGCTTCAGGTTACCACTCGTACACAAATTTATACAATGTTTATACGTTGACGGCTGTGCACGATCATATAATAAATGGTTTACTTTTTAAATTAACTATAGTTGTGACCGCAGTTTTGACGTGTAGATATGCAATTTGATGTGATGAATCGTTAAAATGAAAAATAAATAAATCGAATTTATTATAATTCGAAGCCTCACATTTTTAATTTCTAGTTCAGGGCCAACCCTGAGGAAAGATTCGGTATAGATACAGATGTGATCTCAAAAATTTTAATCTTTAATCTAATTTAATATTTAAACCTTTTAAATATTTGAATGTTAAACTAAAACGAATTTGATTATTGACAGTCTCAAATGAGTATTGTGAAGTTTCCTACTTCTATTGTGACATTATTACAAAGTTTTTCTTTCAGAGTCTAACTCATTAATCTATCAAAAGGACAGTTTTTTGTAAAACTGGTTTTGTTTAGTTTTTTAAAAAACAGTTCTTCCAATAAATGGATAATCGTATATATTTGATGTGATTTCAGAAAGCCGACGTACACGTACACGTCATGACATGTTGTTAATGACAGTAGACATTATCAGAGAAATAATAAAAGGTGAAATTTAATAACAACGACATGTGACAGTATTGAGTGCTATACAAATTACAAGGCTGGCTTATTAGTTCAAGTCCAATTTATAAGAGAGTAGCGGAACAGTTTTACAAAGTCGCGGTCACAGCTGGTGACGTGACTAAATTAAATATCGTGAATACATATTTATTGTTCTGTTTACTGTTAAGAATTTTAATTTAAACTAGGAACAAAATCAAATTCAAATAATTTATTTGCTTTTACATGCATGTATAACCAGTTCTTACAATAGAAATATATGTAATAGCATCTATTTGGTGTGCAAAAAAAATATCAACAATTTATTAATAAAAATATAAAAATAAGTCAATGATGAAAAGAGTCACTAAATAATAATTTAAAATAATTTTAAATAATAAATATAAAATATCAGACAATATAAGTCATTTGAAAAAACCGAGGCTGGCATTTACGTTATAAAAACACTTATCGAGCAGGCGAAAAAAAAACCCTTCAAAAATTAACATAATGTCCAATACCTACACAGAAGACCCATAATTATTATTATGTGATAACAAATATTCATTGCAGTATTTATTTTCACTATATTATTAGGGTAACGTTAATGGGGAACAAATAATTTTAGCAATAAAACACATCTGCTGTAAAGTTTTTACTACCTTGCAAATAAAATGGTATAAAATTGGCATTCTATACGCCATAAATCAATATTTAGTGGGCCATTTAAAGTCGCTTTTGAAGACACCGCCTGACAAAGAGTTTCCGCTAAAATTGTTAAATAAATCAATGGGAATGACTTTCAAATTTACTTCGTCTTCTTTCGAATGAACCGAGTTACAAATATTATTAGAAGCATGAATCTTGTAAAAGGAAATGCTGTCCGCTTCTTTGGTACGTAATCAATTTGAAAGGTAAGATTCAATCGAATTTAATGTAATAATATTTTACTCAGTCAAATATTTACTTTAAAAGTTAGACTCAAGATTCAAGAATCATAACTTTGGGGCGGCAACATTACGTCCACATAAATTGAAAGAATGTTTAGCTATGAGTAAAAATACGTCGTGTATATCTTCTTTTTAAATAAAATAGAAAATTTTATATAAAAAGGTATACACATTACATAATTAATAGGTTTATAATTTTAGTTATTGAAGCTTTCTTGCTTGAGCTTGAGGAATGAAGTCCTTATTGAGGAAATCGATAATAAAATTAAAATTAAAGCTATAGCTTTTGGGTTAGTTCGACTATTTCTATTATTTTGTTCTACGACAGAACAAATTAGGGTTATGTCCAACTACTGTCGGATAGGCAGACTCATAGAAACTACAAAGTTTGGGAGAGAAAGATTCCAAAATGACCTCAAGACCTCTGGATGGACCTCAATACGTTTGACCATATGAAAAGAGTTGCGACCTTTTTCTAAAGAAAGTTATAATTAGTAGTGGGTTTTTCAGCAGTAATTTATGATAATGGTGATATATTTTTTTGTATTTCCTGAGCTATGAAAAATTATTTTATAGTTAGTATTTTTTATTAACTATTAGATGAAATAAATAAACAGAAAATTAGTTTGCCTAATTGAAAAAACTTGACATCAGAAACTTCTTTAATAACATTATACAAAAAAACAAACCTGGTAAAAATAATTTCAAAAGATCTTGATATCCTTAAAACAATGAATTCTTTTTCTATTCAATCAAATCAAATTTTTAATTTTTGAGATTAATCTCTTAAAAAAAATAGCCTCAACCTTCTATACTGAATATGTGATTATAAATCACGAATAGGCCTATATACTTGTTGGCATGGAATCATTAACGTTTCATACATTGATGGTTAAGTTGACTTTTCCGCTATCTCTTTTGATTTAAGCCTCGTATTGACAATGATAGTTTAATTGTTGCACGGCCCCTGACATATGTCCGAAGGTCCCACAACAAAAGCAATTACAACTACACTAAATTGTATTAAATACGACTTATTGTTAATTATAAAGCACAATACAACAGTGTATCGTATCGACTATATAATCAATGTACTCGAATAATTAACTCATTATGGCGATGGCGGCCGAGTATCATTTTTTTCTTGAATTTTTAAATATTGTGATGTAGCAAGAAAATTACTTTTGTTTCACTTTTTAATTATTTCATTGTTCGCCTTGTTACTTTTTCAATGTTATCGTGTAATTTTTTCATTTTTTTTTACGAACATTAATAACATACAATTATGTGAATTACGGTATAATTAGGGACTAGAAAGCAATCTAGGTTTTAGAGAATTGAGGTTGAGTAACATAAAAAATAGAAAAGAGTCCTCTGTAGGGGAACTAACGAATACCTTATAGAGAACTAAAAGTATAATATGACGTACATTTAGCTGTACGAGTGCTCGAGACGGCGAAACCTACTTATTTATTTATTAAAAAAAAAACTTTAAATGTAACATTGCCATAAATCCATGAAACCCCAAAAACAAGCGAATTTAAGTAATACAAGTAGTCTTATTCATCTAAATATTGAATATATTCTCCTATCACATCTTCACATTACCTTATCTTGTACACCTAACTTAAATACTTATAGGTGACGGTAGCCAAAGACTCTTAAGTCAATATGTCACTGTTTCTCATACCAAATAAACTAAAGTGTAGGTACGTCACTCCAAACCTCATAAAACTAGGCCGTGCTTGCATTAGTAATATATTTCGCCCTAAATATAAGGCTGCTAAATTTACGCAAAAAAAAATTACTTCAATAAATTTATTTCAATTTTATGTTTATAAATTCTTTTTATTAAGTGAATTTCAACAAAAAAATCTCTTATATATTATTAAGATAGTTAATCAATTAATATATTATAAAAAAAGAATATAGGTAAGCCTATCAAAACATAGTTAAAATGACATAAGTATCCCACAAAAAGCGGAGAGACTAATGAAGACGAAGTACATAGAAGAATAACATTAGCCACGTTGTGACTGAAGAAAGTCATATGTCAACAATAAGCCCTTGAAGAATTATTCATTCTGGTCTAATCCTTGACACAAACGACTTGGCCACTGTGACACGGAGATCTCAGTCCGGGCGTCACACCGAAACTAAAAAACTGTTTAACTGTGGTTGCTTTTCTAAAAGATTTTTCCAAAAATTTTAGAAACGTGAACGATCCATTGTAACACAATAAAATTAAAGTTATTGTAATTTTTGTACCTAGTTTATTGTAAAAAACCGTAACAAAATAGGTTACCTAAGTAGTTTAGAAGAAGTTAATGGAGAAGCAGACAGGTGGACAGCGACAATATTATAGCGAGCTATATTATAGACAATTCTATAGCGACAATATTATAGACAATTCTATAGCGAGCTGGTACCCGCAACTTGGTACGCGTCGAGTTCTTTTTTTGAAAATCCTACAGGAACCTAACATTTTTCCAGGATAAAAAGTATCGTATAATCCAACTAATAGCTATGTGTGTGGCAAATTTCATCCAAATACTTTGAGCCGTTGTTGCGTAAAAATTTTGCGTGACAAATATTCATACATCTATCCTCACAAACTTTCACATTTATGAACTAGTGTAATGAGGGGTATTGCGAAATACGCCACGTGAAATATGGCCGATGAGTTTGTAGGTACGTTGCATCGCGTCACGTGGAAATATAGCGTCTGCAACACAGTGGCATTACAGCGCGATATCATCTGCCGCTTCACACACGATGCATCACCAAGATTAATGGTGTAATAGAGGCCAGCGCACTCTGAACGCTACAGGATACAATATTTTACGTTGACAGACGTAACAGCGTTTATACGAGCGTTTATTCTTTATGTGGCCCGTATTTTATTCGCTTTATGACGGCCGTCGGCAACCCTAAGACTGCTCTTAAAAAATACGTCTTCATACGAATGTCAACTTTATTCCCGACAACTGTAGGGTTGTCGACATCGAGACTAGCGCATGGGTTGTTGGAATCTTCATAATAGTCGTAGATGCCGGTTGTATGTTTGTTAGTATTTTATTTTGGGGCGTTCTCGTGTCATAAAGTAATGGCGTAATGCAGTGTCGTAAATCAATTCCCTTTTCAACGTTGACATTTATAATAAAGATCGAGTGATATAGTTTTGAATTAGTTGTTTCCGATGCGTGTGATTATATTGTTGTTTTGTTAATGTATTCGGAGATTTGCAATTCAATCGAATGTTGTTTGAATCGAATTAAGTTCTGACTTAGAATTTTAATTTATTCGGAGAAACGTTTTTCACTAAACTCTAAGTAATTCTTATAGTAAGTAGAACTCTCCAAAACACTAGTTGACTAATTTGAGTGTCTTAAAAGACATAATATATTAAGTATTTAGAAAAAGAATAATATTTTTTGGTACAATCGGCTCAATTCTCAAAATGTTTGAACATAATTTAAAATGTTTAAAATAATTTAATATAATTCACGGATAAAGTGTTTCCCACCCTTCCGAACGTGAGTACTGAACTAAGTTACAAGTGTTTCCGAAGAAAGATATTTCTTTTTACAAATTTGAATTGAATAAAAATTCATGAACCCTTTATCTTTATCTGACAAGTGAATAATACAACATGCACCCTCGACGTACAAATACAGATAGCTTGAAACCGGCTTTCACTAGACGCGACATCGCGGCTTATCCCGTCCGCCACCTATAAATACGTAATGAGAATGAATGTGTTGAAGCTCGCTCTCCCTGCAGCCGCACACCACTCCATGTTACATGTTTACATAACAACGAGATGTTCTTGCATTGTTCATTGAACAGCAATACGTGTTGATATAACAGTCGACAGACTACCTATTGTAGGCGCTAAAGATTGTCTAGATAATGACTAAAACAGTAAGCTATTCACAAAACTGTTTGGTATTTGAAGCTTGAAGCTTGTTCAAGCACAAGCTTTGTAGGATAAATGCCAACAAATACCATCTACTGAAGACATTTCTGTTAAGATAAACATGAAAACTATAACAAAAAAAATTGTCAAAAAATCTGTTTTGTGTATAATATCATGGAATTAAAATTTATTCTTTTATGAAAATATTATTATTAGTTTTATTTTGAAATTTATGCCTTTCTCGTCTAATCCAAAAATCATCGCGATTATTTCAAATTCAAATCGAACTTTTATTATTATTTTTTATAATGTTTTTGATATATTGGTATATGATAAGTAGGTACATAATATCAATTCTTAAAAATTAAAACTGGATAAAGGCGACAAAAATGAATTCCATTCGAAGAAACTGAATGCTACTAATGGTAGAATATACGAATATAAGACTCTGGACCGTAGTACCGGTCTCTCCATAAATCTTCATTGCCTCCCGATGACACGCCACGACACTTCTCTTCGCTACCGCGCTACCGGCCTGCTTACATCCAAAATAGCCTAAGCACCGTCCACTCATTACAATAGAAATTCAACTTTAATTCAAAACCGTATTGAGTAACATTCACATCCAAAGGGACTTCTAGAACTCAGTCACATTTTCCTACACGAATAACTCCTTGATGCCGTCTATGAACATTGGATTTTCAAGCGATCTAGCCGACAATAAGACTTATTTCTACTTGCGCAACATACTCTGGAACGTTGTTCTTTTCGCTAGATTTGTTAGCTGTTAAAACAAAAACGTCTTTTATTGGCACACTGAATCGACGCGAACTAAGCCCTTTCAAAACCGCATTAAGGTTCATTTTTAATTGTTCTGTCTAAACGAGAGTGGCAACAACATTATTCCTCTGTGACAAGTAACGTCAGGCTGTCGATCATTATAATATATGTGCTTCGCTGTCAGCTGTCTTAACGCATGAGTGATTCACTCTGTGATAAATTTGAGTTTATGATTAGCTTTCAGACGCACGTCAATGTGTCTGTTTACGTAATTACAACCTCTACATTTTAAGGCTTTAGACTGGTTTGTGATGAAACTCCACACGGAAGCCGGGCTCGTCCATTATTTTGACGTGTATGCGCTGGGTCTATTTGTGAAGGAGCATGATTTATCGCTTCGATGGTCCGTCGAATGATAAATCGAATTTCTCTATTAACTTTTGATTTGAATATATCATCCTAAAGAGAAAAAGCGATTTTACTTCATAATTATTTAGAGGAGTAAATTAATGACCCCATTAATTTTGATCATTTTGACTTTTGATTCTGACGACTACAATCATTTTTTATAATATCATTCTTAAATACATGGATTAATTAATTAATTTATTTGATTAACATACTTTCCAACAGTTTACATATTATTAAAATTTAATAAAAAAAATTAGCTTTTATATATGTGCTGTTCAGTGATATATTAGGGGTTAAAGTATGAAATTGCCGATTTGTACTGAAAAATAAAAATTCGTTTTTTTTTTAATTTAACATATTTATTTAATCAAAATAATTACCATTATTATCTATACATTGCTGCCATTTAATAGGAAGCTCATTTATGCCTTTGCGATAGAACTCTGGTGATCTAGATTCGACAAACTGTGTGAAAGCATTTTGCACTGCCTCCTGAGAAGAAAACTTTTTATCACGCAGAAAATTGTCCAAATCACGAAAAAAATGGTAGTCCGTTGGAGCAAGGTCTGGTGAATACGGAGGGTGACGAATGGTTTCTAATTGCAGTTCCTGTAGAGTTAAAACGGTTTCTCGTGCTGTATGAGGTCTCGCGTTATCATGGAGCAATAATGGTGAAGATCGATTCATAAGTCGGGGCTGTTTCACTGCTAGTTTCGCTATCATTGTTCGGAGTTCGGCGCAGTAGACATCTACCGTTATTGCTTGACCAGATCGGAGAAAGCTATAGTGAATAACACCACGCTGAGACCACCAAACAGTTACCATTACCTTTTTATTGGTAAGCTTTGCTTTAGGACACTGTTGCGGCATTTGACCTGGGGTCAGCCATTGCATTTTCCGCTTACGATTATCGTAAAGAATCCATTTTTCATCACATGTCACAATTCGATCCAATATTCCTTCATTTCTGTATCGATTCAACAAGGCAACGCAAGTTTCAACACGCGTTTCTTTCTGCAGATCAGTCAAATCATGAGGCACCCATTTTTCATATTTTTTTATTTTATTGATTTGACGCAAATGAGTCAATATTGTTGGTAAGGTAACGTTAAACCATGCCGCTAATTCCTGGGTAGTTTGGCTCGGATCGGCTTCCACCATCTCTTTCAAATCATTGTTATTCACCTGTGTGGGCGGTCTTCCACGTGGTTCGTTCTTCAAATCGAAGTTTCCATCACGAAAGCGTTTAAACCAAAATCGCACAGTGCGTTCATTAGCAGTCCCCTCTCCAAACGCAACATTAATATTGCGAGCTGTTTCTGCCGCGTTAGTTCCGCGTCGGAACTCGTATTCAAAAATCACACGAATTTTCGAAGTATCCATCTTTATTGTCTAAGCTGAATAAAAAAAACAACTGAAAGTTGATAATCGAATGTTGCACATTTTTTAAAAGAAGAACTACATAGGTACCGTATGAAAAAAGTTTCACTCAAAAATCTCAAACCATGAAGGTTCTATGTCAATTCGAAGTACCTATTACAATAAAACGGCAATTTCATACTTTAACCCCTATTATGTTAAACAAGGTGCTGTTAGTAGACATTGATGAAGTGACAGTTTTTGAGAATTAATAAGAACTAATCAAATGGTTCTTTTACAATTGCAATAGATACTTTTAAAATTGGTAAGTAAACAAGTAACATTTAAGTCAGGGACACAAGTTTGAAGATTAAACGAGCGATTAGTGGTATACGTTCGCAAACATTGCGCCCGTCAAACGCCCCTTTGGGCGTAATCAGTAAAATGTCACGTGAAGCGTGAATTTTTAATTGAATAATCAGCCGAGCTCATCCGAGTATCATTTCTCATTAGCAGCGGTGCTTGCCATCACAAATCCTACATAATTCGCGCTGACGTGACGGATCGCGCGAGACGACTTTAAATTTAAACACTCTCGTGTGTTCGCGACGTGAGCTCGACTTATTTCATTAGCATCTATTTTATTGTCATTATTAAAATTGTGTTAACAGTGACAGTTCGTAGTTCAACTTTCACCATACTATTTGTGAAATTCAGTTACTTTTTCATCACTCATCACTTGTCATCATCACCAGCTTATGTGTTCACACTTGACCCTCTGTCTCTGTGTCCATCCATTGTCTGCCGCTCTCTAGAGGTCATCGGTCTAGCGAGCAGGTGATCAGTGGTCTTCATTCCAAGACACTTGTCGACCCCTACGTCCATTCGCTGCATGACAGCACCACTCATCATCTACTATACTTTTATAAAGGTTCTTTACTTTTATAGATCTACATACATCTTAAGTTCTTTACTTCTTTTCTTTTCAATAATGTGGCTGAATGGCAAACGAACATAATTATCTACGTAAATATGTATTTTTTTGGTTATTTTGTTTATTTTAATTGTCATGTATAAGAGGATATATTGTTATTATATCCTCTTACACCCCCTACAATGATCAACGTGAAATAACAACTTATCATCAAGTGAACCATCAGCATGACTGACGACCTTTATCTAATTAAAAAAAGTATATTATACAACGTGTATAATATACCGGCGAGCGATGTTTGAATATTTACATAAAATCATTGATAAAAGTCTAGAGGTTTTATCAGCTTTGGTTTTTTTTTTAATTGTTATTTCTTTTAATTTACTAGAGAAGTCTGACTTGCTGTGCTATTTTTGCGATATTTTAATTGTTTTAACATATTTTCTCATTCTCGCCGGTCACTTCTTCCCGGGACACGTATATTTTTTGTGTGCAATAAAATCATTTATTGTTTAAAAGTATAAATAGTGGAATGTTAGAGAATAATAGTAGCGTTATAAATGTAGAAACTTTAAAATATGTAATAAATGCAGGTCTGTAAGTGAAGAAATCCATTACGGCGAATCCCGCACATCAATCGGCAGAAGTGACAGTTTAGAAATGTATCGGAACAGGTTAGAACGTAGCAGCAGGTCTGCATTGAGCGTCAACCTCCAGACGCCATATGCGTATTGAAACGGGTGCAAACGTCTATCTCGATATGGCGGCAGACATACATCAAAGTCAACCGCGTCTTATCTGAGCAACCGTCCAACTCGAGATGCGTTCACACAGACCAACATATCATGGGTGGAGACAGAGTACGTTGGCCGCGAACAAAATGCTAAATTATTCAGGAGTACCTATGTAACGTTATATTACAAAATATCTACGGTGCGTTTTTAAATTACTGATGAACTTCTTCCAATTGATTCAAGACAATTTGAAAGATATTGATAGAGATCTATTAACATTGAGTTATTTTGACCGATGAGAGCAAAATAATTACTTTTAGGCAATTTAAACTATTTGAAGTAGAAGATTTATACATAATACTATGTTAGAATTCCAAAATATTAAAAAATCGAATTTTCTTGGCACTCTAACAACATAATAAATATACTTTACAGAAAATGCTTGAAAGAGTTCTAAAGAATCGTCTTTTATCGTTTCATATTATGTTACTAAAGAATCGTTTTCATACTATGTCAAGAGTTATCCGAAGTTAATGATACTATATATTGTATATTTGGTTTGTTCTGAAACAACTAAATCAATAAAACAGATGACTTTTAGACGCATTTTTACTTAGTGATTGCAGAACGTTTTGTTATTATTAAATAAATCAAACAAAATCAAATCTACTAACTAACTAATGTATGAAAAATACTATTGAATTGTCTGTTTACCTGACTTTATTGTTATTATTATTTATTGTGGCTAAATTCAAATTACAAAAAAAGACGACTCTTAAAGGTAATTTGAACAAATTACTTTGCTGGGAAAATACGTTTTATTTGCCGTTAATGTTATTAAAAGAAGTGAGTGAGCTTTGAAAATAAATATGCTCACGCTCAAAGGTTAAGGCAACGCACAAATCAGCGTCACGTAATAAATGCACCGATCAGCGGACAAATGACGTCAATATAAAACAGTGTCCCAATTATTTGGGACAATTCATTAGGGCGGCCTCGACGCTTTCCGATTGCCGCGATCCGTCACACCGCTTACGACAGATGGGGATCTATCCCGTATGGAGTGCCAGGAAGAAATGGGCATACTAAATCAAGAGACGTCCGACAATCCCGCGCAGTCGCTGTCGATACATCAAGTGTAATGCCTCGGATACCGCAGCCAGATAATCGAATGTGAGCATCGACTCGTTACGCTGGAAATAAGATGAGCTTGCCACCCGATTCGATTTACAAAGTTACAACTCTAATCTAGAACCAGTGGATTGTCGACGTAATTGTCGCCTCGGTGCGTCCACCGCGGTCCATAGTTCTGACGAATTTTGGGTAATTGGAGTGGTCCGTGCAAGTTTCGATTGGAGTTCATAAAGTTGAAATTGGCCTGAGAGCTGGAGTCGTTTGTCGTCGAATAGCGGGCGCCGATAGATCTGTAAAGTTTGCCGCGGACAGGAATATATCGAGTGGTTGCCTCCGTTCGGCTTTATTTATACATAACATCTGTTTGAAGTTGAATCTACCGGCGCGGACGGGGAGCGCATTACTGGAGATTTATTCCGCGTCTTAATTGTGAATCGATGGGTTAATGAAGATAAAACCCGCGGCTGTGTTGTAAATTAGCTCGCGTGTCGACTCGTGGCTCCGATAAAGGCCTTCTTTATTGCTTTGTTTGTTTTCTTGGGCCGTACTTCAAAGGAGCGGAGATAAAATTTAGTTTTATGCGAATGTATTGGCGCGCTTTAAAATATTTCAAGAAACCTAATACGAAAACGTCTGGTCTGAGAGGAAGCTGCACACATAGATGACGGTGACTAGATAAATGGACGTCAAAGAGAAATTAACGATGCGTCGACGCTCGGTGTAATTAACTAGGCTACTTATAAATCAGCTGCGACCGCGGACGCCTGTAACAATAGCCGCAAAGTAAGATAAATCGACAGGACAGCTATGTTCGTACAACTCGATATTGACTGGCTCGTTGTTCCCTAATATCTTGTTCAGAATGAAAGACCAAACCGCTACGCACATCGAATCGAACGCGTACAAACCAAGTCCAGTAACTGTGAGTTTAAACAGTCTCCTTTATGTATAGTTTTTGCTCTGTGACCGCACGAAGTAGCGTCGTTGGGACAATGGTAACCCCACGCGGTCACACACTCGCGTCTAATGGTCGTGATTCGACAAGTACAAATGGCCTTCGTGACAAATGGCCTGCGGACGACCCTTTGTCGCTCGACGCGTCGTAAGTTCAACCACTGTACAAGCCAATGTCAGCCTTAATGACATCGTTTTGATCATTTAATATCCTGACTAATATCTCATTCTCATCTAAAATTATTCCCCTCTATTATGATTTAATAAACCTTATATTTATGGATACAATCAATTCATAAGAGTTCAACATAAATCTATCATTCATCGTTAAAATGTTTTTTATTAAATTGCACATGTAATAAGGTTGAATTTTGTGCGTGTTTATTGAAGTGTAAAGGACAAATAATAAGTGAATGTAGAAAGAGGTGATCGCTTTCTCAGTTCGCTCTCGGATACCGATCAAAGGTCTTATCCAGTTCGGAAAAGGTTCTAAATCCGTCGACTGGAAATGGGAAATGTTATCCCAGCGCTGATTTCCTTTCACACTTCTCTTTGACCAAGTGTAATCTCAGGGCTGCTAGTATATTTAAACATATTTTAACAAACTGAAATTTATGTATTCTCTTGTAAAAATATAATCGTATTATTTATTCAGGACTTTCTCACAGTTTTGCAATCCATGTATGTATGGATGGATGGACCCATGTATTGATTGTAAAACGCAACACAAAACTTTAAGCTGATAATCTAAATTTGATACAATTTAGATTCAAATTTGCCTAGTCTAAATTATTCTAATAATGTAACTATCGTAAAAATAGACAAGAAGAAAATATTTAAACATTTTAATTTTATTTCATGTAGTGTGACAGCCCTGTGTATAGTGGCTACCTCAAGTTATGAACTATCCGTGATTTATGTATTGTATGGCCTGCACACTAGAGCAGCTTAAGGGTTGTCAGATAACACAATATTACTATAAGATCGATGGTGCAACAATGACTGGTAACTTAAAATATTGCTTTTGTGATCATATTGGAACAACGTTTTCATGTCATTTCTCTTGTTATTTCAAAGTGTTCTTTGAATTGAAATCTTTGATTTTCTTTTTATATATATTTTTCTTTTAACTGTATTTTGTCATAATAGTGTTATCACTATCATCATCAAATCAATCTCGAAATCCCACGTTATAATAATAGATCTGATTTCCTATTTCTTAGAATTTTTTTCATCATCAGCCTGTTAGATATAGGCCTCTCTCAAGGTTCACCACCATGCACTGTTCTCTATACTTCGCATCCAGCCGCTTCCTGCGATGCCTTTTAGGTAGTCTGTTTTGGAATTTTTAGATAACAAAGTTTTTTTTAAATATATTTTTAATAAGTCCTATTAATAAAATGAACAACTAATTGGGAAGCCACACAGAGATGATTATCCCATGATACGCCTTGAATAAGATTAAGATTTGAATCCAAATAGACCTTAATGATAGAACAATAAAAGCTCTTTGAAGACAATTATGAAGCGAGCATAAATCTCTGGGTAGTACGGGAGGCGGTATTTCTTGTAATGAAGAAAAGTGCGCCTCAGGATGCTTTATCGTCGATCTGTGTAATTAAAACGTTACCCGGAGGAAATGTGCGGTAATAACAATAAATCTAAACCGCTCGTAACCCTGCCGATGCTGCAAGGGCCGCCGAAAAAATAACATAACTCATATTATGAAAATTAGTTACACAGTTAGTTGAATAGTATTTTTTGAAAATATTTTTGAAGTGAAAATTTCTATTGACGCGTTGGGCATTTTTGAGATGGGATAAAATCATTGAACTCGTACCAGTGTCATGTCATGTTACTTCACGTAATGTAAGCGTTGATGTAGCTGATAATAATTTTAAATAATTTAAGAAACTCGTCATGTTAGCTTACCTTACAGAAATTGACAGCTCTGTATATAAGTACTAAGCAGACAACTGCATATGAAAGTAAACTTACTAGATATGATAACAAGGATCAATATGGTATGCGCCTCTGACCAATAAAATAGTTTCATATCAACGTCAAACCTTTTTTAATGTTCTGTCATTATGAATTTATTATTGTTATTGTTTGTCAGTGTCATATATATATATATATATTTCTTGTATTTCTTGCGATCAATAATTTTGTGAAGCTGTTTTCGCTTCTGACGTGCAGTACCTACGACTGATATGTATTTTACATTAAACATTTTCACTTAACATTGAGCACAGCTCTAGTGCTGTTTTATTTCGGCGTGTGAGTAAAAGAAACCATTCAATCCTCTTTTCTAACTATTATCTTAACTGTGTTTGCTCTTTCACACTTTTTGTCTAATTTAATAATAAATAAATGAATTTATACTGTTATCTTCGCTTTACATCAAGCAAACTTTCTAGAGACTTATTAAATAAATATTGACATTAATATATTAAAAAAAATTATTAACACAGAAAAGGAAATCCAGAAAAATGTATACCTACAGAATTTTGCAGTAAAATTTTACTTTTTATTTAAAACTAGCGGCCTGTTCCCGGCTTCGCCCGGGGTGCATTTTTTTACGTAAAAACCTTCCCTGATTATCCCTCTATCCATGAGTGAAAACAGAATTAAAATCGGTCCAGCCGTTCTCGAGTTTTGCGCTTAGCAACACATTTAGGGATTCATTTTTATATTATAGAAGATGTGTACCTATCAGATAGAAATCAATTTTTATTTATTTTATATTTTATTAATATTTCGGACCAAAAAAAAATCGGGGCTACTAATAATAGTAGGAATTAATTAGCGTCATTGTAAATGGGAAATGGGAATCATTGTAATCGATGGTTACGATTTCTTTTTTTTTTACACATAGAAGTGTAGTTGTTTTCGCACTAGACCGTACGTTAGTAATTGCCGAGGTATTGAACGTGTGCGGTGATGCTGAATATTTGATGACGGCTAATGAATCAAGACTAGAACTCATGTAGGTACCCTGGGACCTATGCGGACGTAGTTGGACACCTAATTTAATTAATATCGATCTAAAGAACCATCTAGCATTTGTTAAAAACAAACAGGTTTTATGACAAAGTTTTACTTAAAATGTGATTTGATTTTTTTTTTAATTTATTATAATAAAAATAATCATATTAAAAATTAAATGAAATTTAATTATGTAGGTAGATAAATTTAAACTTTAAACTACTTATTATATAAAAAATCTTTCCTCTAACGTTGAAGGTATTACTATAATAGGGTACTAAGTAATAGACGTAATAATATATAATTTATAAACACGCAGACGAAGTCGCGGGGAAAAGTCAGTATTTACAATAAAAAACTAAGCCATGAACGTTAAAACCTTGAGTTCAAATGATTTTGAATCGAGAATAAAAACTAACTAAGTATTCAAGAACGCAATCGAACAAATTGAAACTTTGATTGATTGATTGATTGATTGACACTACACATTGTTGTCTAACAGAATATAACAAGATTACTTATTGATTTCTATTATAAGTTTTTTTTTGTACGACATTAAACATTTTGTGCTACGTTTAATGATTTCTAAAAATACAAATGAGTACATAATATAGCAAACTTTGATGTATTTGATTAATGTAAGGTCAATATGTGAAAAATTAAATTTAAAAAGTTACTTAATTTCGAGTAAATATAATTTTTTTTGGAAAAATTATATATATGTAAAAAAATCGATGCGTTTAATTAACTAGTCCTAATTATCGTTTTATTATTAATTCTTTTTTAAAATTACAAGACATTGATATTGAGTTCTTATAGTGCGTCTGCTGTAATTAGCTCAAAAAAAAAAATCGATCATACCGAAAATGATTTGAATTTATATATTTAATTTATTTTACAATTATTCGCAACAATCTTTGATAAGGCAACAATAATTGCGAATAATATCTTCTAATATAAAAAATTCTTGTGTCGCGGTGTTTGTTGCCAAACTCCTCCGAAACGGCTGGACCGATTTTGATGAAATTTTGTGTGCTTATCGGGTAGGTCTGAGAATCGGCCAACATCTATTTTCCATACCCCTAAATGTTAAGGGTGGTCCACCCCAAAAATTTTTTTTTGGCAATACAACGTTTGCCGGGTCAGTTAGTAATCTATACTAATATTATACAGCTGAAGAGTTTGTTTGTTTGTTTGGTTGAACGAGTTAATCTCAGGAACTACTGGTTCGAATTAAAAAAATATTTTTGTGTTGGATAGTCCATTTTTCGAGAAAGGCTTTAGGCTATATAACATTTTGAACGCGAACGAAGTCGCGGGCAACAGCTAGTGTTAAATAAAACTTCAATAAACTTAAACTTAATGAAACGCGTTGCTAGTAAGATTAGTATAAACATAAAAACCCATGTTGATCGGATAGATATTTATTGAAAGTATATACTTATATACAATGTAATTTTAGAAAAATACTTTACACATTACTAGAAACCAATATGGTAAGGATATGATATAGGAATTTAAACTTAAGGTATTGCAATATTAGGATTGCCAATTTAAAACACATAGATGTAAACATAATAACTTATGTTTAATTAAAAATTGCTAAAAAATAATGCACCTATGTACATGGTATTTAAGAAATTTTGAAGTTGCTACCTACAAAATAAGTTATGTATTTTTCTATAAGTTTATTTTAATGTTTCCATATCTTAACACACGTAAACAGTAGCATCTGTTGGCCATTGAGTTTCATTAATATGTATCGGTCAGAATGAGATTTTTTATTTATTTAAAAGCAAACAAAATTCTCGGGAATCCGCCAAGTGTTAGCATTTCCGCTCTGCGTCCCTATTTTGGACACGCGACAATGAAATATGCGAGCTGTCCTCAAATAAATTATTAGGGCAATTAATAATATGAAGGCGTTCCAGACATCCCTTGGAGTTGAGACTACGTTAGCACAGTGCTTCAAACGATTCAATAGTGGCCATGTGTGAGGTTAAAATTAAAAAAAAAGCAATTATAACATTGTTAATTTCATATTATTTATTGCTACTCATTTTAAAATGATTAATTCCACTTTTTGTATACAAAGCAATATGTCATTTAAACTGTTATTTTTAACATTCAATTTGTAGATTGTTATTTAAATGCTATTATATTATTATTTAAAAATACAAAACATTACATATTTGTAAAACATTTTTGACTATTTCCTTTCTTGTTGTTCAATGTAAGATTGGTAAAATCTTATTAAATAAAAATCCTACTTATGTTTAGTATGTATTTCTTATTTGGCTAAAAAATAATTTAAAATAAGTAATAATAAAATTATCATCTCTCATCAATAAATATATCTATATTTTTATATGTGATAAAATTATAAAAGTATTTTATACAAATTATGAAATAATAAAAAATAAAAAAATATCTTAATGTATTTATGAACTTGTTTTAAATAATTATATATTCCAAATTAATAGATAGCTAAATTAAAAAAAAACACGCCAAGTTATGAAATATTTTTTTCTTAATTTAAATTGTTTATTCCCGCTTCAAAGATTAAAAAGATACACGGATGAAGTTGCAAGAGCAAAGGCTAGAATAATAAGCTAATATAAAAATAATACATTATTATTTTCAATATCGGCAATTACCTATACTTGAAGAAGAATCTTAGAGTAGAATATGTCATAATAAGGTCATATATATATATCCTTTACACGTCTTAAAATCACTAACTCGCTGTATAATGGCGAATGGCCGACGCATCGCGCCCGCAGCGAGCATAAACGTCAATAAGGCTGCATTATGAAATAGTTCCTCGACAGGCTTACCCCACAGTAAATACCACTACGCCTTTATCTCTGATCGGTTAATAACCACACGTCGGCAATTGAATGGGGCCACATTTGTTATAAAGGTTTGTAATAAAGATACGCTCGGGCGTTTTACGTCCATTTTATCGGCGGATTAACAACGGACGATGCCTGATTCATGTTTCCAGATATTCACGCGAGAGACGGATCGCTCTGGTACCGCCTCGGACATATGAACAGATTCAAAGCATTTCATTTCTTCTTCAATAACTTTGTATGACGCATTGACCATCACCTATAACTGCTAACAGACGTCCGCTACTGGAGTATAGACCAAAATCACCAAAGCGCATGACTAGTATTAAACAACATTTTTTCCATGCGATCCCCTCTGTGTTAGATCTTTTTTTAAAAAAATTTTAAGAGAAAAATACTCTAGCTTCCAAAAAATAAGTGCGCTGAACTGAACTAAGCGGTATTTCACACTGGAACAGCGCCTAAGTTTACATAAGACTCAGTTTTTTTTTAAATTAAGTGGAGGAAATTCTTCTAAAAGACATCGGTCTTTTAGAATAGAATAGTGTGAGGTTTTTACAAACTAAAAACCTCTAAAATACTCTCTAGTAACTAGTACCACGAGACCGCGTTAGCATTACTTCGCAGTACTATGATAAATAAGGCTTACATGGAGTACTGCTTTAAATTCTGGGCTGGCGCGTCAAAGTACTTACTGTTAGAACTTATTACTTTAAAAAGAGATTTAGCTACTCTTTGTGTGTTCTATTGCCTGTACTTTATGTTTTATTTATTTATTCATATTCCTCATATAATGTATACAGTGCACCTGCAATCCTTCTGGTGTTGTAAGCGTTCTTAAGCGACGATACCCGCCTTCGGGTGGACAGTAATAAAGAAACATAGCTTCTTTATTACTTAAGTTACAACTTGTACTTAAGTTACAACTTGATACAAAATAGAGTAAAAGTCTACAATAACTGAAAGGAAATTAGTCATTCCATTCAAAAAAAGAACAAGAAATGGAGAGTTATCAGGTAACTGATCCGCTACGAGCGAAACAATTAGCTCAAGTATCCTTCGACCCTTGTTCTAACAAGCAATTGGCCGTTCTCTTTACATAACCACATAACAAAGCGAATAAAGCTGTTAGCGACAGCTCATTAGCAAGCTGCGATGCCATCGCAGACCGAGAACAAATGTTTCTAATGGCTGGTGCTTGTTTCCGTTTTACTCTTATTAGCTTCAAAGCCAGAACTCTCGACTTTTTTAGAGGAGCAAATTTAAATGTTTTCATGAATTATTTTTTTATGAATTGAAATTAATATAACATTCTGATGTCATTGTGATAACTTCAAAATGGATACTATATTGTCTCTTAAAAAACTTGCCTACATAAAAACAAAGTATAATGCAAAATGGCTGAAGAGAAAAGTATATCTTACTATACCTTATAAATTATTACAGTTTCCAATAATAACAGTTAAATACGCTACTTGGTATTTGTCCACTAAACAAGTGTATATTTATGTAAAATCAATGTATTTTGACATTAATTTTATTAAAATAAAGTTAGAAAAAACTAGCGTCTTAGTGAAATATTCGAAATTGTTTAAAATTGTAATAATAAAATTACGTATTGTAAAATATTGCTATTAATCGGAATTAATGATTGTGATTAAATTTTATATTAATATTTTATATGCAACTACAAACATACCTGCATATTATATAATATTTTTAACAAATTTTAGATCTAGAGCATGTTATGTGTAATAACATAAAAAGATTTGGAACACCATTAAACAACTTAATATTAATTTACTTAAGAGAAAATTAAACAATTTCTAATTGAAAAATATTATTATGATCTGAAAGAATACACGTCTGATAATTTAGTTGATAGCAGTTATTAATCAGTATATTTATTCAATATTGCTAAAATATTTTCACATCCCAAAGGGTACTTACGAGCAAGCTTTATTTATTTTAAAACCATTGTATATTAATTCGATGATTTTAATCTATTTATATTCAGTAAATGAATAATAATTATTACATTACAAATATGTATTTTGAAACCTTGGTTCATTTATAAGTTATTTAGTTTTGCTTAGATGACTCAGAAGCGATATCAGTAGAATGATAGACATCCGGCCAACATCTGATAGCCAGTTAGCGAATACTCGGTCTGTTGGCACCTCTCTAGGAAGTAATCCATCTAGAGCAACACGAGTCCGACTCAACAGAGACGTCGCTCATTTATCCGCAAAGCGCCCACTAAACTAGCTACATAAATTATTTTGTCTGCTCCAAGGAGTGTACGAAACTTTGCACGAATTTATCACTTCTCGATGCAAGCGATAAGCGCCGGGCGATACAACAAGCGCTTTCTTAATCACGCAATATATCGCTGCTTAAATTCAAAAGTAGCACAAGTCAAAATTACCTTTTTTACAGGAGAGCTAATCGAAAACAAATTTTTTTTTTGTCTATTTGATATATATCGAATATATGTAGAAGCGTATTTTTAAGTAGCATTAAATGTTTTAAGTACTTTTATAATAAACTGAATACTAGAGGAGATATAAGCATATAAGTTACTTTTGAATATATAAAAAAATATCAAAATATCTAAAAATGGAACCATAAACAATCAAAAGTCTTTTTGCAACATACATTTTCGGAATTTTTTGATTTGTGCTACTTTTGAATTTAAGCAGCGATATCTGAAGTATATTCAACAGAGTTCATTCATATATTTTTTTAAATGTAGGTATAGGTCGGCAGGCAGGCTGACAGTTAACGGACTAAACTTGATTATCTGGCCTTAGGTGCTGGAAATGATTTACATAATAATAAATGATAGGAAAATGAGCATTCGTTACTTACTATATTAATTTATAAAAAATGTTGTTTTTAAAATGGTCCCTATATTTTTTTCTTTAAGGCAATTTTAAAATGAAGAAAAATCGATTTTTAGGAGAATATATAACAATATGTATAATATGTATTATCTCACTTGTCTAAATACAAAAACGCCTTTGATATACCAAAAATATACAATGTTTTATAAAGTGTTGCAGGTTTCGTTCATGAATTTAGGCGACGGCAACCATCTGCCATCAAGTGGACCATCAATTTTCCTGCCAAAAATTAATCAATAGAGTATTAAAATAATACATTTTAAGATTGTATGTTGTACCACACGATGTAGGAAAAATAGTAGCGAGTGCCGACAGCCATTTTGCACGAGGCTAGGGGAAGGTTTAAAATATTATGCATCGTAAGGAAATGTATTTTTTCACGTGTAAGGGTTCTTCGGGGTTTATTTAGAAGGGATGATAAGACATTCTGTAGTCATGGGGTCTTTGGATTAACGTTATGTTACTCTTTTTACCCTTACAGGAATATTCTAAGCAAAATATTTTTTTAAGAGATAAACTTTTATTAAGGCAACATTAATGCTGAACTTTATGCTTAACATTTATGCTATTTAAGCTTTATATTCAGTAAGGTTTTTAGTAAGTATTACCAGATAAGTATACAAGGAATGGAATTCTGAAAGAGCATCTTTTTTGCAGAACGAGGTGGAATGGACGAGACCAGCCTGAATATACCATAATATGCTATGGATCTCCAAATTGAGCCTTAGTGGTCTACAAAATAAGTGCATCAATCTGACGTCATTAAGTCACATTATAGACTTGGCAAAACTGTGCCGTCTCTCACAGATAATCATTATCTAGGAAACTCATCATACATAGGTAGACATTACACCGTATGTAGGTATATGGTTTCCTTATCTTTTGTTCCTTAGATATTCTTACCTTATTTTCTATGATTTCTGTGGAATTATAATATACTAAGTATAAACTCTCTATACCTTTCTCTCTCTCTGTGTCTGTATGTGTGTGTTTGTGTGTGGATGAGTGTTATATGTTTATTAAAATCCAGTGAAATCGTATTATCTGTTGGCTGCTGGCATCTACTTTCTTATAACATTGTAAAAATAAATGTTACTTGTCATCCCCAAAACTTTATTAGTGCGAGTCCAAAGTTTGTAATACAAGAATCCACCCCATGACAAGTTTCGCGAGTGGCCCGCCCCATAAATCTGCTCCGTCATATAAATATCGCGGAGCTCCGGCGGCGAGCGGAATCACTTTGGCATAGATAAGGTGATGCTAGTCTGTGAGCGGCCTTAGCCCAATCACTACACGGTACGCAAATCGATACAAGCAATCCGAATCAAGAAGTTTATAAAAACCAATTTTTTAAAGTTTACTTTTGTACTTCTTTAACTGAGTATAGTCCTTTGTTGGTTAAATGATTTCTATATCTATATTGGTTAACGATATTTCATCATCTCAGCTGGAGGATGTTCACTGCCTCCGCTTTAATTTTCGAATAGTACAGTCGAGCTTCATCAACCCGTGGCCTATTTTTAAGTCGCCTTGTCCATCTTATGAGTGGACATCCTTTGCTAAAGCGGAACAATTATTATTATAAGATTATACATAAAATAAACAAATCGTCTTTTGTCTCTGCATTTATGTACCGTGTAGCACATATCTGAGTTATTTCCCTCGGATGAAATATGTGGCAATTTCTTTGAATAATACATGGGTCGTATTTCACTTGCTACGCCGCCGCGCGCCTGTTCTACGCGGCCTACGGCGTAGCACCGTAGGCAAAATATTCAACCAGGAAAATACAGGTGATGGGAACTTGTGTTATATTTTTAATAAATACAAGAATAAAGACCGAATAATTAACTTCCTCTGAGAAAATAAACTGTTTTAATATTATGAATGCAAAATTTTGCAAGCATGTTTGTTTGTCTTTCACACAAAAATTACTGAACCCATTTTGATTAAACTTAACATAATACCACTTAGAAGTCGCGGACATCAGCTAGTAATAAAGATACACGGAAAATTGCAGTCAACCAGCTATAAAATTTACTATTAGGTCTATCTGATTTTAATGTTTCAGTATTTGCCCGTTAATATAGCCAAATGATTTGGAGACTGCGCGCGCTTTATTATATATTTTTATTTTTCAAACATAAAAAAATAACCTAAGTAATTCCTTGTAATATCAGCCAGTGAAAGTCCCATCAGAATCGATCCAGCCGTTTCAGAGATTAGCCGGAACAGACAGACAGGCAGTCAAAAAATTTAAAATGTTTCTTTTTTTCTAAAAAAAAAACATATACTATAATATACTTTATATATCATTTAATAAAAAGCAGTTATTTTGACATTACAAACAGACACTTCAATTTTATTTATTAGTATAGTTATACATTTTATTACTTTTTTTTCAACCATGATATTTTTTAAAAGCGTTACAATACATATTGTATCACAGCTGATTTTCTGAATCAACAGAGATATTATTTGTATAAACATTTTAGAACTACGAAAGGTGTCATTAAAGATTTTCAATTGCCAACTTTGGTATATGTAAAAAATGTATCACCTGGTATTTTTTTTTTGGGTCGTGTGTCAAGATGACACGCCATTTCGCTAAAGAGAGTCGGCAAAAGGCAGATAATATATTGGAACATTAGAGTACAATAACGCACCATCCGATCGTATATCATGTTCCCACACAACCAATTTATCATTGGCATTCAACGAAACCTTTAAGTTACGACCTTATACATCAAACTCACGTTACGACCTTCTTCTTTTATAACTACTTACTTAGGACTTGGGTTTCTTACTTTTATTAAAAAGTGTATTTCATTTTAACTTCATCACTTGTGAGCAGAACAATAAAACAAAATTGCGTTATTGACAAATCTTTTGAAGCTGAAATTTTTAACATACTTACGTTTATTTTTATCACGTAACAAGAAAAAGATTTTTCAATTCCGTGCCAAGCCTGGGGCGGGTCGCTAGCCTCTCATAAAAAGAATATTTTCTAATATATAAAATTCTCGTGTCGCGATGTTTGTTGCCAAACTCCTCCGATTCTGATGAAATTTTGTGTGCTTATCGGGTAGGTCTGAGAATCGGCCAACATCTATTTTCCATACCCCTAAATGTTAAGGGTGGTCCACCCCAATTTTTTTTTTTTGGCAAAACAACGTTTGCCGGGTCAGCTAGTAGTCCTATAAACTTGTACTTCACAGTGACGAATTTTGATAAACTATTTGTTATAATAAAATTAGATCAAATAGACATTAAAGCATGATAAATTATCAAATTGATACCCAATAACCCAGTAACACACAAAAACATTTGGGAGTCAGTCGTAAAAGAGCGCATTAGCGTGACTTGTTTTTCAGGACTCCCACAAGGAGAGCTCTTAAAACTCGTAAAACGCGCTCGTAAGGATGAGTTATGAACGCGCGCTTCCTAATGAACCTCTGTATACTGACTGTATATTTCAATTTGGAGCAGACACGTTACATTTACACGAATGATGTCTCAGTACACCCTGACGCAGTTTTATTTGACAGTTTATTTATGTCACAAGGGTAGTAAAGTAGGGTAGGGCAACACTTTCATGAGAAACCGCTAGTAATGTCAATTTTTAAAGCAGTAGTTAGGGTTGCCACCTTTTTTTAAGACAAATAAAGTATTTTTTCATTCTGGTGGGTAAAAAATAAAGTACACAGCATAGAAATAGAGTATTTATTAGTTTTCATTATTATTTGTCCTTAAAAACGTATTTTTTGTCGCTTTTTGCAACATTTAACAAGTATTTGTTGTTTTTAAAGATGTTCACCGCCTCTTTGCAATCAAAGTTTAAATTAAAATATATAATTAACTCATTTTTAATTAGATTTAGAGAAGCTCGATTTCTTTCATCTCTCCACTTCACGTTCATAAGGGAGAAGACTCTCTCTGTGAACGCTGAAGTGGCCGGAACAGACAAAATATATGAAACAAATTTGAAAATATTTGGAAAGTCTTCACTTAAAGTGAATATGTACTGCCACTTTTGAGCCGTTGATAAATCAGAAAAATCTTTATTATTCTGTATTGCTTTTTCATATGTTTCATTCAGAAGTATAGTTTCTGAATACAAATTGTCCATAACTATTCCAAGTTTTTGTTGAATATTTAATGCATCAATAACATTTTCAAAATTTTGGAATGAAATAGGTGACTTTAAGTTAAAGTTACTGAGTGAAAACAAAACATTTTCATTTGAAAAATTAAACCACTTCTCCAAATAGCATAAAGCTTTGTCAATAAACAATTTGAAATTTTTACAAATCCTGTCTTTCAATTCTCCAACCTGTCTAAGCAGTTTCATTGTTTCAAATCCAAAGAAGCAGTCTTCCTTTCTTTTTATTAATTCTTTTTTGAGCATACTCATTATGTTGTACACATCCAATATTGTTATACTGTTACCTTCTAGGCATTTGACAGTTTTATTAAATAAATTCAATATATGACTACAGAAATGCATATAAATCTGAATCAAATCATAATTTACATCACTGTTCAATAAAAGTAAATTTTGCAAAACCATAGGGCAATCTTCTCCTAAACTCAAAAAGTAATCTATTATGGGTTTCCAGTTTAGAAGTATAGTATCTATGCAAGGTAGAAGACTTAACCATCTGGTTCCTACATGGCGTTTAAGCTCATGGAAATCACCATCTACATTTTTAACAAAGGTTTTTAGATTTTCTCTTCTGACAGCTGAATGTGAAAAGTGACTATAAATTTTTAGGATTATATTTTCAATGTCATATGATAAAAAGTTCATGGAGTGTCTCATGCAGTTATGCACTATATGTGCATGGCAATTTCCTTTTATTAAATCTGGAATTAACTCTTTCATATTAGTAAACAAAGAATGGTTTACTCCAAAATTGGAATTTGTGTTGTCTGCACTGAGCCCTGATATTTTATCAAAGGATAATTGATGTAGTGCCATTGACTCCTGTATAGCTTGAAACATACCATCAGCTGACTCATTACTGTTCTCATAAAAATCTATTAATTTATTTTCAATGCCATTTGCTGTGAAGTATTGCACCACTAATGGAAACAATTTGATATTTTTCTTATTTGATGCATCAGTTTGCAAACAAAAATAAAGATTTTCAGTATTTAAATCATCTATAACATGTTGTAATGCATATGGCCCCAACACCTCAGAAACCAAAGCCTCCATTTTAGTTCTAGCTAAACGCATACTAGTGGCTGTGCTTGAATCCACATAAATCATTTTATTCAGTCTGACAGTACAGTCCATGCTATTATATGATAAGTTGTGTTTCACAGTATGGTATGTCAAAGCAAGTTCAGCAGCAGTTATTTTCTCTCTATCAGATACTTCAGATGTACTTGTAGTAGGTGTAAGAAATTTATCAAGAACTCTAGATGTTTTCTTTACTTCAGTTTTAAATTTGTGCATCTTTGTTTCTTGGTGTTGCTTTATCTGTCAACAATAAAATAAGCTTCCAAAACCATAACAAACACCACACCACATTACATACACCTACACACCAGAAAATTCCACAAACAAAGAGATCACCAAACACATGTACACAATATACATATTTGCAATACAATTATTCAGGTCAGGATACATACAAGTCGCACATCATACAAGTTACAACATAAAATTATTATTGCCCAATAAACTCAATTTCAAATCAGTGCCTGTAAAAATAAAACCAATGCCCAAATCCATCCATAGATTCACACAACCAGGTTAGTTAGACTTAGATGGTTGAATTGAACACATTGAATTGAAATGTTGTTATTGCCCAATAAACTCGATTTCAATTGAATACTTTCATACAAACAAGCTAGCTGGTTGAGTTGAACCCGCCCACCAACCACACCACTGAAAACAACGCAAACAATCCATGATAATAAAGTCTTACTTACGTGTCCAACTCCAGCTGACGAAATAGAAAACACTACACCACAGATCGTGCACTTTGCATTTGTATCATTTTCTGGATCTTTTCTCAGCTAAGTGAACTCATTTTCCCATAACTGTTTATATTTCTGCGTCCGTTTTGTCTTCAAAATCACTTTTCGTTTCTTAGGTGGTGTGTTAATTTTTCGACAATGATAGTTCGTGTTCGTATTCGTATCGTATACCATATTCGCGGGCGTCAGTCAGGCGAATTTTCAGGGTCTGCCAATTTACGAACATATCTAGTAGCAAATTTTTTGGTTCAATAGGTAAATTAAAAATTATGTAAAAATAGAGTATTTTAGCGTACTCTATAAGCGTTATAGATTATAGAGTATGCTTACACGAAAAAGAGTACAATACTCTATTTTAGAGTACGGGTGGCAACCCTAGCAGTAGTGTTTATTATCTTGTGTAAAATTTAATTTATTTTACCTTGTGTCAAAGGTTGTGTACTTTTATGAGTGAGTGAGTGCATTTAAATATTTCATTATTATTAATAACTAGCTGGTGGCCACGACTTCGTCTGCGTTGAAAAATATTAAGTAGCCTATCCTGTGTCCCGTACGTCCGTACCAAGTTTCATGAAAATCAGTTAATTCGTTTCAGAGTTATGGAGGAACATACATACATACAGAAAAAATTCTAAAAATTGTCAATTTAGTTTCAGTATCATGTATAGAGCCTATAAACACGATATATCTGAAAACAAAGTAACTTACTCCATGACCGACCCTTACAGATTTATTATTAGTATTGACTACCAATAAATCTTACTTGAAGTTAATAAACAATAATATTTTTAAAACAGAAAGCGCTTATTAAGAAACTATAGAGCGCCGTCGTAAAAGTAAGAGAGATGTGAGAAGTGATAAAAGTTTAGCGAAGATGAGCTTGAAGGCGCCGAGTGATGTAGGAGCGAGTCGCCCCCACAAAGAGAAGAGGCTAATTTACCGAAACCATTTAGCGGCGGTGCACGGTTCAAAATTGTGATATAGAGGCAGTTTCATTACGCCCGTACGCGTCGTAACCGGGCAATAATTCAAAATTATTACCCGGTTTACGAGTCTGCGCGACGTCACCCCGCGGGCTTGCGAGTAATGCGAGACGGTTTTATTTCAAACAAAAAAAAGTTAAAAGCCAGCGTCACTTGACACTGCCAAATGAAATTGTTTTGTTCACAACGGTGTCGGATCAAATACAGTTTGACAAATTTCATATTGCTTACAATATTCCACACCGGTGCCTAGTTAATACTGTCGCCACATCCTTAGATAGTATTCAAATAAATATCCATTGATTTCAGCACTTTTATTTTGTTTAATTTTACGATGAAATAAATTAATATTAGGTTTTTTTTTAAATATTTTTATGTAAATGTTCGTCAGACAGACTAACTCATGTCTACTTGATGGTAGGTGATCTTGTGCTTTGCTAATTTCTGTCTGATTTAATACCCAGATGGTACCCAGAATACTAGGTACAATCTGGGTACAATATAATCGCGCCCCTATAAATAACGTTTAATAAACTGGGAACAAACTAAAAGATTTATCTATTCCCAGACGAAAGATTAATAGTAATATTTATTGTAATCTATAATTTGCTACCTTCCGATATATCTACCACACGAGATCCCCCACGTTTCACAACAATGGTGACGTGTACATCATTCCCAAAAAAAAGCAAACATACCACGACGACACTGCTTGTTTATTTATGAGCTCAATTCAAAACTGGAAACCCTCTTTACAGCACAATATTGAACGATCGATATCGGCTCATTTCGCTCAGCTCCACACTGAGCGAACACAAAGAGAAGTGTCAAAAAAACCCGGCCCAAGTGTCATCTCTCTCGTGACAGACGACAGCTGCAGGGAGTTCGACAATACGACCGATATCGATTCATCAAATCGACGACAATGCCACTCATTGGGGCGTCTACCCTATTCTAGGAGCCACAGAGCAACCGCGTCACCAATCGCCAGAGCTACACACTGATAGTTTTAGAGCATTCTGTGTGGAGATAACATGCTCTGGACTGTGTCGGGTAATCGTCGCGGTGTGAATCACAATGACAGCCGTGGTAAATCGACAATGGCCACGATTTACAAGCGAAATAAAATAGGGTAAAAGCCGTGTAATAGCCAAACACACATTTCACGGTGGAGAATTCGCCAAGGTGTTTGCGGATTCGATGCGGTTGTCTGCTTCTAATAGGCTGTGTTTCGAACGCAATCAATAATTAATAGGAGAAATCTTTTGTTCGTTTTGTTTTAATCGTTTACTGCAAGGATTTTATGAGTCATCAGAAACGCGATTGCTCAATGACCCAATAGGTTATTGCAAGAGCAATTATTTTGAAATGAACACAATTTTCATTATTCTGTTAATAACCTTCAACGGTATTATATTTTAATGCCTGCTAATCTGTTTCGTTTTCTATAATTAAACTAAAATTAACTAACTGTTTAAAATATGTTTTACACAAATGAATAGAATTATATATTAGTAATAGGACATTATCTTATTACCCGGTGACGGTTCTAAAGTCCCCTCAGGACTGAACCATACCCATCCCGAGTTGGAGTTTTAGTGCGGTAAGAATCCCACATAACCTTATGACATTTGTCTTTGCATGCGGTATTTGTCATAAGCTACTTTTTAAAAGTTTCTTCGCTCGTTAAAAAAAAAAAAAAATTATCTTATTATTTATATTTCTATTACTATTATTACCACAGAAATATTTTGATTCAACTGATTTTTGAGTTCTGTCCTTATTCCATAGGGTTATGTTTTTATTTTATTATAAAGTAGGTAAGTTTATATTTATTTATTTTATTATAACTAGCGATCCGCTCTCGGCTTTGCACGGATGCAAAAAATTCAGGAAGTCATTTAATTATTTCCTTTTTTCCATTGAACTATAGGTATGTTATTCTTTTATAATTACGTATATGTTATTTTCCATGGAACATGGAAATCTTTGCTTTTTTCACATATTTTTTTAATTATTTTATTTTCGTCATATTCTGCTTGTTTTTGACAATTATATTTTCATCATCTTCCATACTTGCTACCAGTATGGACTACACGGATAGTATTATACAATAGTTGAATAAAAATAATGAAAGGGGCAGGCGGCTACCAATCAACCTCACACGGCGTTTATTTTCCCGGTGACAAAGCGAGTTGTGTTATGTTGTTCGCATCACCGACAGTTCCATTGTCGCCTTCAATTGCACTACACAAACAGACGGACTCTGGCCTCCCGGCTTCCTGTTTTAGGGCTTACCAATATTTTTTTAAACGATTACATAGGACCGTCAACTAGACAATTTTTTATTGGGGAGGAAAAAAATTACCAATTTTTTTAATAACAGTAAAGCAACATAAATATAAATTATATTATAGCCATTTTTAAGATCCCTCTTAATCTCTTATCTTTTATCCTACTATGGTGTCACTTGTAATAATAGGCGACGGTAATCACCTAACTGAAAGTTGACCCTCAGCCTGTCTGCAAAATCTGTGACGTCAAGTAACGTGTAGCTCTCACGAGTTTATGGGCATTTAAACCATTTTGTTTCTGTTGAAAGCAGATGGCAAAGAAATGTCAGCGTTTGGCTTTTCTATTTAATTTTGTTCAGCATGTGTTTGTTTTTTATTGTAAACATTTATAAAAAAAGAAAAATTGTCTAAATTATAATACGCTGCATTATATGTTAACATAATATGTTTTGTCCAATTTAATACTTATGTAGATTTTTTCAAATTAAATGAAATAAAAATTAATTTCGAATCGATACGAAAATTCTTTAAGAACATTCTAACACCTTTTCGCTTTCAAAACATCAGAATTGTGTAAACACTACTAACCTAAGTGTGAGACATGGCTTCCATGAATAAAGTTTGACGTTGAACGGTCAGCTTTAGGAATTTAAGCCTTCAGTGTAACGAGTTAGAGTTGCTTTTGCCTAATCGCCTATAATGAATGTAAGTCTCTTGATAACGATAGAGCAGCGTGTGTGCGAGTAATGGATTGGCTATTGTCGGTCTTTCGAAGAGCTAGTGGGTGGCATTTCATGTCGCCGGCTTTTATAGCCACTGTGAAAGGGCATAAAGGGCGCATTTAAAATGTTCATATTAGCAGTCACTGGGTTTTGTGTATGAATAGTAAGTCGTTTATAATGTAATGACACCTTTCCTGTATTCACACACGCTTCAATGTCGTTCAATTGTTGGTTTCCCATAAATAATTTGAGCCTGTATAGTTATCTATATAAATAATATTAATTTATGTCTCTGTCATATTGCAAAATTCATACAGGTATATGTATACCTATCTGTTTTTTGACCATCATTTAACGGTTATAATATAACTGATTTTTTAAGTAGATTTAGATTAAGTATGTATATTATATAGAGAATAATATTTATATGTATGTTCTAGGTAAACCAAAAAATCCATATTAAGAAACAGAACTGTGAGAATTAATAATTCAAATTGAGTAGGTATAGATAAAATATTTATTTATTTATTTATTTATTTACAATTTATTTACAATAATACACACACACATTATACATCATTACAGGGGTAACCCTAATTTGATGTATATGTTCTTAATCTATTTATTAAAACATTATTTAAATTATTTATATTGCATAGATAATTAAGTACCTATATATAATTTTAAAAATTACAAAATTTACAAAAAAATGTACAATAAAATTACCTACTATAAGATATCACAAATAGTCCTGCCCTACTAAATTCGTTCAGTGTGCAATGGAACAGGTCTATTAATTGTGCTATTTTATTAAGGTTGTGTAAGGCTCGCGTCAGAGGAGCCTTGCCAAGTAAATCCGTTCTAGCGCACGGTATGGCGAAGAGTTGTGGTTTTCGTCTCCTCCATACAAATCTGTCAGGAACACATAGTCCTATTTTATTTAATAATTCACAATTGCATGTTTTTCCTCTCAGTAATTTAAAAATGTATGATGCGAGTGTAAGATCACGTCTCACTCTCAGTTCGTTATAGCCAACCATTCCTAGCACAAACAAAGTAGGGTATTTCAATGGGTAATGCGGATAAACTCCATAGTATCTCCAATACAAATATCTTGTAAATTTATTTTGTATACGTTCTAACATTAAATTGTATTTAATTTCATGTGGAGCCCATACTGCCGCATTACATTCCAGATTACTTCTTACCAGTGAATTGTACAAGGTTATGATCGTCTTAACATTCTTAAAACCGCGAGCCATTCGAAGAACAAAACCTAATTTACCAAATGATTTTTTGCAACAATTTGTAATATGGTCTCTAAATATAGATACTTACATAATTAGTTTTTCATAATTTATATGGTATTTTTTAATTTTATATTTCATTTAATAGTTATGCAACATTTAATTTAATAATCATGAATATTTATTTTATCATTTAATAGTCATGAAAAATACAATATGGAGAGGTATGTATCCACATGGGTGATAACATGTTGGCTACCGTCGCCAATACAAACACAAGAAACGAGGATGGGAGTATATTGCCAGATCTTAATATATTAGAACACCTACTAGCTGATGACCGCAATTTCGTAGACGCTGTAGTTCGTTTTTGGAATATCCCACCTGACCCTAACATTTTACCAGAGTAAAAGGTATCCTATATACTATAGTTTAATGTAGCTAATCATCAATATATCAGTGAAATCCGCATTAAAATCGGTTAAGCCGTTTCTGAGATTAGCGTGCACAAACGCACAGATAAACAGACAAATATTCTAAAAACTTTTTTTTTATCTCAGTAACAAAGTAAAACGTAAAACGTTTTCAAAATTGATCTTTTGAAAAAAATATTTAATGAACAGACACTGCTCGTTCTCGATCTTATTAATGTATAGATAGCAAGAAAAGCTAAGCCTTAATTTTAGATTAACCTAAAACGCACATGTTTCGTATGAAAACTACAGTTTAATATAGTCATATATTTTGTATACCATTAGTTACCGCCGTCGTGGCTTTTGATTTAATCGATGTAATGACTTACATGAACGCATGTTTTATGTTTGAATGCGTGTGTACATAAATTATGAGGTGAACCGACTTTTACAAATGTCTCAAAATCGAAATTTGTTCCTTACTCCTGTGTGTTTAAGATCGAGAATCGTATAGACATACCCGCGCGATAAGTTTGTCGGTTTGAGGCTTTTAGTAGAAGTAAAGGGCAGCCAGATATTTAACTCTTTATTGAGGCTTGTTAAAAAATGTGACATTTTTACGAGCTGCGCATAATGTGACACCAATACGCCTCAACATAATATGCGGGTAGTACTGAAATACATGTTATAATATAAAAGGTGCTTATTTCATTTGTAAAGTTTATTTTATTGTGTAATTATCTTAAATTTGTGTTAAAGTAGGTATTAAATTAAAATAAAATGCCTCAACGATTTTGATCAGTACCTACTCTGTAATTGATTTAAAATTTCTTAAAATCTAGATTATTAAAAAGTTGCGATTTGAAAACAGATATGTGTCCAGTACAATGCCGAAATCATAAAGAATGCTTTCAACAATATTGAGCAAAACATTTTTATCGCATACTCACATAGTGAACGAACGAAATATATATTCAAAGAGCAAAGTGACATATCACATGTAAATACGCAGTAAAACGCGAGAAAAACGCATAAAAGTGTCAACAGCACAATTTATTTATACCATAGTGTCATTCCATATAAATATGGGTGCCCATATCTGGTACTTAAAGGGAGGCCGACACAAAAGTCATTACGAACTTGCTACTGAAGTCTGTGCACAGTATAACTCATTATCAGTAGGTTAATCTACATTATTATGTTACGTTGTGTACTATCTAATAGTACCTAATCCTTTTTATAATGTAGGATAACAACCAGGCTGATTGTCTACTCGATGGTCATCTTGATGATTATCTTATTGTTTGCGAACACAGACACAGACATATTTTATCAAGGTTGTCAGGGAACTCGAATTCTTTTACGATTTCCCTGACAGCCCTTATTAAAGATTGCCAACCCTGATGTTTATAAAGATTAGCTACAATTCAAACTGACGACTACAGAATAACTCATGCACCGACACACTATAGTAGTGCTGTAATTAAGTAAAGGTTAACTCCCAACTGTTTACTGAATTAAAGATCAGACTGCATCATGTGATAATGTGTTTTGCTTGTGGTTATGGATAAGTTCTGACCTTAATAGGATTTTCAAATTTCTTTGGTAAAGAACGTATATACTTTGTAGCCCTTACCATGTTTGTACGATATAACTGTCGTGGCCAGATCATAAAATTGATCACTTCATGAAATGGCCAGCTAAAACTGGCCATATCATTGAATATCGTTAATTATCGGTCTATCGGTATCGTTATCGTTATTGTTTAACTATAAACAATAACGATAACGATAACGATAGACTATAGGTTCCTTCTTTATTTGGAGTTTTTATTAAACCTTTGATACCCTACATTAATGATATGGCCAGTTTTAGCTGACAATGTCGATAAACACTGATTATTCTGATATGGCAAGTTTCAACTGGCCATTTCATGGAGTGATCAATTTTATGATCTGGCCATGACATAACTATCATGACGTTTATACAATTGAACTTGTATAATTTCTATAAACACATATGTGATTCGTAAGCGCAAGGCAATGCGCATTTCCGCATATGCCAAATTAATTTCTGCAAGTAGTACATTCACTACTGCTTACAGACACTGTGTAGTGAGTTGGTGACTATAAAAATAAAATATGCTTATCGCGCAGCCTATAACGGCGCCTTAAGTCACTGTTTGAACAGAACTGCGTGACAAATAAACGCGTTGATAGCGCGTTCGAGTTATATTTTATTTATTTAACTAGTTTATTAACGTGGTTGCGCTTTTGTATATATGACAGTGGAAAGAAATATTCAAGTTCAGATTATTGAAACTTAGATACGAATTATATTATGTGGTAATTAATTATATATCTATAAATATCATAGCATAAAGTCATCGTCTGCTTCTAAACTAACTTAACGGATTTTAATACGGTTCTCACTTATGGAAATAACGATAAACGAGGAAGGTTTGCGTATATAATTTGCAGAAAAAATTGCATATTATTTTATTGAAAAAGTAAGATGTCTTTATATTTCAAGTTAATTTTAGTAAATTTGTAGTTGAACTGTATGTTTTCCCTTAAAAATTACTACAAAAAGATTTCATCATTTAAATATCCATTAAAGTGTTAATAACATTTAAGTCATAACAAAAATAAGTTCATCTAGTCTGATATAATAAGTTTGAAATAATTATGAAATAAATTCCAATTCACATTGTATGACATACAGACAAACATAGTTGGGACTACTTTAATGTGTAGATAAAAATTACGAGCGGCCCCGACCGCGGGCGGCTGTCGCGCCATTATCTCTTGTCGTATTTCAATGTTTATTCCTTTTATTTGCTGCGAGTATATACTATATTTTTTAACAAGAAGCACCGACTTTATCTTTTATGGCTAGTAAATTGAGGTGTAAAGTGTCCAAGCCTTAAATTTCAAGAGTAATAATACGTCTGATTACGAATGCCTCACTTGCACGGATAGAGGTTTTAGTATTGCAATTAGATGTTTATTGTAGCTCTATGGTACAATAAAAGTTAAGTGTTTTTAGAACCAAATTAAGTTTTCGTAGTAAACACGAACGTATGAAACTATATACTATTCATTATGGGCAGTAATTAAAAACTATAATAACAATTTTAAAACTTTATGTCCAAACGAACTGTCGTTATGATACGTTCGACAAAATAGAACTAATTTCATGTGTACGATTTCTTTATTTTTCACCAGTAATCAAATAAATCGTAGGTAACAATTTTTCAGCCATTTAAAGATTTTGTTACATCGATGATCGATGGAAATAAGGACTCCCAACATTGGTTTAAGTGCATACACTTAAGTGCATACACTTAAACCAATGTTCATAAATATTATCTAAATATCTCATTTATCCTGGTTATGGTTAATTTTACAGGGTGTTTGTCAAAGAAGTCGGTAAAGTAAAGTTTTAAACGGCCGATTTGATGCGCTACCTGAACTGCTCTAGTATTACTATCTTGCTAGTAGTATACTAGTTGGTGCCCACGACTTCGTCCGCGTTGAAAAATATTAAGTAGCCTATCCTGTGTCCCGTACGTCCAAATGTTTATCTACCAAGTTTCATGAAAATCAGTTAATTCGTTTCAGTTATGGAGGAACATACATACATACACACATACGTACATACATACAATACCTACACTTACAGATTTATTATTAGTATTGATGATGTATTTTGAACTTTCCATATAAGTTAGAACAATGAATGATAAAAATAGATTCGCGACAGCTATTAAGGCTATCAAGTAACAAAAAAAAAAGTATTTCTCTTTCATGGCAAATATTGTTATCTCACAAATTTTAATGCAGGCAAAGCTGCGAGGCTCTACTTGTTATCTAAAATCATTGATTTAAGGTTCTCAACGAGAACGTCCTTAGGAAACTCAGGTAACCTAAATGTCTAATAATCTTGCCTTAAAAGTGGACTAAGCTGGTGAAATGTAGACCAAAACTCTTCACTTAGAGGAAATACCTATAATATTTTGTGTACGTATTGTAGTTTACGTATATGTCAAGAAATATACACAACAGATAGATAGATGTTGATCACTATGAAGATGCTATCAAGAAATTGCAAACTACTCCCTTAATAATAATTAATGGGATCACCATCAATTAACCATTTATCTAATCCCCAGGCCGCGACATCAATGAATTATTACTAAGTGATACATAAACGATAATGTCAAACGGGCAAACAGGGAGCCCTTTACAATTGTACCAACGCTGACCTACCCGTTATTGAAAACATGCAAAAACTAGTACAAGCGAATTTGCACTTTAAAATTGTGACGTTACATATCAAAGTGATTTATCTAACAAGTCGTGATACGACATTTCGCCATACGGGCCGTAAGGTTTCCAGCTTTTCACTCCACGCAGTTTTAGATCTTATCACATCGTGTTTGGTTAGGAATTCGCATGCACTGCTTGGAGATACGCAAGGCTGTTTGTGTTGTGAAGTGTGGAAGGGAAGAGGCCATCCATCATCAGTAAGTGATCGATGAGCGCTGCCCAAATATTTGAATTATTTGATATTTGTATGCCGCTTGAGTTCAGTCGTCATATTATTGCTTCATCGTTGAAGCTTTTTTTTTTGTTTTATTTTGTTATATTCAGATGTCGTCAAGACATAACAAACTAGAGGTTGCTGATGGCGTCGATCTCACAAAAACTGCATTTTTTGTCTGATTTATGCGAATTGTTAAAGCATACATATGCAACCAGGTCGCTGCGGATAATGTTATACTTGTTTTTTTCTTGTACAGTTTATTAGCCCACTAGAAGTAATTCTTCTATACGTGTGTAGGTACTGAACTCCTAAACGGCTGCACCGATTTTGAGAAAATTCTTTGTGTGTTTAAGTAGAGGATCCAGTAGGTGGCGTTGCGATCAATTCGAGGTAGGACAACATCTGATAGGTACGCTAGACCAAAGATTTAGCTAGACTATAATATAAATGCTTAAAAATCTTGTTTCAGTTCTGTATTATTATAAATTTTTTTCCATAATTAAAGTTCATGTTTGCCCTTAAATATCTTTTTATTTGTGTTTCCTATGCAAAACTGCAAGAAACCCCCTAATATTTTTTCTTACATTGGAGTTGAGTATAAAACGAATAAGTAATATACCTATACGATTAATAATCAGCTCTTATCGTAGCATCTAATATCTACATTTGTGTGGCGTGTTAACAAACACAGTTAAGTTAATCGTCGACCACCTGTCAGTTAGTAAGCAAATAGAGGCGCGAATGTAAATACGCATCCATCACCTCGCCTGCTATTTACATTGAGTTTAGCATTATCAGAAAGATTACCGTATTACATGTACAATTTTATTCACAGCGATAAAATGCGAAATATATTTTGCAGTAGGATATAAATGGGTTCGTTCTGTTCCATTATCTAACTCCATTTTTATAACTGCAACTAGCTTTTGTTCACTTCTTCCGCGCCCATTTCACGTCAGTATTTAAGACAATTACACATTATGGGAAGTCGTTACATACCGTATTTGTAACTGTGAAAAACTACAGGTAGTGTCTAATGAATAATTTGAAAATTTCATAACAATGTTTTTCTATTTCGTTTTTTAATTTGATTTTTGCGCACTTTTTGGCATCAGTCGACAATATCCTGTCTAATTTCTGAAAGTAATCATCCTATTTTTTAAAAATAGTATTGAGTTTTTCGTAGAGCGAGGCGGTCGTCACGTGACCACGTCATGTGATCACTGACGACGACGCGTCGCCTTGACGACCCCATCGCTCAACGGAGTTTTTATTTAAAGGAATTAATTAATTTAATGTTATTTATTTCTAATAATGGGAGTAACCTGTAACCTAGGAAGAGTAAATGGTAAGTTGCCATTTGGCAACGAATTGTCATCAGTGAAAGAATGAAGTGGAGGAGCTCCCCGCAACCTGTTATCTCCCTGTACACCCTCCACACCGCACCGCCTCCTCCCCCTTCCTTGACGATGAATGATGACCGCTCCGGTCGTGATTAACGACTCTCATTCATCATACTGCCACAAGTCTTCAAACAGCACTCAGTCAATGGACGTGCCTTTATAACTACCTTATTTTTATAATTGCTATAAAAAAGCAAGGAACCATCGCAGCAACCGCATTTTCATCAAGAAACATATGTTTCTGAGAAGTTCTCAATCACTGCCCACATAACTGAAGATTAACAAGATATTATTACGTTTTTTATAATTCAAGCCTTTTATGGTTAGGTAAATATTAATCTAGCCAAAAAAGTAAAACCCTAAATTTATATAATTTCAAGCCACCTGAATGTATTTCAGTGTGTGTGATGTAAGGATTTGTGAACGTCAACATATAAGTCTATTTTTCGATGGATTTGATCTAGTTTAAATTAATTTGTATTATTAGATTGGATAGTGTCAGGTCTATCAGGCCCTCACAAAGGTCAGTTGGCAGGTATATGGTATATGACCGCCTATAACTATAATATATAGTGGCCTAAAACAGCCAGCAACACACAGAAGGGATGCGAGTGCGCTGCCGATTTGGATAAGATAAAAGTCATAGAATGTGCCCTACCACTGCTAAAAGTCCTGAACGTTTCAGGACATAATACTTGTAATTATGCGGCATATCCATACCATTTGATATTGGTGTAAAGGTCCCATACATCATAGTGGCAGCAATACGGAGCGAGGAGTGACGTCGCGTCGTCGTCTCCTCGAACCGACGCATGTCGCGAGCGGCCTGATATTAATTTGATTGACGTTTTTAATATGTCACCTCTAAAACGGCACTTCCTCGTTAAAATTGGTCAAGTGATTCAATTGGTAGCCCTTTGACTCGAGGATTTAATTCCAGGGAAATTATACTATGAAAATTATCTTTCCAAAGTTTGCTTCAGTCCGTTGTGTGGAGCCCAAAATACACAATTTCCTTTTTAAACCCAGATTCCGCAGTCAAAACCTCGGTTTCTGATAGTGAATGGCATTCACATAAATCTGCTACGAACTTGACGTCAATCACAAATTCCCCAATAACAAAACAATTAACAAGTTCATACGATCAGCAATTCAATTACAAGCCACATACAATTGGTCCCACCCTCGTGAGCGATTGCCCACCCCATGATTAACGAGCCGGCGGCCCATTCATCATCAACACTATGACGTGCAGATGAACATAGTGGGTTAGAAGTAGCCTTACGGGGCCCATCTCTGATGAAATTTAAAACTGATCAATTTTTAACGTCTAGCGGATGAAGATAGTTAAATTAGAATGATATGCCTGGATGACGGTGTATTGCTTCTGTAAGAAGCATTGGCTACAATAATTCTTTGTACTATTTATTTTTTCTGTTCCTGTCATCATTGCACGATTTTTAGACAGTAAATATCACCTGTGAAATTCATGTAAAGAAATAAAAAATGTATTGATTAAGTATAGTTTTTACCATTGCTAAAAACGTGCATTATTAGGTCCCGGGATATTTATCACAGAGCGGTCATGTAGGTTAGTCTGTTGCGACAATAATTTGATAAGATTTTATTTTAGTATTTTGAAATTCACTATTTTTTTTTAAATTATATAATACATTCATAAAACACTACAATGCAGAGGTAATAGGCATATAAAAATCACATGTCACGATGTTTCAATCATGCTGATGATCTTCGAATTCACCCAGCGGATATCAATGAAATTTTCTGAATTTGATTGTTGATTCTACATAGTAGCTTGAATGATATTATAAATAATTTCAGAATATTTGTTTTCTGTTAATATGTATATTATGTTATTGGACTTCAGGTACTGTAAGTATCTGTTGTAATGTTGTTTTTAACAATGTCAGTTATCGTGATTTTAGCTTCAATTACTTAATAAATAAATGATAAAATCATAATAATGTGCATATAAATAATAATTAATATTAAATCCGGGATAAAAGGCTCGTTACCATTTTGAGATCAAATTCTGTGATATAAGTAATTTATAATATTTAATCTTCATTAACTATTACTCATTATCTAATGATAAAGTCTAGGTACAAACGTGCAATTAACACTTATTCTGAAAATTTGGTTCATAAATAAAAAGTACTCAATAGTATATAGATAAGGATACAAGTCATTTCAACAATTTAATGCTTTCAAGTATCTTTTTTATGTCAAGGTTGGCAGACAGGATTGGAATAAGGACTCTGGCAACCCTTATACTCAAAAAAACAAAGTGGCACAAGAGCTGTTATTTCGCGGCGGTTTTCTGTAAGGAGGTGATTACTGCCGCCAGACGAGCTGCCCAAATGCGAAACGTAGTGTTTTCTGCCCAGTGAATAGAAAAACTATTACTTTTCAAATTAAGACCAGTGCCAACTTTGAAAAATTACTATCCCAAATATGAGATTGTTAGTTTTAGCGAATTTATGATAAATTGTTAATGAATTTTGATTCTGAAAATAATTCTTCCTTAATTACATGGACTGATTTCACCCTCAGCAGACTTTTTTAAATGGAAAAATACTAATCTACAAGATATGAATAGTTAATAATCTAAGATCGAGATAAATAATGCTGTATCAATTGAAAGTGGAAAAGAAAAGTAATCGATTCTCAATGATAATAATAAATCGATCGACTCATGCCATAATAAGTTTTAGAGAAATTAGTCGGTATGCTTGATCATGTAGGTATATATCGATAATTTCTTTTAATCGTGTATTTCACGATTCATTAAGATATTTATCAGCTTAAAACATTATAGTTATCTTAATTAATTGTGATTTTTATTGTTTTTTATTTGCGAAGGTGATAAGCATCCAAAAAGCAACGCGCTCGTCACGTGAGACGACGCATTGCTTTAATCCTATTACCTCATAAAGTTTTATTTTCCCCATTTTCCTCTGATTCTTTATTTTGTTTCTATTTTTGTATAACAACTCTGTATAATTTGTGATAATTTTATAATAATTTAAGGCTTTAATGCTCATTGTTAGTTATAAATATGCTAAAACATGTTATGACAATTCCATAACAGTTATTTTTCATATGGTATAGTGTCTGAATAAATTTGAATGTGTTTGAATAAAATTTACAATATATTAATTATATTTACATTAAGATAAATGTTTATAATGAAACTTTAAGTGTGAATTTATACAATTTCTTTTGTGTGTTAATGATTTTTTTTTTGTTAAACACGATGTTATGCAATCGTCGAAGGTGAAATGTCTAATGTCATTGAAATGACATCGAATCATTGAAATGTTGTTTTTGAGTCTGGAAATTAATTTTAATATTCATTATTTCTTTAATGTATGTACCTAGTGTTATTTTCATTACATCGCCAGATATAAAATTACTAAAAATGTTATTAATTAAAAGTTTGTACTCACATCTAATGTGTGCTCTATAAAAATAGGTAATTGCCAATTTAATAAATATATCGGAGACGTATATAATTTTTGAGGTGGCAACACAACCTTTGCATTTAAATAACACTCCGTCTTGTTAGAAATAACATAGCAATAGCACAATGAAACAGAGTTGCATTTGCATACAACTGTGCAAGTTCCAGTGATGACGGCGGCGTCGCCTCGTAGTCGTGTCGTAGTCCTGTCGTAACGAGCCGCGAACGGGGCTGTGTTGTCAGCCTAGCACCATTACTTCCGCCACCCGCTTCCGCTGTCAGGCGGTGATGGGTGCTAGTGATGTGAACGTTACGTTTTCCGATATCGATATAAATATTAAATTCTGATTTCATAATAATTTTCTATAAATACATTCGAATGGTCGTCCTAGCTTCAGTTCTAAGAGCTACAAAATGTGTTGAAAAATAACATCACTGAAAAAAAATGTTTGGGAAAAATTTAATATTTTCGCTAGGATTACGAAGTCTGCTAATTCTCAGTGTTTTAGCAGCAAGTTTTTAATTTTTTTGGTTCCGCGTGAATCTTCTTCATTGTGCTAGATAAAATTTTATTGTATTATAAATTTAAATATATCTTTTCTTGATAAATGATTTATTTGAACTGAAATCCTTTGTATTATTCTATCTTTTCTCTATGTTTTATTACATTTATTTATTTATTTTCTATTCATTTCAAGCAATTTCAACAGAATACAGAATGTATTGAACTAGTATATGAAAAAAATAACTCATAGGTCTCGATATAATTAAATGAAGAGGTGTAACATCACTAAATTTCCGGTCCCGGTAGACGTGTCAATTAGGACGCATGTTGCGGTTTGCGGTCCGCGCCGCGACGCGCCGTATCTTGTCATGCCAGCCATTGCACTGAAATGTATTCTGTCATTATAATGTGATGTGCCGACCGCCGTGTCGATATTCACATCGACGGAGACCATACGTGGCTGTCAGTTCAAACTGACGCGTAAACAATTTAAAAGACATTATTTGCTTCCACTGAAATTAATAGCCTCAGACTAGTTAGTTTGTCTGAACACATGATAATTTTTATTTCCATAAACCTTAAAATCAAAAGAAAGGTATAATCCTAAATTAGATATACACATTTTTTTTATGTAAAGGTCTGCAGGCAGGCTTGCAAGTGCACTCTCATTAGTATAGGTGGCTACGGTTGCGCCCATGTTTATGGGGTACTGCTATATTAATATTAAAAAAGATAATACGTTCGTAAATCGTATACGAGCTAATCCAACCGGAACCGTTCCACTTGCGGACCATTTTTTTTTTTATAGAGGAGAAATCCTTTTATTGATCCCCTGCCGCTTGCGCGACAGGGGTATGTTGGGGTCGACCAGCATACTCCGCGTGCTCGCGTAGCAGGCAGAACTGGCCCCTACCCACTAAAACTCCCCGGTATCTCCTTGCCCTTTGAGTGGGGGGTGGACGGGCTCTGCCGAGGCAACTGCTCCGACCCACCCCCCTCCCCACTTGCGGACAAAGAGGCCCCGGTGAGGGGTTCATCCCTTCATGGTTGATGTTCCTCGGTCACGCACGAAGCGTTACAGTTCCACCTTCCTTGTCCGAACTGCTAAGGAGTGGAACTCATTACCTGCGTCTGTGTTTCCTAAATATTACAACCTCGGGGTTTTCAAATCTAGGGTAAATGGGCACTTACTAGGTATACGTGGTCCACCTTCAGCCGCATCTGCACCTTACATCAAGTGAGATCGCGGCCAAGCGCTGCCATGACTCAATTAAAAAAAAAATACTGCATACAATTGTTTAAGTCTTATGGCTGTAGCCAATAGCCAAATCAATAATGTAAACAAAAAAAATAATAATATTGACTGCAATAATAATTTAAAAGGGGCTAGAGAGATATTTCATTTGGCTGATGTGCGATGTGCTATTAGGGTTTACGTAATAGACTTACGACGAGGGACTAACTAGACCATCTGATAACAATAGGTATAATTTGTTGATTAAAATCTACATATAAAACAGTTTATTATGTTAGCTTATCTTCATAATGTGCTAGATTTTTTAACGAGTTTCGCGAGAGTTGCGGACAGTTTGCGCGATTATTTCCACATCACGTAATTGCTGTAAGATACTTTTTATAACTATTGTCTTTTTTTTAGAACTTGTTGATAATGTAGACAATCCGCCATATTGATTTGGTCAATGGAGGATTAAAAAACTAGTTATGCGAACTATTGAAAACTACAGATAAATAAATTAAATTGTACTATAGAAGTACTATATAATTTTTAAATTTTAAATTAAACTATACCCACAATTTTTAAAAATTAAACTTAAACACGAAATGCAATTTTCTTTTTTAAATCAAATTAAAGAACACATCGAAATTTTTCAATAATATATCTGATATAAATATTGGATTTGGAAAATATTAAGTTTAATTTAATTTCTTGAAATTAATTTCGTAACATCACAGACTTTCAGAGAAAAGATAGATGTCAAAGAGAACAGAAATTTGACGTACAAACGTCAACCGCAAATAGAATTTCAGTTTTTAGTGAAATTATTTAGTTTTAATGAATATATTTTCTTTTGATTGAGTTAAGAATATAAAGAAAGTTAATACTTTATGAAGGAAATCAAATTTGGTCGTCTAGTGTGATAGTGCATGGAGAAATAAAGACTAAAGTGTTTGTTTACATTGTCTAGAGTAAAAATCTAGAAAGGCGTTTCGTAATATTAAAATGGTATTGTTTGGTCAAAAAAAAAATCAAAGTCTATTATCATAAAGTGGTAAAGTTTGTATGTTTGTTTGTAATCTTTGAAACTATTCATCCAATTTTAAAAAAAACCTTTAATTCCATGTGGGCGAAGCCGCGGGCAAAGAGCTATTTAAAAATAAAGATCCATCTCTTGGTAAAAGATCCATCTCTTGTCAGGCGTCAAGGTACGTTTATTTTTAACGCGTAAGAAGTCGCGGGCACCAGCTAGTATTTAATATGTAATTAATTCTGTAGCAGAAGATCCTTGTGTGTATATAGAGCAGAAGTGTCATTATCCATCATAGAACATGAATATTAAAATGAGCGTTCAATCAAAGCGAAATTAGCAGGACTACCGCTGTCACAGAGCGGCGCGCTGCCTGACGGGTAGATCACCCGCGAAACGTGACAGGGTGACAGTCCGGGGAGGACCGCTGTGATTTATTATTTGCTCTGGCGTCACACCCCGGACAACGAAAATCTACTGAAAAAAATAATGAAATATTTTTTTTATTGCATAAATCTTACAAGAATAATCTTACAAACAAATGGCTAAGGAACTATAATATTAACTAACAGTTAGAAAACATTTTAATTGCAATCACTAAGGTTAGCTTACCTGTACCTGTACCTCCAAGCTAGGATTACCTGTGTTTTGGAGATCAGTGGCCCTGCGCCGTGGTAACTGTTATTTAAAGCCGTGTATGTGTTGAATTTATTAAACTATAAAATACTCTCAGTTTTATCATAATCAAGTTTAAGGAGCCATTCTTTCAAGTTAGTTTTCAACTCGTGTTTATTTAACTTTAGAACATTATGAAAATTGTTAATTTTGTTATATATTAAAGCGCTCATGTAAGTGTATTGTTTCCTGGCAAAAGTAGTTTTTGTTAGGAGATTTGGGATTGCAAATTTTTTTTCTTCTAGTTAGAGAAAGTTCAGGGGCTGGCAATAGTTCAGAATGTCTTCGCAATGCGGAACGGCTAATATATATTTGTCTTACAGTTAAGAGATTAATTTCTTTATAAAGTGTACGGGTGCTATATTTGAAAGGCTCATTCAAAAGTACCTTAAGTACAGCTCTCTGTGCACGCTCCAACTTAATAAAAGTGGTCTTCGAGGCACTACCCCAGACCGGAATGCAGTATGATAACAGGGACTCACACAACGCGAATATATAGTTCTGAGGGTGGATGTGTCAGTTGAATTGCGTAGCTTTTTAAAAATAAAAGTTAGTTTTCTGATTCGATTTGATAGTAATTGTAAGTGTGTATACCAGTTTAAGCAGTTATCAATGATAATTCCCAAATATTTTATGGTATTTGTTATATCCAATGTAGGACATTCGCATAAACGGGGGTTACTACAGGTATGAGCTCGCACCCTTGAGCATGGCGCTGGTTGAGCAGAGGGTCGTGAAGTGAATGTTATAGCTTTTGTTTTAGACAGATTTAGCGACAGAAGATTGTCAGAACTGTTCCAGAACCGGACTTTACATTGACCAAACAGTAAAAGAAGTGAGAACACTTCGAGAAACTTGTTTCGTCTGAATTCCTCTTTATTGTTTTACTAGCTGTTGCAGGCGACTTCGTCCGCGTAACTTTAGAAAATGTAGCCTATGTTACTCGCTGATAATACAGCTTCCCAACAGTGAAAGAATTTTTCAAATCGGTCGAGTAGTTTTGGAGCCTATTCAATGCAAAAAAAAAACAAACAATCAAATCTTTCCTCTACAATATTAGTATAGATAGACATACAAATTTTGTTGGTGGTGTCGCAAATGCTTCGTAATAAAAATCTTTTGTTATTTATTTTAGAGTAAGTATATAAGTAATTATCTATAGGATCTTAATATTATTATCTAGTAGTAGCAGAGTTCATAATTTCTCATAAGCGAATCTTCATCCTGACCGAATTCTGTATTTAAAAATACATTATTTTTTAATATTTTTTTTCTTATCAATACTAATAATAAATCTGTATGTATGTATTGTATGTATGTATGTATGTTCCTCCATAACTCTTAAACGAATTAACTGATTTTCATGAAACTTGGTAGATAAACATGTGAACGTACAGGACACAGGATAGGCTACTTAATATTTTTCAACGTGGACGAAGTCGTGGGCACCAGCTAGTAATAAATAAAAGAATACTGTATTGGTGCATAAGTGAAAGATGCCATATCCCCATCCCATCCTTGACCCTATCTGATTTGATCATCTTGATATTACTTTTTACATGATCTTTTCCTAGGGATATCTAACATCTAGTGCTGCCTCTCATTATGAATTTTGTTTAAGTTATCAAAATTGGAGATGGCGAGACAAAACTTAATTATCTACTTTACAACATTGTTAATACGTTTATTTAAGAAATAAAATAATTACAAACAAATTCAGCAAAAGTGGGGGCTATAAATCAATTTGTACATCTAAGATTTAAGTACTAACTAACCTTGTACTAACGAATAGGTGAAGGAAATATAGGCCCGTAAAAGCAATAGTCATTCATGCGAATAACTCGGCAAATGCCCGTCAATCACAGCCATAGAGCGTCATCACATAAATTATTTATGTGACGCTCAATTTGCTAATGCCATCTATGAACAATTCACCTAAATTGCGAACTAACAACAAGGCGTTTGCAGTCGCATTAATAAGACACATACCAATTTGAACTCAATTGCAAGGCGATAAGGTTTGTAGTAGATTTATTGAGTCGCAATATTATCGGTGTTGATGTATGACAAAGAGCAATTAATTGACATTCATTGGTAGTGATTGGACTGTCAGCGGTCAATAAGATTGATCAATTGGACGCGCACGGGCGGTCACGCCAAGTCTTCGTATTCAAATGATGCTTGAATTATTAATGTGAGTGGAAAAGGAATAATTACCATTCAATTTGTTCGTGGATTTCAAGAGTTTTATGAGCCGTGTAACCTTTTTTCGTGTTTTAAACTATGTTGCAATCGACGATATCGCGCACAAAAATTATATATTCATTGGACTAATTAATACAAACATGTACGATAACATTCTCTTCGAAATTATATTTATCTGTTGTAATTTAATACATATAACACTACATGTAAAGTTAATTCTCCTGTTTTCTAACACCTTAGATAAATTCTAGTCACTTTATATTTTTATATGATCCGTAATGGACAGCTAGACATCACATTACATGGGATGAATAATTATCGCACGATAAACCTGTCACCGTGGGATTTTACATACTTTTATATGTAGGTATAGTATGTAGGTAGGTACAATGAATTAAAATCATAATTTTTGGTGCCAAAACAGCAGGATATCACTTTATGTTATAATTATTTATTTTAGTCCATATAATATAAAGATTAATATATTAAGATTGATGCAATTAGTCAATTACAATGTGGCGTGAATCATGGGACGGCCACGTGACAGCCACGTGTCAGTTGCTTGATATGTCGCTTGTCACCCAGTTAGTGGTCTCGGTGACAGTGGGCCCGGCGTCACATTGACAGTGACATTAACACGACCGCCTGTGACATAACTTTTCAACACGCAGTCTGATGAACATACCTACAAATTGTATGTTTATTTATTCCATGCAGACTCGTAGCGAGTTTAAGAGTTGCCAGTTTTGATGTTATAATTATTGCGACAGATATTTTTGTAATGTTAGTTTTTTTTTTTACTTATAGTAATTGTAAATTTTGTTAAACTGAGTTGAATTTTCCCGACAAGAAGCTGAACTATGGGAGCGTATATTTTCCAACGTAGCATGTAATACAAGATTTTTAATGATAACGATCTGCAGGCAAGTTCACAGTCTCCTTGGTGGCAGGCGGTGATTCTGAAAGCTCAAGGGCACCCCGTGGTCCAGGAATAATGGGGAAGGGGAATGGACTTCTATATTGACTGCAAGAGAGTGATTATTATCGCCAGACGAATGGCCTAGTTTATATATAAACTTGCTGTTGCCCACGACTTCGTTCGCGTTCAAAATGTTATATAGCCTTTCTCGATAAATGGACTACCCAACACAAAAATATTTTTTCAATTCGAATCAGATTAGATTTTTGAGATTAGCGCGTTAAACTAAACACACAAACTCTTCAGCTGTATAATATTAGCATAGATTTTAATAAGTAACGTAATTAAAAATATTTATTTCGACCAAATTTCAATCTTTTAATATATGTAGTCAGTGCGGAATACAGATTTTGTCAGATAAAACAAGAAAGAAACCTGCTAGTTGGTCTTCTCAACATCTACGATATTTTTTTTACTTACTTATACAAAAATATAGGTAATATCTACTCCTTTAAAAAAAAATCCACCTGTCCCTCGTAGCTCCATCATTATAATATATCAATATGATATTCATACGAGTATATCAGTGAAATAATCATTATACGAGTACGAGCCTTTTGTACGTAACACATTATCTGTTTTACTACCCTTCTAAAATTTTATAATGGTTGTACTAAGCTTGACTGACTTGGGATCCCTCTTATAGAAATGTATCAATATGAATTATAACTGTGCTTTACCATTTAACTAATATTTAACTACTATTATATAATTATGTGTTATTAATATACTACTTTAGTGTTATTATTTAAGTATTTACACTATTTTTAGAATTTCCATTTTAAATTAAAATAGTATTGGACATGCAAGTTTACACAATTAAAAATAATCTTTAACTACACATGAAAGCCTTGAGTTGAGTTATTGTCTATAGTTATACCTATAAGTACTATATTATTTATAGGTTAGTGACTGTTACAACACAATGAAAGTTTGGCAACGTTCACTTTGCATAATATATCTACATGTGTAACTACCACAATGTTGCATGATTGAGAATGAGTGATGACTGTTTCTTACGTGGCTTTAGCACTGGGCTGTACCATTATTAATCTGTAAACCACTTCATACATGAACAAACAAATTAAATACCTACCTACTTAAAAATAGTGTTGTCAAAACATCAAATAAACAATATACAAAATAAAGGAAAATGTGGGAAAAGTAGTTATTACAAAATTCAGAAAAATCAACAGTCAAAAGGGGGCTGGTCTGGTTTCAATTTAGTGATTTTAGAGAGAAAATGTAACAAGCAGGTAAAATTTAAGTAGATAACCTTAAAATCAATATTGTATTTAATAAAACCTTATTGAAATTTGATAAATTTAAAAATGATAAATTAAAGTTAATCGTTAAATAAATTAATTCGTGTTAACCAAATGTAAGTATAGATACTCGTAGATACGAGTGTATACTTAGGTACTTACATCAGAGTTTGTGTCACATTATTTTATACACGTTACACAAGTGAATATTTATTAATTAATGTCAGCAATAATTCATTCGATACCTAACATATTCATTTGAATAGGTACAAGATACAATTATTGTTAGACGTCGTATTAAATATTATGAATGACAGGACACGGCACTCAAGCGTCATTAAGTTTACAACATTAAACCTACAATTTCTGAGTAGGCACTTCTAATAAAATTTATTGCATACGCCATAAAAACATAAGTACGGTAATAGACACGTTCTGCACGCACGATAATAAAACAAGTTCACATTCAACAAAATGGCCGCCACACGAGCATGTGAAATGGCCACTTTCAATATATTCACTCAAACTTGTCAATGTGAAGTCGTTTATTTATTTTACATTATTTACGCTATATCCATTATTACATATTATGATAAGTACTCAAATAAACTAGATAATTTAGAATTAATGAGGTAAATCCTAAAGTAACTAGGTAATAAATGATAGATAAAGTGATTTTGTTTGTTTGTTTTTCTCAAAACATACGCAGTGTGGGTAAATGTGAAAAATCAGTACCTATTTATATAAATGTCAATATTACAAGTCAAACATTAATTTAATAGGTAATACCTACTTACAACAAAGCAATACAAATTTACTTTCTAGGATCAATGTACAAATTAAACAAATAATATTCGTATTTTCATATCGGTATACAGTGTTTAAAAAAAACCAATGAGGTAAATTCTCTGAGAAGTAAAAAATAAAGCAACTTCCGACATACCTATATAAGTAAAGACGGCATATTTTAAAATTATTACCCAAAGTACTTACCTACAATTTATAATGAGCTCATATTAACTTGATATTGTAAATTTTTATAATAAAGTTATGATTTCACATTACATACTTTTAAAATCAACCTTGCATGTATTAAAATTTCAACAAAACACAATATAACTTGACAAATTAAATCATTTTTTTTTTAATTTATTTAAGAAACAAGCAGTAATTTTGCATAAGTTTTTACAATAAATATCTAATGACTTAGAGTTCCATATATAAAAATAAATATTAAACAAAATAGATACATAGGTACAGTACTGAAACAAAATCCTACACATAATACAAAATAAAATAGATAATCAAAAGATCGCAAAAATTCAGCAACATTATTTCATGTTAATCAATAGTAGATATTTGAGGCTCTCTATATTTATAGTAGGTATGACCTCTGCTTATTAGTATCAACATTAATTAATGTGAATAGCATTCAATACTGATATAGTAATTAGCGTCGGAGAAGAATTTACAGTCGGCAGCACACGAGACCGCATTACTATTCAGTGATGCATTGCCTGCACATTCCGCCGACTGTACAGAGGCATGTCCATGGTATTTGAAGACGATTAGACGTGAAGTGCATCCATCAAATTGTTAATCAATCAATGTTTAGCAACTGTTCTCGTCTACAAATATCCACTGTCATACCATTGGCAGTGTTGGCTCATCACTTCAAACAAATATTGGTTGAGGCGAAAAAACTTGGAATGCCTTTGATAAATGATTGGACTTAATGTTGGATCAAATGTTGGTACTTCTTTTTTGTATGTGCAAAGACATATCCCAAGTAAACGAGCAACACCAGGAGACATACACGTAGACCCTGCAAGAAATGATTTACATATTAATGAAAGAGTGAATATGTTGATGTAGTAAGATGAAAATACGATTTAGTTCACATTCGTCAGATTCAATACCTCAATAGAGAGTTTGTACTAAATCTTAGGTAATCTTAGGTCTTTTCATTCGCACTATGTTCAGATTTGTCCAGAATTAATAATAATTAATTAATGATAAATTTTTCATCTTTGCAGCTAATAGCTGTAATTTTTATTAAATTATAGGCATTTTTTAAATTTCAGTTTATTTTCCCTCGCTATGCAATCAATAGATAACTAATTACTGAATTTAATTATTTACTATACAGGTTCATTTTGAAAATGAACTTTTCATAGTTGAATCTGGAACTGGCAAGTAGTGGCAAGCCACACTGCATTTCGCTGTCATTTGGGCAGCTTCTGGCGGCATAAAATATTTCCTTACAGAAGACCACCTTGAAATAACAGCATGTGTGCTGTTATGATTGGGTGAGTGAGTCGGCAGTGCACTTACCATCAAGTGGATCGCCAGCCTGCCTGACGACCTTTGCATAAAGAAATTATCGCCAGGTAAATGACGCTAATTTTAATTAAATAAGATTTCCTTAGATTTTTTTATAGTTGTTGGTAATGTTTGCCCCAAGTTGGCTCACGTTGACTGTAGTTAGTAGAAACGATGGCGGAGCAACGCGAATCGTCAATCATCTGTACGCATTAATCTTCTGCAGACAACTTGATAGATCATCGCGTTGAGGGCCGACGGATAATAAAGCAACATTTCGAAAGGTATGCACAATGGATGTGGCACTAATGTCGAACAATCGCTACGAATCTATGAACATTCTGTATGTTTCAATGTGTGATTTCAGATCGTATTACAACTTCATAATATAAGCATTTACAAATAACATTCTAACCTACAAACGCATTGGACGAATTCTATCAACAATTATAATAATGTTAATAATGAACCCATGGTGGTATTGAAGCTTCCTAATAGTTCAAACTCAGTAAATATTTTACATGATGATCGACTGAAATTTGGTAATAAAATAAAGTTTTTGAGTTAGTCTTTCAGTTATATAAACATTCCTATTGTAAATGGGAAACAGCAGAACTATGTTTGAATGTTAGCTCTCATCGAGTCCTTGTCAGATCTAGTCGTCGCCTCCATTTTTCCAACGTGTCGTTGATCACAAGCCCTCTCGCGGCTCGCAGGTAATAAATCGTGCTAAACGAGTAGGTTGGGCCGTTTTATCAAAGTCAATCGGTATCACGCCTGCCGCCGCCCGTGAGTAATTATACTGATGCCGTATTTGTAACACGTGCTTTACGTGTTACAAAGACTGTTTCCTCTCATTATTTGTCTATTCATCGTTTCACTCATCGCCACCATGTGTCGTATAGTTCTCTTTAGAATCCAACTTCATTCCGTGACCTTCATTTTGTTCTGGTATCATTTGTACATTATGTTCCACAGTCATAAGCAGGGGAGCCTGTTTCATAATAAGGAAGTCCAGAGCACATTTATCTATCCACATCTTGTGATTCACCTATACCGTTGGAGCTGGAAGATTTTTGAGTGGAGATTACAGACTAGCAAGATAGACGACTTGATTAAGGTCGGTCGATGTAAGGATACCTACGTCTAGCAATGACAACCACACCCGTGTGATCAACGGAACCATTAAGACTACCGTGTATTTCACAAGGACTTCTTTTTGTGAGTTAAATGTGAAAACACTAGGACAAATAAAGAGAGGAAGACCAAACGCACGTTGGGCAGATGATATCATAAAAGTAGCAGGTACTCATTGGATGCGAGTGGCAGAAGATAGGGACTACTGGTCATTTCTGGAGGAGGCCTTTACCTTTCATTGAGAGGGTTCTTGCTTTTGCTAATCTTATTATAAATTTCTTAGTGATTACTAAACTAAACTTACTTTTACTTTTATTATTTTCTTTGAATGTACTAAAATAAAAATAAAAAACAAATTTAAGATCTATAACACTCAAAAATAGTGCATAACATATCAAATTGTAATTCTGTAAATTTTAATATGTAAGGCTTGAAATAAAAGGCTTTTTATTTTTATTTTATTTTTATTTATTTATAAATGTGAAAATAGTTTTCTTTTTAATTCAAGATGGAATTTAACATGGTCTAAAAACAATAAAAATCATTTCTAAATTGACTAGTTAGACTAGTTAGATTTACCTACTACCTGTGTAGTACTCGTAATTAATATTAAAATCTGTAAATGAGAAAACAGATGTCAAATAATTATTATATGAGTAGATAATTAGACTAGATTTTTTTCAATTATTCTTTAGGAAATAAACTTAACTTTACATCATTCAACTAGAGGTAAGAAAAGTATGATACAGAAGCGAGAGTAAAATGTTCAAAGGTATTATTTCGGATCGCAACACAATTCGCGTCAACATCCACATTAGCAATGTGTCCGCAGAGATGCAAAAAGTGCGAATTCTTGGCACTTACGATCCACCACAATAACATTATCACCGGCAAAAACTTGTATTTTTTCAACAATAAAGTTGACAATTGTTCAACCAAGCCGTTGTTTATTTCTGGTAGCATTTCGCGGTGTGTGACAGCAACCATCAGTCACGTTAGCGAAATATTATTTTTGGCGCATCAATCATCTTCGTTGCCCTCAAAATATATTTGTTTTGAAATGTTCGCGTTTATCGAGTTACTGTGTGACATCCCACCGAATGTTTACCGAGTTGACTCGGGGATATTTCAATGTGTTCATTTGACAAGTTGTTATACATTATTACAACAGTTTGTGTCTGGCCAAACTCATAATGTGTGACTAACGTTGACGTCTAGTTGTTAATTTAGGCACTGTTTTTTTTATATAATTAAAAATCTTATCCGTGTTATTTTATTATCAAATCAAATAAAAATTATTCAGAATTCTCCGCTGAATTACATTCATTTATTTCTGCACTAACTTTTTATGCGACTTTCCCCCTAGATCTAGATACTTTACGTTTTAAATGTCGTCTCCACGACCCTGGTGTTCCCCTCCTGGTGTTCATGGTCTAATAAGGTTCAAAACGTCACGATGACTGTCTTGACAGTAACAAAGATTATGTGTTTTATAAAATAACGAATGAAATACAGCAAATAAATGATAGTCATACAATTTTCCCCAACATCCATCAAACAACAATCACAAAGCAACCGAAAGGCTTCTTCAAACACATCTCGCAATAGACCGGCCATTTTGACGAACGCTTTTGATTGATGAGTGCCACAGTCATGAACCACGAGACCAGGTTTGAAGACCTGAAGCTTTAATACATCTGCCTCGCTTCCGTCCCACTCGCGAAGGCGAAGGGAGGCGGGGGAGGTCAGCGTAAGAAAGTCACGCAAACCTTTGATAAATGACCGCCGCTATAAACATGGCTACTTTATTACAGGGACCGGTTATGATTTATTCATACTCATGTCAGATTTGAGAGTTGAATGGTTTTTGCGGACGGCCACTCGCCAAGATTTCTTACACAGTTTGAAAAAAATGCTTAACCGTCAATCAGAAACAGAGCTCAAATTTAATTAAGTATATGGATGAATATTAAATATACACACTCATTTTTTCAATGTGATTTAAAAAAAATCTTCACCTAATTTATGGGTGGTCAACCTTTTTGGCAGCTGAGCCAAACTTTTCAAAAAATATATCCGAGCAGGCCACACTAACTAATTTAACCAAAGCAAACAAATTTTTTAAGAGAATCAAATACATTTTTTTTTTAAATTTATATAAGCGTAATCAGTAAAACGCCACTTGGGCATTATCCGTAATATGTGTGCTTTCATCCAATGCCAGAGCATAAAATATGAAGACAGTAGCACTATTTTATAAGTTATCTTAAATATGTTTTAAAATGTCAACACGTCTAGTGAAGTTTGACGAGATAGGCTTATTTTTGTGAAATTCTTCTTTTCTGGACACAGAATTTCAACGACGCTTTCCAAATATTATTCCTTAACAATTTCACCATCGGAATAAGGCTTTTTTGTAATCATTTTAACTTTGTGAATTGCTTTTAAAAACAATTTTTAGCTGTAATCTAGAAGAAATTTACGGTGTATTGTACAATAGAAAAATGTTTTGTTCATATGACCTAGCTCCACGGGCCAAAAGTTCACATGCGGTGGGCCGCGGGTTGGCTACCTAGACCTAATTCATTGGGTATATCAAATTGGTATAAAATGATTTTAAACTTAGGTATTAGGCATTTTTCCACCTAATTTGAAGGCTGATTCCTGATCCTATAAAATAAAATTGATTGAAAACCTAATTTGTTGTATTGATAATATTGTGAAAAAAAATACCTATGTGTGTACTTATATTTACCTTAACCCTACTAAAAGTAGATAATGAAATTATTTTATATTAAACAATTTCTCGAACCTTCATACATCTACAAGCACTGAAGTCATTTCAATTCGTTATTTTAATAAAATAGCAACTAACAAATAATATAGATATTAAATGTTATCATAATTTTATTGTTTCTTACATTGGTTATACCTATTACTTACATAAACCTTGAATATAACAATGATTGTTATTTTATTTATGTACATATTACACAGTACAAATTTATCTCAGTTGAAATATTTTTATTAGATTCATCCATTCTGTATTTATAGATTCTGTAACACCTATACATACCACGTATCTACTGAGTGCTGAAAATAAACACGTCTGCGAATCATATTAAGAGGGCAAGAGGTCTTCTAAAAAATTATCAGAAGTTTTTGAGAGAAATAAATTACTCAAACAAGTCTTATTTGTTAGCGATAATAGTTTTTCCATAACAAAAGCTCATACTTGCTGAAATATTTGATAATGTTGTCTATGATAGACTGCAAATTTTAACGACAAATATCTGATCCAATTTTGTAGAAAGTTAGAGATAGGCGGCGTCGATAGACCTCTTAACCATTTATCAAGGCGAAACCGTAGGCAAAAACAATTTTAATTGGAAAATTGGTGTTTATTTTACTTTGCGCGTCGAAGAATAAATGCCTCTATCTACTTTAATTGTTTAAAGAATATATATTATACTGTAAGCACAAACCGCTTGCGGCAACAAGAAAGGTCATACTTAAAAGGCAACATGTCATTAAAAAGAAATAAGGGTAGCCGACGGACTTGTCAACTTTGTTACAATAAAAATGAGGTTTGACATTGACAAATTGTTGGGCTCCGAGCACGCTTGTTAATGCTCACCGACTTCACCGAGACAGCGCTTAAGCTTCGGACTTGACCGTGCATTATTTATCACGTTCAAAACTTTTACCTACATACAAATGTCTTCATTTCTCACGAAAATCTGTCAATTTTCATGGAATATCTTAGCACACAATATACTAACGTTTATTTCTTTTTTATGTAAAGTACGACAGGCAGGCTGAGTCAACTTGGTGGTAGGCCACCTTTGCGTATATTACGTATATTGCGTATATGATTGTGCGCGGCCGACTTTTGTGGGATATATAAACTTTGATGAACAAAGGAATCAAGAGGTGAAACAAGCTCAAACGTACAGTTATTAGAAAATTAATAACTAAAACTTCCTAAATTAATTAGAAAATATTTTAACTTGCTAGCATCATCATCATCAGAAATGCTAGCAACATATCCTCGCTGGACATTAAGCTTTTACTTGGCATATGTACTACATAGACATTTAAGTTGTGTATAACCTTTTATACGGCAATATGTTCATTTTTATTAGGCCAACGCTTTCGTTTCAATATCGCACCGACATGAAAGCTAAGCTTGAAGAAACTCGAATAAATAATAACAATGCAAAGTTGTTAAACATTCAACTGTTTCCTACGAATGAGGAACGTCGGTGGATACATACGAGAAGTCATTAAAACAAGTGTTACATCTATCATTCTGTCAGGTGGTGGCTCAGGGCTCCAACCTTTGCCCTCTGCTCGCGCTTCAACATTTTTGTGGTAACATTAATAGCTAACATTACTCAAACAGTTTGAATAAGATTGATTGAAATGTTCAATGTGAACTCAATATTTCTTAGATGCTTTTGGGAATTATTGATGCTAGACAGTTTTAAGACAATTTTAGTTTTAGAATCTAGGTGAAATTATATAATGAAAATTACAAAATAAATAAAAGTTTTGCCTGAAATAGTAATATGATCTATTAATCATCTAAATTAACATCACTGTAGATACTTTATTGCATAGTAGCAACAAATCAATGATGACTGGACAATTAATTTCCAGTAACAATTTTTATCTTTTAATTTTTAATATGAACCATTCGTTCTTATTGTTAATCTATATATAAATACATGCGTTAATCGTCTTAAGCGTTTATTTTAGATTATAAACTGCCTATTACACTACGTATAATATTAAATTAATATCGTAGGAGTTATCGTTTAATTAAAATCTCGCGCGAAAAAAAAACTGTTACAACTTTATACATATAATGATTGATTTCGTTTTTTTAAAAGTATGTTTAAGAGGTACCTACTTTTTGTAATATGTACATCAAGTTTACATGTTATTAGTCTATTTGTTATTTAATGTACGATTATACTTGTGAAAAAAATTAAATTTAAAAATCTAAATACTTGTTTGGTTAACCTTAACTTTTATTAATTATATTTAAGATTCCCAGTAGATATTTTTATTTTTATTGTATTTTTTTATTTTATTTTTTTAATATATTAAGTTTACTTAAACAGCACAATTTTGTATATTACATTGTTTACATACATACAATTATTAATTGATGTTTTATCGCACAGAGTTGAAATTTCCCAAAATCCGTTCTTATGTTACAAAATAATCAATGTTCCAAATTTCAGCATTCTAGACTTAGTACCTAGTTTTGGCGTTGCGTTAATAGTCAGCCGGGACATACAATTTTTTATATGTCTATGTGGTTAGAAAACTCATTATTTGTTTTTAATTATTTAGATTATGTTGTGTCTAACATTTGTCCGATCACATATTTTGTCTGTTATGTTCCACGTATATGGTAGGTACATGGAGAGGGTATTTATACTATCAAATTTCAGGACGAACGAATTCGCGGAGTAGAACTAGTCTATAGTACAAAAGAACAATCTCTTAATCCAGGCTAATTACATCAATCGATCAGTGTTGATTTCATGGAGTTCGTTAATCGAAGGTATAATGATAAACGGATTTTGATATAACTTATTTACGATGATAGATCACCTGTCGACGACGATACAGTAATAAGTGTCCAAAATGATTTATTGACTGTGATAATAGTTACACGTGTTTTGATAAATATATAATCTAATATTTGTAGTAAAACATTACAGAAACTAAAGTAATAAATCGAGTTACGGTAAGTAAAAGTCGATTTATGGCAGATACTGGAGGTTTTTTACAGTGATTATTTGTTTTTACCCCCTTAGAGAAGACCACCGTGAAATGATAGCATGTGTGCTGTTGTGTTTCGATGAGGGAGTAGGGGATGCTAGAGCCCATTTCCCTATCCTGCCCTAATATACCTCTCCTTAATCCTAGATACTTGCAGCATCTTGCAAGTACTTGCAGCATCTTGCGAGTACTTGCAGCATCTTGCAGCACCAGTTTTATAACAGCGTGCTTTGTTATATGCGTTGGTTAGGCCACCTACCATCAAGTGGACTGTCAGCCTCTTTGTCGAGTCTAATATAAAAAAAGTTTATGAATACAAAAAGAATGGTGTCTTGAGTTTCTTTCGGGGTTTAATGAATAAATAACTGTTTAATACTAAAGTATATGTAACTTATGTAAGTATGGTATTATAGGGACTAATAGATCACACCTCGGGCTGTTTATCAATAGGGAACATAAGTGTACCAGTAGTGGGTTCATAATGAGGTGCCCCGCTGCGTTGCGAAAGCGTAAAATACGCTGTAACTCTAATGTACACCATAAATTATAACCAGACAAGCTTTATGGCTGCCCTCTGGGCCGTTTCCATCATGCAGGGTAATGTGAAAACACATTCTATTTAATTGTACAAGGAATACTTTTATAAAATTATACAAACAAATAAATTCGTCACTTTTTTAAAAAGGAAACTAATTGGTGCCCGCGACTAAGTGCGTTGAAAAAAAAGCAATATAACGCTTGATCTCTTGTTGCTATAACACTTTGGTCAGGCGTTAGTTTTTTATTTTATTTTAAATGATCCCTCGGGAACAGTACTTTATTTCTGAATGAAAGGTATGGGTAAAGGTATGTCTTTTCCGGTATCCCTGTTTATGCAAAATTTCATGATGATCGGTTGAGCAGTTAAGGCGTGAAAACAGACAGACAAAGTTACTTTCACATTTATAAATTATATAGTATGGAAGTATGGATAGATTTGGTATTGACTTGAAAATAATATGAAATTCTTTTTGATATAATTTATTTAAAAGAGTCTCAAAAATAACCCTAATGATTATATTTAGGCGTAATATTTGTAATATATTTAAGTTGCTCTGTACCTATGTGTGAGTATGTAATGTGATTTTCCACAATGCGCAACAAACAAACAAACAAACAAACACATGATCTAGAATTCTAGACTAATTCACAAGCGTCTCTAGCGAAAATTACATTTTCGTAGTTGAACCATATTTGAAATGTAACGTTCACAGCGGCGGCAGTTATTTCGTCAGCTGTCACTGGCAAACCTCTCTAAACGCCACGTCATTAAAAGCTATAACACGAGTGTCTCGCTATAATTTAGTGTCATTACACGGCACCCAATCGACACTGCTCCTTATAATCAACGCCCATTACCCTGAAAGCAGAGTAACGCCACTCTATCATTTGACAATGTACGGACTATTAAACCTTAATTTACTTCGGCCATTACATTGTAGATCGCTTGTTATATGTTGACGAGTGCCAAGTGACATCTTGTTAATGTGTGGCCGTTAATTTACTTAAGCATCGTGTGTGTGTGTGTGTCTTTTCTGAGGGTATTCACGTTTCTACTCGGTGAAGATCCGGAAAGAACTTGGTAGAAAAAATTTTCATTTGCATACAAGAGGCTTGTGTTATCATTGTCCAAAAATATCATCGTTTCAATCAAAATACTATAAAGAGTAAAACTATGCTTTTACAATTTTACCCAATTCAAATTCTACTGACAAAATGCGTTCTATAGCCTTATTAAACACCAAAACACGAGTGTCTCTCTATAATTTAGTTCTATAGCCTTATTTAAACCCCAAAACCCTTTCTATTCTGTTACTTCAGATGGTCCTATACGATCTCTTATATAAAAAAAAACCACATGATTCATAAATGAAGAACTCCGTGAAACATTTTTGAACCGTAACAAAAGTTTAGCTGACAGGTGATGGCTACTATGACGACAAACATTATAATGTCATTACCCTGCCATTAGTAACAACAGCGATGATTTCACGGCGCACCACCTCCGACCAACGACAAACAACATTTTAAATGTACAAATTAACTATGACTGTTGGGCGAGCAGATGGATATTTTAAATGAGAAAAACAAATGAAATAAGGTGATGTTTAATCAAACCAGAGATTAGAAATTAAATCTCCATCTTGATCTTAATTTCTTGGACTTTGTGGAGTCAGTAACTAGAATTAATGAATTCAAAAAGATTTTATCTTAAAATATTTATTGAAATGTTGAATAGAGGCGTAAAATTTATTGAAATGGTAAATAAGCTGAACAATATCAATAAATAAACATGTTGAGAACTTTCCCTGTCGAAAGCTCTGTTTGTAATGAAAGTAAAACTTATTCGTATTTTGTTTCAGATTTTCTGCAAACCGTTAGACCCATTTTATTCTAATATCTAATACTAGTATCCTACAAACAAACATTAATATTATAAATAAAGGATTATGAGAATTTATGTATGGACGTTTATTACACTTTTACTGTAAAACAATTGAACAAATTTCTATAAAACTGTACACTTATTAGTTATTAATATCAGAGATATAATAGGTTATAATTTTTAAGATACGCGGACAGTCATGCAATAATTTATAATTAAAAAAAAAAAATTTTCAGTCATTAGTACCCAAAGTTTTATTTCATATTTTCGTCGCGGGGCACACACAAAAGTTGGACAACAGCAACCAATCTCTACACGAGATCACTATAAAACAACAAACAGCCTTTGTGCTGATAATTCATTTTGTTATTAAGTTTCGGTTTATAATGCTGATTGACAAGTGAACCGTCAGCCTGTCTGTAGCCTATTTAATAAAAAAAAACAGTCAAATGTCAGTAGTTTTGTCCGACATTATCCGCTAGAGAAACTTGAAGATTTACGTCCCTTGTCGAACATGGAACGGAGTCTATTATTCATATTTATGCTTACACTCGACTCCCGCCACTCCCGCCAGTGTGGGCATATGAAATATTGTTCCAAGGGAATTACTCTCTGGCCCGAGGTGATTAGGTATGTCTCGATATAATCATCTACGACGATTGCTTTTATCACTTTAAAGATTAATTATGGTTTTATGTAGTGATTGTGCTTAAACAAATCAATACTAATAATAAATCTGTAAGGGTCGGTCATGGAGTAAGTTACTTTGTTTTCAGAGATATCGTGTTTATAGGCTCTATACATGATACCTACTGAAACTAAATTGACGATTTTTAGAATTTTTTTCTGTATGTATGTATGTATGTTCCTCCATAACTGAAACGAATTAACTGATTTTCATGAAACTTGGTAGATAAACATTTGGACATACGGGACACAGGATAGGCTACTTAATATTTTTCAACGCGGACGAAGTTGTGGGCACCAGCTAGTATATTATAATCGCGGATACAATCATACGACAGACTGCGTAGAAGTTTGACAGACTGTTCACAGTAGTCTCGAACATGTGAAGTGCGCTGCGAATATATTTTGTGCCCAGTTTCAGTCGGTTTGTATTCAACATAATATCATTTAATATAAGGATGGCAAACGAAGATTCAATAAAAAAAATACTTTATCAAATATTATAGAAGCTATAAACAAATTTGTAAGAAAAATATTAAACTGCACACTTCGATTTCTATATATTGTATGTATAAGACTTCTTACCTAGAGAACTTTTTAGTATATTCTCATGGCACATTTAGAAAAATTTACTAATTTTAACTACTATACTCTCACCTCCATTGACTAGCATCTCTATACCTAGTGCAATAGATAGTCATCAATCTATTGTTAATTATTAAAACATCACATTCAATAACAAAAATAAAATCATAACAATGCAAAAACTTTATTTAAAGATGACGATAAAATAAAAAAATAAAAGACAGAGTGTGGAATAGCTTTACTGAATGGTCTGATAAAATTAATAAAAGCGTTTTTAGATTAACAATCAAAATGTGTTTTTGAGTGATTAAAAATATTTTTTAAAATCACTAACAAAAGTGTATATTCATTTGCGATCGCGTTTTTATTAAAAGCAATGAGAAAAACACAAGGTTAGCAATTATTTATTATAATCACAGCTGTCAGTGTAAAGAATCGTTTGTTTCTGCCCACTCATCGGTTAAGTTATTGCCACTATTAACATTTAATAAATTCACATTGTAACGTACATAATAATATGGACATTAATTGTAATTACATCCCATCAAAAAGATGTATTAAACAAAATATGTTATAAACATTTCTATTAAAGACAATGGCGTTTCGACTAAAGAAGGCTAACTATTGAAACAATCGGCAAAGAAAAAATATTATGAAGTTTAGCTTGTCAAGTCATTTACATTGTAAGTACAGTTTTGTTAGATAAACACTTATCATTTTTTTTTGTATGACGACATAATAATAGGTAGAATGAATCTAATATAAAAACATTTCTATAAATCTTTACATAGTATAATCTATATCTATACTAATATTATAAAGAAAAATGATTTGTATGTTTGTAATTAATAAGCTTAAAAACTACTAAACTGATTTTGAAAATTCTTTAACGTATAGAAAGCTTCATTATCAGTAAGTAACACAAGCTATATTTTATAAAGTTACGCGGGCGAAGTCGCGTGCAACGCTAGTATATAATAAAGTCGCTTCTCGCAGTCTGACCCTCTGTATGTACGCTTAGATCTTTTAAACTCCGCAACGGATTTTATTTAATGAGGTTTTCACTAAGGGAAAGATCGTTAAATGAGGACGGTTTTTATATATAATTTGTAAAAAACAAAAATGCACCCATACCAAGCCGGAAACGGATCGCTAGAATTTAATATAAAATAAAAAAAAATAATGAAAACAAGGAATATAAAGTGGATAGAAGGGCTCTAGCAATCTTCTGAAAGAAGTACAAACCTCCTTCAGAAGATTGCCAGAGCCAGTTTGCCCGACTGCAGAACGCAGTGAGCTCTGCCTCACATTTTTTTTGTTTTTGGTTTCAATTTAGTAGAATAAAATTGTATCAAAACAACGAAGGGAAGGGATAGCACAATTTTATTGAGTGAATGCTCGGCTTCGAAACGGGAAACGGTGGTTCAAATCCTAGTGGGCCGAAAGTTTTGTTGTATACTTTTTATTATTTGCTAAAAATTGTATTTTTTTTAATAAATTATTATTTGCTTATTTACTTATATTTATACTGCGTGCTTAATATGTTATATTGACTATATATATTATATTATTATGTATACCTACTTCTTGTATTCACACAGAAATTAATGTCAAATTGTAAAGAACATTAAATTTCTTTTTCCTTATATATTACTTTCGAAGCCAAGGGTTAAGTTAAGAAACACTGAAAGTATTGTAAAACCTTTGACTTGAAACACGGCGAGACGAGTTCTATCAATCAAGAAAGAGCAGACCAACTTTGTGTGGGAGTGACAACTGTTAAAGACCACACAGGACGAGTAGAGACCGTCCGTTCAAAGTGGCAGCATTAATCTTTCTTTGCGAAGCGCTCATCAATTCCAGAATAAGGTAAAATGTTAATCACTTATGTTCGTGTGGGAGGCGGAGGAACTTTAACTTCTTTAATTTACTGCCAACTATTAAAAACATATTTGTTTCTTGTTTAGTCAACAAAGTTGACGTGTTTAGTTTTTGAATTCGATCATATGATAATTTTCATTTTTAATTTTAAATAATTTTACATTTTTAACTTAACCAATTCATATGATATGATATGGAATTTTTTTATGTGAAATAACTGAAAATATCTAGAAAACATGAATTGAAATCAAGGACTACTGTTTATTTTATTTTATTTATTTATTTATTCAGGCAAAAACAATCACATACAACTTATATTACAAAAAATAAAAACAATAAGACCTATTATACCATACAAGCAGTGGTAAGCGGTGGTGTACTAAGCTTAGGTTACCTAACTTAGACGATCTGTACTTTTACGATGAGTTACATGACCACACTCGCTAGTGAGAGAGTAAATACACATTTTTTACGCTCTTGCTAGCGAGTGCGGTCATTAATATAAACTTATGGTAAAGGTCATGATACGAGCCAAATCTAGTGTAACGTAAATCCAGAACACAGACAATTATTCAACTTTAATAAAGGACCTAAAGATTTCTATAATCAAGACGACCTAAAGGGCTTCGCAGGAAGCAGGAGAAAATCAGAAGACCGTGCGTGGTGGCGAACCTTTGGAGAATTATGGTGGTTTATAAACTGGCCAAAAAGGCTCTTGTGTAACATTGGTGTTTGATATGATTGGTTGGTTGCCACCGTAAATTAAATGCTACTATAACGCCTCCTATTTGAATTAAAAAAAAAATCAAAATATTTAATTAAGTTTAATTAAAATTAAATAAAAAAAATCAAAATATTAAATATTTAATTAATATTAAAATGATCGTCATTATAAATTTAAATTTACTAGGGTTTCGGAAAAAAAGCCAAGATGACGATCCTGAGAAGAAACCCCGAAAGAAACTCAGGATACTATTCTTTTTGTCATCTTTAAAATATAAAATTACAACAATTAAGTACACTTAATACAAACATAATTACAGTCCATATACAATACTAAACAAAACATAGTATGAGCTCCGGATCCAAGCTTTAAATCCAGGCTTCATTGTCACTTAAATAATCAGTGACCATATAAGTAGTCTTTCGAGAGAAGTTTGGTTTTAATGACCCCTTTAAATTTATTTATAGATAAGGCTCTTCTCTGAGTAAGCACAAATAATTTCTTATATCAGACCATGCACAAGATACATGTCAGTATATTTATGAAAATTTAATTTACATGCATAAAAATATTAGTCAATTTAATAAAAAATGTGATGTACACAATATAAATACTAGGTTCAAAAATAATTTAGATTTACATAAGACGCGACTCCACAAGATAAGTGATTCTTTTATGTGTCAATGTATACGGTTTTATAATAAACTGCCTGAGATGATAAGAGCCTTATCTATAAATAAATTTAAAGATGTCATTAAAGCCAAACTCCTCTCAAAAGGCACTGATTATTTAAGTGACAATGAAGCCTGGATTTAGAGCTTGGATCCGGAGCTCATACTATGTTTTGCTTAATTGTATATGGACTTTATGTTTGTATTTATTAAGTGTACTTGATTGTAATTTTTATATTTTAAAGATGACAAAAAGAATAGTATCCTGAGTTTCTTTCGGGGTTTCTTCTCAGGATCGTCATCTTGGCTTTTTTTCCGAAACCCTAACAATAAGAGTTTCTTGAGAAACCTAATTGATAAATAAATATTTTGATTTTGATTTTGATATTCTATGCAGTTTTTTTTTCAAATGTTAATAACAATTATTAAAATACCTAATTTCAGCCTTAATATTGGCAACAGCGAGTTATTAGCATATGGAAATATGCTTAGTAATGCTCCTTGAATATTCAAAACAATCAATATGTCCATAAACACGTTACAATATTTATGAGAATTATAAATTAACGGAACCTGCTCAAGTGCAAACATAAAATTTCAATTTTAAATAAAACGTATTTATAAATTATTTAATAGTTTTCGTTACCAATTTTAAATTCAATCAATATACATTATTTATACGATTAATTTAAATATAATTATATGAGGCTTCCGTTTGTAATACATATTACATATATGGTACTTTCATGTTTTTTTTTTTAGAATAATAATATCAATAACATTACATATCAAAACAAATTTTATAAATGTTTTTTATCTATTTAAAAATATATATTAGTTTTTACGCTGTAAATAAAGGTGTTCTGTCACTGTAAATAATCCTATTATTAATATTTTCTAAACATATTATATTAATATTACCCAATATGTTTATGTTAATATATACGTTGGTAAGTAATATATATGTGTGTGTGTGTGTGTTTGAGCTGTTACATTTTGATACATTTCACGCATTAACTTGATACACAAGATTTTCCAGATAAAAATATTTATGTGACCATAAAATATCATATTTTATGAATATTATCAAATATGCTTCAGTTACAAATAACCATATAATATGTACCTACTGCCTTTTTATTCCTACATTCGTATAAACATTCTTTTCTCAAACATGCTCGGAAATGTAGGCATTCTTGTACTAAAAACAAGCCGCGAAGTTTGTAATTCTTGGCTCATGCATTTCTTTCTCGGCCTAGGTCAAGAATGTTGTATGAAAATTCATTACTGACCGCTGCTCAGCCCGATGAAATCTAGTAGGCCGCGGCGAGCGCACGGTCATTTGATTACTGGGCTGTATGGCACTGTTTTCTTTGCACTAATTGATTACTGGCCGCTGCTCAGCCCGATGAAATCTAGTAGGCCGCGGCGAGCGCATGCTCATTTGATGACTGGGCTGTATGGCGCTGTTTTCTTTGCACTCATTAAAATAAAAAAAGTGGGAAAGCAGACTTTTTTTCAGTACCTACCTAAATTAATTTTTTAATAATTTTTTCATATTATACTTTTTTTTTTGTATCACGTGTTTGATTATTTCCTCACATTTATTAAGAAAAGCACTATACCAGCCTCGACCGGAATGAGGATTGCCGGACTCAGTTCTTTGTCAAGGCCTCGCTAAAGCTCGGCCTTGAAACCACTTCGTCCGGCAATCCGTCACTTCCCGGACTCTGCAGTAATGTACTATTAAGAACTAATTCTTGGAAATCACATTTGCAAACTTCTTTTGGAATAACTAACTTATCAAACAGTACTTCGATTGCATACCGAGAGGGAGATTAAAAAAAAATGTCCCACTAACATTTGTGTCACGTCCAAATTAACATAATTATCGAAGATCTGTTCGTCGAGTCGATTCACACATATTTTTGTCATAAAAATTAATCAACATTCAAACCACGGATTTACTTGTTATATTGAAAATTTAAATACCTTTGACAACACCGAGAATGGTTTCAAAGGAAAGAATGAACTGTGCCAATGAATAACTTTGAATAATTCAATGAGTGACAGGGCACACCGCGCTCCGACGTCATAGACTGGGTAGCCAGTCTGGCGACAGTGACCACACCCTTACAGAAGACCACCATGAATAAATATCTACTGTAGTGATTTGTTTCATTGCGCGAGGAATTCTGTGTCCCTTTTTCTTTGTTCACTTTATCTTGCATTATCTTATTTCTTTCTTTTTTAGACCTGCATACTATAAAAAAGTAATATTCGTTTATGAAAACTCTTAAATAAAATATATTCACAAAAAAGCCAATACGAATAGGTTATTAATTTTGTCTTCCATAATAGTCGTTTATGGTTTATTCGTGTTTGTCTTCAAAGAAAATTCTTCTTGGCGCGTTGTTATGCTGAGGATGTTTTAATACAATTCCAATCAACGCTATTTCAAAAAGGATATACCAAATTTATTCATGATGTGTGAGTACAGTATGAGTGACGTAAAGCCCCCACACACGTACACATCCGACGGCGGCATCGCGCGACATAAATCGCGGCGGTAATCGCGCGAGATCTGACAGCGCGCCTGTTTAAATGAATATTCGTGATAAATCACTGGTTAGCGGCCACCGTGCGCGGGCGGCACATAGAATACGATGGAGTCGACATAAGCTCACATTTAACAGATAAAGAAACTTTTAAGTTACTGTGCATCGTTTGGTAACTTGTAGTACTGTATGCCGATGCTCAGAACCTATAGAATAATTATTTATTCTGTGAAGTTTGTAACTAGGAATAAAGTTTTTAAATGTTAAATTGTGAAAGTCACTATTTTTATTAAACTTGTTAACATTCTTATGAACGCAGCCTACAAATGTATAACTTTTGGTCATTTTTTTATAAACCTCGCAAATGCCAATGCGCCTGGCCATAACTTTGACGGAACTCCTTATGCACTTCAATACAGTTTTGTTCTGTCTGTTTAGTTGCAGATGAAATCACTTGGATGTTAATTTAACAAGGTTCCTGCGCAATTGAAATTTACAGGGATTATATACGGTCCTATTATGTAGAAGATGTTAATCCTTCGAAGTTATGAGTTATGTTAGGAGGCCCAACATAGGGATCTCGGGTTTAAATCGTAACGATGGTGAAATGTAATGAGTAAACATTTTTTTAAGCACGGGAATGTTATAAAAAATATATAATCATACTCATAACTTATATTTGTCACAAAGTTTAAAGTATCTTAATTCCTAATTTTAATAAATATTATAAATTATTGTTTTTAATTATTAATTAAAAAATTAATAATAATAATAATAAAATTAAAACATTTGATATCGAACTCAATTTTTCAATTAAAATAAATTCTTAAATTATTTTGATCCGTGACTACTCAACGGACGTCGCTGTTTGTCAGCCGAGGATATACGAGTAATAACGATCTTCTGTTCGTTCCACGTCGCCTATTATTGCGTCGTCCATTTTGATTTTATTATGCTAATGCCGTCTGTCAGGCAGTGGCGTGCTAGATTGTATGACTTATTGTCAATTGAGACTCTGATGTGATATTGTTGTCGACTATTCAATACGTTTCTATGACGTTTTCACTCGATTAACATGTTTCAATTTTGATTGTGCGTTCAACTTGACCTTTACTTACTGTTTACTAACTGTATATGAGTATTTTATACAAGGGCATATGCATATATTGGATGTGTGGTTCCCTACAAACTCATTTGTTTTTTTTTTTTCAAATACTTTTTCATAAACAAAAAGTCCAAAAAAAGAAAATTTCCCTAAATTTTTATCTTAAGTATTCGGTTCCTATAAAAAATACAATACAACACTAAACTTTTATTATTTTCATGAAAATGAAATAAATATATTGCACGTATTTTCCATGTTTTAATGTTTATCGGAAAACCAAAGGCAATAAAGGTTTATTTAAGAATTACTATCATGCAACAATTTAGATAAAATAGACTACTAAAATAAAATAATTCCTTTACAGGGGTTGTAATAATGATAAAAATGCAATAAATCAATACTTTCGATAAAGTCGAGAAATTATTAGATTACAGATAACAATTATAAATTATAAAACAATAACTACCTACATTCTGATTATTATCGACTAATTATGATTATTGACTGTTGTTAGGTCGATAAGAAGATCTATTGTTAGGTTGTAGGATATTCTTGAATTGGTTGAACAGTTTTCTTTTAACGATAGTTTTCAGTAGGGCGATTATGAGATATACTAATGAAATCATTCGATTATGAAGATATCTCGAGATATCTCGATTATAAAGGTTAATAGTTACTAATTTAGTTAGTAGCTCCGCTAGGAGTAGTAGTGTTCTGTGGTTAGTAGTCGCGATCGCGAGTCGACGCAAGGCGAGAGGCGAGCGCTGTGCGCTGTCTCGGTCGCACGGATATCATCACAGCAATAGCACAGCGCGCCGCCGTCCTGAATAATATTGTATCAGACTTTTTTTAATTTCTTACTTGTCTTCTACCAGCACATTACTGCAACAATGATATTAATCATTCATCTAAGATAATTAATATTAAGATAATTAAGATGAATAATGATATTAATTATTCATTATTTATTAACACATAAAAAATATTATTTTCATGGTGAATGTTGGATTTAGGCACACAAATAAATACAGGTAATGAATTAATTAGTACAAATTCTCTTTATAATGTAAAATATTTACCATTAATCATATTTATATAATACTAACCACTATAATTAGTTTTTTTAATACAATGACACAGTTTCAGCATCCTTAAAAGTAATAAATCTAATTTAGATTAAGAACAATATTTATAACTAAGAATCAACGTTAAACAAAGCATTTCTTTTAAAGTACGTATAACAATTACCAATATAACAAAAAAAGATGACTTCTCATCAAAACAAAATAAAATTGTTACTTTTGTATTTTATAAAATATAAATATACACAATGGCACATTTTCAGCCTTTAAGAGTAAAAATATGCTTAAAAATTATAAAAAAACTTATATCAATAGTAAGAACAAATCACTCTCATTGAGACGTCTGATAAACTAAAAAAAAAAGCGAGAGAGTGACTCGCCGCTCAACTTTTTATAACAGGATTAGTAGTACAAATTAGTAACGTCTTTCGATTATGAAAATATATTAGTTACTAATTTCATAATCGATTATCAACATTAGTATTACAAAGTAATTCGATTATACCAATCATTCATAATCGCCCACCTCTAGTTTTCAGTGCGTACCTAAAAAGGTTAACTGTCTTCACAGATAAGTTTCTCTAAGATTTAAATAATAATACATTATAAATATTATAGTAAAAGCAAAAATTATAAAAGATTTCCAAAAGAATAAAAGGTAGATTGAGTAGACTCTCCCAATTGCATGGTAAGAAACGAGAGAAATTAATTGAAGATTTATAATACTAGGCTGTGCACGCGACTTCGTATGCTCTGTAGTTCATTTTTTGAAAATCCCACAGGAACCTAATATTATCCAGGTATAAATAATTGCATGTATGTACTACTACATGTTCCTAAATAGTTCCCATATAGGTTTCCCTATGAACTCCAAAACCGCTTAACCGATAACGGTGAAATTTTGAATACAGGTTATCAGTTATCATATATACCTAACTAGCTGTTGCATGCGACTTCGTCCGCATAACTTTATAAATTATAGCCTATGTTACTCGCTGATAAAGTAGCTTTCTATAGGTGTAAGAATTTTTAAAATCTGTCCAGTAGTTTTTGAGTTTTCTCAACACAAACAAACATATCTTCTCTCTTTACAATTTAGTATAGATAGATGTTTATGCTTCAATAATTCAGATAAAATCAAACTTTATTCTAAATTCCCTAAAGAAAAGAAAAAAGAAAAGGAAAGCTTTCAATGTAGTGAAAATCTTGTGTACAACAAAAGCGCTACAATCATGTGTAACATGCCTTATGCTAATCCAAGTGTGACAAAAACAATTCCACGCAAAATTATTTATGATAAACTATTAAAAGATAAACGATTATCCAAATTACTTGTAGTAAATAAAACATTTTATGGCCCGGAGAAGACAGTGACATAATAATTATATAGTATGTTTAGATAAATGGGCAGTAGTCTTTATGTCTTTCGAATAATAGTTTATTGATATTTTTTTATGAATTATAATAGTGAATTTATCTTGAATTTTTTTTAATAAAACGTGTAAAATTGTAAAATTAACCTGAGTTTTATTAAGATGGATATTATAATTAGAGGATATAGCTTGCTCTGTACGCAAAGACTATGTTTTTGTTTAAGACAAGTAATTTTTGGAGATATATTTTTGCCAATCATCGGTGAAAACTCAAGTACAATAGGATCCTTAGATATATATTCATTAGTTATTAGTCAGTTAGTCACTGAAGTTAATGTTATATTAAAAAATCGTACAATAAATGTTAACAATATAATTTGCATGAAACATTATGCAATAGAACAAGTGTTGCATGCTCTATATGTTTTCGTAAAGGTTATATGAAAATTATAGTAAATTACCGAGCGGTTGGCGTGGCGTGCTAACTGCTCCGTAGTTATTAACTAAGTTATAAATGATTGCATGTTTATAGATTACATTAAAAACATGACTGCCATAAATCAAACTAAATAATTCTCGTGGCCGTAATTAACATATAATAAGACATTAAAATTATTAACATTTTTCCTTGTATTTCTTACTATTGGCTTGGCTATAGGGCAATGTTTTAATGCCTGCTTGTGATCTAATTATCTATATTTCTTACATACATAGGTAAAGGTATATTGCATATTAATTTAAAAAAATTCTTCCCATAAATACTTACAACAGCTTGTTGCATTGTTTCTTTGTATAGTTTTAAACACTGCTTTAATACTTTAAAACTACACTACTAAATGATAAAAATTCCTATAATTTTAAATAGTTAAGTACTTGAATTATATTTTTGAAGTGAAAACTTCTTTAGGCGCGTTGGGAATTTTTGTTTTATTTTTGAGATGGGAAAAAACTATTGAACTCGTTACCGTAACCGTGTAACCGGCATATATAAGTATGTACATATATTGTAAAATATTACCTGATGATTCAAAAAATACACACGTAATTGTTCATGTTTTCACTTCTGTCGGCAATCCCGGAGTGCCACTGTATTTTTTTTAATTGCATATCTATTGCAGGCAAACTGACACACTTGATGGTGGATCAAGTGAAGTGGATCAAGATTACCTAGAATCAGAAGTAACTTCAGTGTTAGCATACGCTTAGGATTCATTTACTCACGGACTGAAACACAACAACAGCACAGGTGCTTTATTTCACCGTGTTCTTAACTTACAAACTTAATAATTAATATAATTGTTTACATAAATTGTATGCATTGATAAAAATCCTTTCACTTTTTTGCTAACTAATACAATACCAATAAGTCAAATAAAGCGGCAATCTCGCTTGCCTAACGGCTCATTGTGTATAGTTTGATTTATTTGACGACCGTACTTTCACTGCTAGCAATGAATGGCGTGCTGTTTTGCTGACCGTAAGTACTGGCCGCATATTACGGCCGATTGTTTATGATTCGAAAATTGCTAGTTCGATGAGAGATTTGTTGCTACGATTCGTGACCACGATTCCCCTCCCCTCCCCTCCCCCTTAACCCCTCTATCCGCCCTCGAGCGATCTAGTGATTGTTTCACTATATATTTTCACTAATATTTTCCATTCGCACATAAATAACAATCACATTTCACAATATTATTCACGTGAAAACCAAATTTACTGAAGTTATCGAATTACGCAACAATGTAGGATGTTTGTTACAGTCATAGGTTTTTCTATGGTTTTTCTGGTTCAGGTGTTCCTAAATGGCATCTGTTGCCAATACGGCGTCATTAAACTTTTGTATAACGGCTTTTATAATTAGATCTTATAGTGTCTTATAGAATTAATATATATTTATGACGTAGCAAAGTACATACATTAAATGTTCTTAATGTATGTAAGTAGGTAAGTACTTTGCTTCGTCATAAATGTGTGTGACTAATAACTAATATGACGAATGTCTAATGTGGCAAAAAATTAATGAGACAAATATCTCGTAGGCCATTTTAAAAACAATTGTGGACAACATTGCCTATTTAGGCTGATTAAGGAATAGTCAGAAATAGAAAATGGGATGAAATAAGAATCGCTATGAGCTGAGGAATAGAAATAAGTCGAGTTAGGAAAAATCATTCCACCAAAGATTACAACTCTTTCAAAACAAATAACTAAATTCAATGCAATAAATCATTCACGTCCAATCCAACCGTTCATAAAGAAACGCCTAGACATAATTACAACGTATAAATAAAAAAATAAAAAACTGAAATATTAAGCCTCGTAAATTCATCACAAAACAACTGATGCGAAACGCTTCCAATTAAATCGGTTTAATAAATAAAATAAAAATGTTTATCGCTCTGACAGCACCGTCTGACGGTAAACCGACAATTACTGGCAATACATCGGTCGGTAAACAACCGGACACCAAGTTATTGATGCTAGTTACAGTGGCGGAATTCTATAAAATATAAAGTGTATTTATTACCCATCTAAAATATATTATTATTAAACACGACCTCTTTTTGTCACCTTTAAATATGTAACTCTAATCTAAGATAGTACGGTTTTCACTAATGTAAAGAGCGATAAATTAGGATGGTATGTGTATATGTAGGATATAATTTGCAGAAAAAATGTATTAATTCCTGTTATTTAATTTTTTACGTACTTTAAAACTCTAGGTACTAGACAGTTGATATACTACATAGATTTTTTTTTTTGTAAATACATACATATTATAAATACAAAACATCCATGACTCACGTACAAATAAAATGTTAACACATAAACATTTGCCCCTAGCGGGATTCGAACCCGCGACCGTTTGGTTAACAGCTAGGTTTAGTAGCCACTAGACCAAACGTGTCGTCAAAACGTGTGTCATAGTATAAAACTATGACCGGTGACTTCTTACATAGTATAAAACAATGTCAATACCTTACGTAAGATAAGATCCGTATATGTCTTAGATCTTTTTAACTACGCAACGGATTTTAATGCGGTTTTCACTAATGGAGGGAACACTAAAGGAAGAAGGCTTTAACGTCATAATTTGTATAAAAAAATCAGTGCGATGTTGAGAGCGGCCTGCTAGTTAAGTATAAGAGACACTAAGATGTCACCGACTAAAACTAATCTCCATTTGGACTCCTTTATATAAATGGTATTTATATCTTTTATGCAAATCCATATAAGTGTATGTAGTTCAGGTGGAAAGAGAAGCAAATATTGTTAATATTTCAACCGTCGGACAAACGGGCATATTCGACGATAAAGAACCGATCACGATACTAAACTGAGACGATAAAAAGTAACGTCCGAGACAATTCGAGAAACAATATTCGCTCCACACAAATGACAGTCCATTGAAATATCCACTCTACGGAGTAGCAGATAAAGTACAATTAGATTCGACAGGTCCTTATTCAATAATGCAACACGCGAGCAATCCTGCCCACACACCATCGAAATTTATCGAGACATTCATAATCGATATCTAAACGATTTCGCGAACAGGTAATTGCATTGCACAAACACACAACCCAGTGCGATTGTGATATATTTTGTTGACACGGCTAACGCACAAGTTTATTGTATTTGGAATAATTTATTATTCAATATTCAAACTCAAATATTCGGCTTGAACGATTTAATTGTATCGCAATTAATCATTTTTGTAATTCTTTTATTTGACTGGTATAGAAACCTTAAAATCACTAGCTGAATTCGTAGTTTCGTAGTGACATAGACTATGAAGTGAATAGCTTATGCCCTCGACTTCGTCTTAATAATTCAATCTTAATTGCTCATTTTTTTAGGTGATCCCTTGAGAACAATAGATACTTTTTTCTAGATAAAATACCCTATGTCCTTTTTTGTATCCCTGACAACGTGTATACAAAATTTCATGTTGATCGGTTGAGTATTTAGTTGGGAGTAGTAGCAAGTACATTATTTAAGATTGGAACAGTTAAACACTCCATTTGTTAAAATTAAAAGATATGAAGATATCATAAAATACAAGATATAAGATAAAAGATATCATAAGATACAAGATATAAGATACAAGATATCATAAAATACAAGATATAAGATAAAAGATATCATAAGATACAAGATATAAGATACAAGATATCATAAAATACAAGATATAAGATACAAGATATCATAAGATACAAGATATCATACAATACAAGATATCATAAGATACAAGATATCATACAATACAAGATATCATAAGATACAAGATATCATAAAATACAAGATATAAGATATCATAAAATACAAGATATGAGATACAAGATATCATAAGATACAAGATATCATACAATACAAGATATCATAAGATACAAGATATCATAAGATACAAGATATCATACAATGCAAGATATAAGATACAAGATATCATAAAATACAAGATATGAGATACAAGATATCATACAATACAAGATATTATAAGATACAAGATATCATAAGATACAAGATATCATACAATGCAAGATATAAGATACAAGATATCATAAAATACAAGATATGAGATACAAGATATCATAAGATACAAGATATCATACAATACAAGATATTATAAGATACAAGATATCATAAGATACAAGATATCATACAATGCAAGATATAAGATACAAAATATCATAAAATACAAGATATGAGATACAAGATATCATACAATACAAGATATCATAAGATACAAGATATCATAAAATACAAGATATAAGATATCATAAAATACAAGATATGAGATACAAGATATCATAAGATACAAGATATCATACAATACAAGATATCATAAGATACAAGATATCATAAGATACAAGATATCATACAATGCAAGATATAAGATACAAGATATCATAAAATACAAGATATGAGATACAAGATATCATACAATACAAGATATTATAAGATACAAGATATCATAAGATACAAGATATCATACAATGCAAGATATAAGATACAAGATATCATAAAATACAAGATATGAGATACAAGATATCATAAGATACAAGATATCATACAATACAAGATATTATAAGATACAAGATATCATAAGATACAAGATATCATACAATGCAAGATATAAGATACAAAATATCATAAAATACAAGATATCATAAGACACAAGATATCAAGATACAAGATATCATAAGGTCATGATGTGATTAGAATGTGTGCCTGCCTATATGCAATTCTTAAAAAGGAAATGTTATTAATACGCATGGAAATCCATTAGTTGGCGAGTAATAAATAACGCTCCTACAATATTCATTGGTCTCGGTGTGTAATTATTAATCGTTCGAATAGCTATCGAGTGAGATGTTAATTACAGCGTTTATACACGACTTATGAAAACGGCTCGGCCCGTGATCAATGCGTTCTCAATGTTTACAAACACTTTTGTAATTCAAATCAACTGCTTTTATTAAAACGTTCAACGAGAACATATTTACAATTTAATCTACAATGTTAACGATAATTCTTAAATTGAGGTTAACGTTGCTCATGTAATTTACTCCGGAATATGGTAATTTTTTACGTGTTGAATTTTTTTTTTAGTTCCCACTTCGTTATTTTTTTTTTAAGTAAAGATAACAAGTGTGCTGCCGACCTTAGCAGAATGATAAAGGATTAGAAAGGGATAGGGTAGTTTACAAACCGAAAAACAAAAGCACACTTCACTGTTGCTATGTTACCGTCTTTCTGACTGATTGTTTTCTGACTGATGACTTACCTACTGATAGTTATAGGATTATAAACCCAATAAGATATTAAAACAATGGAATTTACCAAAAACAATGTCGTACAGCAATATAATTCAAAACACGCATAAATAATATTGTTTTGATAATATTTTTTTGATAATATTCTTTGCGCAGCTAACGATTTTTTAAAATACATAATAGATCGGATAAAGTTTCTAAAATTATCGAGACAGAAAAACAGAGATCCGGCTGCGATTTTCTTAAATTTATCTTGTTTTGGAAAATATGTTGACTTGACTTGATTTTTAAATCTTACTTGTCCCTCGAGTGAATAAAATATAACGCTTACTTCATTAATTCCACTTGCAAATTTAAAAAAAAAAGAATAATTATAATACTTACATATAGACTTAGTACGAGTTAAACATGATTTAAAAAGTATTTTAAATCAAATTTAGTAATCACTGCAATAAATACACGTTACATTATAATTCAATAGTATAATATATTAATCTTTAAAATAACCAGTTGGAATCAAACACAGGCCACAACTCATTGCAAAATGTTCCTTGCGTCAGTAATTACCATACGTCATTTATCACATTTGAAGTTACGATCCGGCGGTATGTTAACACATCTCAATAAATATCGCGGTACAACACCACCATTTTCATCTGTACCAACCTCAGGTAACAGTCACGCTGTTTCCACTCGTAATGCGATGCAATAAGAGTCATATCAGCGTGTAAAGATCTGTTTGGTTGTTTGGTGGGTTAACTGTACTGTGGCGTGCGATTAAATTTTGTTCGAACATTGCCGTGGGCAGGACTTTCGTACACAACGATGACAGGTTCTGGGTTGTCAGGTGTTAAAATTGTTGCAATGTTAAAGGCAAAAACTGTCAGGTAGTAATTTAATTGGCAGATTGCATTTAAATCAGCTCAGCAGTCATTTGACCCTTTTAATATTCTAATATTTCGCTTATGTTAATTAGTTAAAAAACTTTCAAAATTAATTTATATCTTGTTTTGAAGAAAACAAGTCAAGGTTTACTTTGAAAGCCTCACATACTATATATTTAACAAATAAATGTATTAACAAATAACATACAAGCCCGGTTAAATAAAGAAATATATATTTAACAAATATAAATATTACATTTTATTTATGGACTAAAATGACTAAAATATAATATAATGTGGGCTAAAAACGTTCTAATAGTATTATGGTTTAGAAACTTTGTATAATAGGTAATTGATTTATTGCCTAAAAAATTTAAACTGACTGCCAATATAAATATTTTACATTAAAAAGCTGTAAGTCTCGAAGATGTTATTTAAATTTTGAATAATATTACAGATATAAGTGGCAGCCCTTGGGTATCGAGGCATCCATATTGAGATCTAAGGGCGTTACCGCCAGCGATTTACGTTGCATCGTGGCATAAATAACAAGGCAGCTATTAAATATGATAATCCTTCCATCACCGGATGAATGGGCTTTGTTTGAGGTACAATTATCTACAATATGAGTAAGTTCGTACAGCCTTAGCTTTCGATCGATTGCTTCAATTTCTGCTTCTTAGTTAAATTTACTTCTAAATTAAAAAAAAACAACTTCATGACTAAAGTTTTGTACGTTTTAAAATGAAAGGTATCCTGTTATAATTCAAGTACATAGTCAATCTACGTGTCAAAGGAGAAAGATTATGGCCAGCAAAACCACACGAGTATTAGTAGTCCTCCTAGCATACTCGCAGTAGCAAAAAATGCTAATCATATATTAGTATCGACATGTGGACATTCTTAATAATAAAAAAAGCCAACATCACGCGGTGTTCCCAGGCGGTCACCCATCCAAGTACTGACCGCGCCCGACGTTGCTTAACTTCGGTGATCGGACGAGAACCGGTGTATTCAACGTAGTATGGACGTTGGCAACCGTCTCTTCTGAAAGAAGCATCCCTAGCAGATTTCTGACGTCACTGATAATAATAATAACAAAAAGCCAACATCACGCGGTGTTCCCAGGCGGTCACCCATCCAAGTACTGACCGCGCCCGACGTTGCTTAACTTCGGTGATCGGACGAGAACCGGTGCTTTCAACGTAGTATGGACGTTGGCGACAGTCTCTTTTGAACGAAGCATCACTAGCAGAGCTATTACGTCATTCTTATTAACAACAATACATCACTCGGTGGTCTTATACCGACCGCGCTATGGCTTCTGAATATTCTAGTATTTATAATTCCGTCCTTCTGTACGAAGCATTGCTATCAGTTCTATAAAGCTACTCTAAGAATAACAAAAATGGCGTTAAAAATAACACACACCCGTGTAGTATACTTATCACCAATACAGAATGCAATTACAATTAAGAATTACTATTTAGATTATATCTCCATTATGCAACATAAGTTATTTAAGTTAAATGTTAAAATAACTTATTATAATAATATAAGTTATTTTAACATTTGCAATAATTTAGGCTGACATTTTCGAGATTCAATGGTAAACCAACCGTATCAGCCGTCGTAATTTATCGCAAAAGGAAGGCGTAAATCAAGCGCTGGCGCACGCCCTCGTAAATCCAATAATATTATCCTGTGCTATACGTAGCCTGGCTGATAATTTCGTAGTTTAACACAGTTATTAAGATTATTACTTGTTTTATGGGGTTGCTGCGTTATAAACCTAGTTAGGAGAGCTTTGTGCGGACGATGGGGCGAGAAATTTGAGGAGAGTATTCTCAAAAGGGGACACATACTTACATATTTGTGTTAAAAAGTCGTAGTAAACTGGACTTAAAGCAAAGTGTTCTAGTCAAAAGATGATATTTACAGAAAAAAAATCTTTACGTACTTGATTTCATATCAAAAGGAGATGTTTATTAAATGTTTTAACTTTCAGTGATCAGTTTACTCAAATTTTAACAACTAGGTACCTAAGTATTCATATTATGCACATTCTTTTATTACTATAACCTATAGCTATAAACTGATTTAGATTTTAAAACTGATACAGAAAAACCTAAGAAAAATCTGATTATGAAACAGTAAGCATAGTGAGTGTGACAAATGAATTTAACATCCAGTAGTATCTACTATTACTACATGGCCAGGTATTGTTCTAAAGATGCAGTTATAATAATGTTATACCTACATATTAATTGTTATAAGTAAGTGCTTATAAAATGCATACTACAGAAATACCTGTAATTATCATTTTGAAATGACTTTCTCAATTTTTTTTTTAAATTTAGTCACAAAAATTCCATATTAAATAAAACAGCAATAAAACTCATTATTATTATAGTTTCATATACTCGTAGAGTGATCAATGGTATTAACTAGGTAAACTTTCTTAGGTTTTAATTAATTTTAGTAAAAAACTAATTTAATATAGGTACTACTTACCTAGTTCGGTTTATATTTCTTTATTCTCATTAAAGCTTAAAGCTACTTACATGAGATATATAACAAAAGACTTAATTAAGAAATGAAACATTAAACAGGCAGACAAAACTCACTAAAATCAAACAATATTTGTTACTGATTTTTTATCATACACACGTCAAAACAACTAAACATTTAACACAAAATGTTTCAACAGCTTTGATCTAAATTGTCTAAAAGATTTTGCCTGTTTTATATGTAAAGGTAATTCGTTAGTTAAAATCCATACTTATCGCATAACCAGCATTAAAGTGTTAAGAACCCTACCGTAGAAACAGTTTTGCACAAGACCGCAATAGAGCTATACAGATAGTGTAGCGCGCCGTATCTCGACGCCTTAGCTCTTAAGAGGCTGTTAAAGATACTGCACGGTGTTCCGGTGATATTGACAACAGGTCATTTCCATATACAGGAGAACTGTGCGAGCTGATAACACCGTCGTTTTCCAACTGGCTACTCCGTGTTTCAGTGTGTTCTAAAATTTTACTATGCTAATAATGGTAACGACACTTGATTTGTTGAATGATAAGATCGACAGATAGGCTTAGCCTGTCTGTTGATCTTAACATTAAAATAAGTCTTTAAATTAAGTACAAAGAACTCTTCGTAGAAAATCTCCTTGGCACAATAATATTCCTACAATTCGATTTTCATAAACTTATTGCATGAAGCATAAAAGAATATTGAAGAAAATTATGCTCCCATTTATTCTCGTTGCGAACATTTGAGATTTCTGCTACCCAAGAATCATTTTGTGCGAATATGGAGGACAAAATGCTTTCATAAATATAATACAACGTTAGCGCTAAACAAAGTGACTTTAAATAATAAGAATCTGGCGAACGGCCTAAAATATTTTGGAAGGCGCAAGACACTGCCTGAGAACGTTACCATAAATGTTTCCCTACCACGGACAGCAAAAACATTTAAAAAAAATTCTTTCATTGCCAAAACAGGAAAGTAGAGAAGTCCTATCTTTACAGGAGTAATTTATACAGGCTGATAGTGAACTTGATGTTAGGTGGCTAGTGACTACCTTCGCCTATAACACAAGCAACATCACAGGTGCTGCAATTGCATTGCCGACCATAATAGGATGACAACGAAGGGATAGGGAAATGGGTTCTGAAATGGGAATTAACATGTGATATAGGCATGTGACAAAAATGTGATTTGCTTTCTCATTCCCATGGTAAGTATTCTCTTTTTCATAAGTTCGTGGCCTGTTTCCATTGTAACAGCGTAATGGCCAAGTCACTGCCAAAATAAATGTTGCTTAATACGTTGAAAGTTTTGAAATATGTTTTGCTTAAATGTGCTGCTGAAAGCGTTATATTTCACTGCTTTATGTTACAAGTTCCAACTTGAAAACTGTACAGCTCTGAAGACATATTTTAAGAAGTCAAACAGCTAAATTATATGCATAGGGTGGCGTTTTACTGGCCAGTTCTATTTGTCTAACGACAAAAGAATTATAAATATCAGCTCTGTTGTGAGGAATTATTCGGTTGAATAAAATTAATAAGCTGTTGTTTGATTTCTTTTAGAAACATCAACAATCAGAATAAATATACAGCGGCGTCAAATAAAGAATAAGATCAAAACAAACCCACAGGGTGTTTAAATAATTTACATTCATACTTCTATAGTCACCGGTACACAATATGGTTTTGTAAATCCTATGAATAGGGCGGTAGCTTATAATTTATACGAAGTTGGTCCTTCGAGCCGGATGGGCGGGGCGGCACGCCTATACCAGCGCTGCAGGGGGCCTCGTTAAGGGAAACACTGTGACTAGGAACTCGAGACGTCACATTTAAGGCTAATAGCACGTTTGACTTTCCTAATAAATTAAAAAAAAATAAACAATTTTTTTACTCATAAAGCAATACTACTGTTGATATTATTCTAACTTTTTAAGCAATATCACTGAAAACTATTTAGCCATTAAAAGTTAAGAGAAGCTGTCTCATTAAGTATCATAATATAACTAGGTAATTTATTTTCTATCTTTACAGCAAAGCAGAATAGTAAATGGGGATGGAACATAATATGAAAAAGAATGAAAGACTGTATACTTCCTAAAGCTGTTATAATGTAGTTTTTCAGAGTAGGTACAAATTCTATTCAATGAAAAAAATTATTTTTTAATTCTTGAATCGTATAGGTATTAATTCCAATAACAAAAATCACTGGTGTCAGTTAGAAATTACAGAATGATTAGTTACTTTTAAAGTGGATTATTACTCAAATTTATTTTTGAATTAGATGAACTTGACAGACGCCTCGTTCTGATAAAAGCTATAGGACGGTGGCAGCTGATGCATAATCTATACATAATAAATAAATAAATGAAAACTTATTCATAGTGACCAATTTGTTTATATGAATTAATTATCGGGAACACAGTTTATTTTTTTATTTATAATGTGACGTCAATATATGCTTGAAATTTCATTAAAAACCTTGGGAATGGGTTTTTAAGTTTTTCCGGGCAATCGATCGAATGTTTCATAAGAACCTTCCTCGGATATTTGACATGCTCTCGAGTTTGGTGCTTAGCTATTTATTTTTATTTATAGAGTAAATTAACTAACCGCATTTCTCATATTATCATCTCTAATTCACGGGCACCTGCTGGTCTTCTATATTTTGCCATTTCTATATAAAACAGTGACGTGTCATTAAATCAGTGTATTCGCATAGAAAAAAGTAAAAATTAAATGTGAGAATGTACATTTCGGCGCGATTTCACCATACTCTGTGTGTATTTGACATCGCTGTTAAGTCATTTAACAGACGTTTACAGTATGCAAGTGACAGCGCTAAATGACTTAACATCGATGTTAAATACTAACAGAGTATGGTGAAATCGCGCCTTAAACTGCTTTAAACATAATGAACTCTTGAACATGTTCCGTCACCGGTGTTGAGCCTCCCATCTCCGCCCATATCTAACGAGGCCCTCCACTCAATAACACTCAGCATTTAAATATTCCACTAATGGCTTCCAGAGTCGTAGGCGTGGGCATTCATTATTATTTACCACCATTGTAATTACGGTGTCAGTTCTGCGTGTTATTTAATTTTTACGTAAACCTCTTTGCTGGTCCTATAGCCTTGACAACACGCATTCCTTTATATGTTGCTACTTTGGTATATTATCCTCCCAAATCAATATAACCGTATCCCATACTTAGGTTTTCTTATCACCTTTTTAAAGTAAATATCACAGGCGAGATGACGTCGCACTTGAAATCTAATATAAGTGATAATAATATCAAATAAGTACCATTGCTTGAGATGATGAAAAACTACTGAAACGGATGTAATATTTTTAATATATTAACATTGTAAAGTACCGGGGCTAGGAAGTAGGCTCTGACATCCCTAACTTAGAACCCTTGCGTTGAAAAATATTAAGGTAGCCTATCCTGTGTCCCGTACGTCCAAATGTTTATCTACCAAGTTTCATGAAAATCAGTTAATTCGTTTCAGAGTTATGGAGGAACATACATACATACATACATACAGAAAAAAATTCTATAAATCGTCAATTTGGTTTCAGTATCATGTATAGAGCCTATAAACGATATCTCTGAAAACTAAGTAACTTACTCCATGACTGACCCTTACAGATTTATTATTAGTATTGATGTATACAATATAAGTAGACAGTAATAAAGATTCCCATAGGTCGATTGCTTCTTTATACGTACATATGTGATATGAGAATAAAAATTATTTCTGTATACTGATTTTAATGTAACAACACATTTCAACTGATTTTAATGTATTTATTGTAATTGGAAAGCGCAGTGTGGGACGACCTGCGGTCAGATGGAAGGCTTCGCAGGAAACGGTTGGATGCGAAGGACAGAAGACCATACGTAGTATCGTGCCTTGGAGAGACCTTCATCCAGCAGTGGAGACACAGGCTCCATAATCTATTTTACTTTGTGCATGTTAATTTTAAAACAATCGTCAAATACTTATCAATAATCAGCAATTTAAGAAAAAAATAATATTTTCGTAGAGTACCTACTAAATTTTTGTCAAGTCACGCCTACTACTCAACTGAAAAACATCCTTCACGCTGAAAAGACTTCAGTTAAAACGATCGCAGACAATCTCCAATAAATTTTACTTTTCACTAAAGCAATAAGTTATTTGAAAATAGACCTTAACAATATCATCATAAAGGTCAAAGAGAAAACAACATTTAATTGACAACGTGCTCGTCTGGAAGATTTGCTATAATTAAAGAGCACTTCATATTTTGATCGCCAATTACTGTAGCATTTGCAAACACGGCACTTCCTGTGTCGACACAGTGTCAGATTTCTTTATCAGTTTCAAGTCTCATTATGAATAATGTGCTCCAATTGGAAAACATGATGGTGGTCGTTATTTGCTAGTTGAGAGGGAACGTCGGGGCGGGGATTTGAAGAACATTTGTAATAACGTGGAGTAATTTAGGCGTTTATTTGACAAATGAACGCCGAGAAAAGGTACTTATTATTCAAGCAGCTGTTAATCACGCATTCCCTTGAGATATTATGTCTACAGCTTTTAACTAAGCATTCTCTTTCTATTCTGGAATAACAATCAGATAAATGCTGCTGATTATGTGAAAAGAAATAAAAAAATTAACAACTTACCTAACTGTTAGTATTCTGAGATATTTTATCAATACTAATAATAAATCTGTAAGGGTCGGTCATGGAGTAAGTTACTTTGTTTTCAGAGATATCGTGTTTATAGGCTCTATACATGATACTGAAACTAAATTGACGATTTTTAGAATTTTTGTATGTATGTTCCTCCATAACTCTGAAACGAATTAACTGATTTTCATGAAACTTGCTAGATAAACATTTGGACGTACGGGACACAGGATAGGCTACTTAATATTTTTCAACGCGGACGAAGTCGTGGGCACCAGCTAGTTTAAACTAAATTTATTGATTGCAACGGTGTATACTGTGTCTGAGGACAAAACCTCGGGTGTAGTACCGGTAGTGGCGAGTATGTGACTACCTGTGCCGAGTACCACGCCTGCCTGACCAGATAAATAATCTGCTGGGCGGTAAATCATTCCGGGCCGCGACCTGACCTATCGCGCATCGCGCTTCGGGACAAGGGTTGACAAAAGACAAAACCAGTAGCGGACACGAACATGTGTTTTTATTTTTCTTCTATTTTGTAAAAATAAGGCCAAACTATTATATATATATATTATAATAAGAAGAAAACTTCTAAGCATTATTTTCTTGAAAAAAGAACTGGTTTTTAAGACCCTATAGTAACTGAAGTTGAACCGAAGTCATAGTATATAATAGACCCTGTCTTCGCACAAATGTAATATTTTTCTGCAAATGATATTTTCAAACCTTCCTCATTTGTCGCTCCTTCCATTAGTGAAATCCGTTTAAAATTCGTTGGGTGGACCAGAGAAAAGCGGACATCGACTTTATTTTATGATACCTATACTAACGACCCGCTTCCGGTTTTACACGGGTGTAATCTTTTGCACAATAGCGGATGGTGGAGCGCGGGAGGGGTGGTGGACTCCGGTCGTCGCATCGCGTTGGTGCGAGACCTCTTGAATTTATTTACTCACGCATAGTTTCTAATTTACGAAAACTCTTAATGTGTATGAAATGCTTAAGGTAACTATGTATCCCTCTAAATATAATAGCTTTTCCAAATTCCACTTTATATGTGATTATTTTGAGATCAAAAGATAGAGATATGCCATTGCGACGTTTTTGTAGACCTATAAATGAGAAACAATCCCGCCATACATTATTTTGTCACATTTCAGAAGGATTAGGTAGCGTTTTTGATAAAAAAAACTCCCAGACGGCTTGATTTTTTCCGTTTACCTTATATGGATTTTTAATTAGACGAAAACAAAATACCAAAATTGTTATACTACTTAACTAGCTGTGCTCTACGGTTTGACATCTTAATATTTTTTTGCATCAAGAACTGTTATTTCACCTTTTTTTTTTGTTGGAATATATACATAAACTGTTGTAGATTAGATCTATTTGGGGCCGACATTTATTTCATATACATAATATTTCAATTTACATCAAACAGTTTAGATACAAGACACGCGATAATCGGCCATTTCAAACCGGTGTTTTCAACGACTCATTTTACATAAATCGTTATAACATGACAAATATAAATGAATTCGAAACTTAAACCATCCGCGGAAATCCCTCTTTCCATCGTTCAAATTTTTCAAAGATTATCGCATACCCACAGACAGACACCTTTTGCTATTTATTTGATTAATATTTTATTACTTTGTGTGTGAGACCTGACAAATTAAAAATGTCACAGTAGCTAACAAAAGCTACATTTAAGTGAAATTTTAAATTCAAAGGCAAAAATTTAATTAAGTTGTAACAATATTTCTAATCATACATACCATTATTAGAAATATTGTACAAAGATATCTTATTGGATATTGTTGCTAACTGTATTTTTGTCCAACACGTAACAGAATGAAAATAATTTGGCACAAACTCGTCTGAGTAAGTATTACCGAATGCGCTGCACTATATGCAAAAGAAAATTGAAAATTTTCCCAATTTTTTGCAGCCCTGCGCGAGGGTCGTGCGAGCCTTATTGAATTTTGCATATTCGCTCATATCGGGACATCGGCTTCCACCGCACATTGCATTGTTCCAACACCACTTCTATAATATTTATATGGCGACTTTTATATTGTTTTCCGATGATTTAGTTACTACACACAGCGGGCTATTGGTTTTAAATTACCACAAATGTTTTCTTAATATTTAAAAAAGTTCAGTTTTGTGAAATTTCGTATGAGTCTAATTTATTGTGTGTCCAGACATACGGGGTCTGCGAAAGCGTTTTGAACACATACATAAATAAAATAAATGTTATCATCACTTGATATACATACGGGCAATACTTTACGTGGAGTATTTTGTTTATTTTGTGTGCGCGGCGAAATTAAGCGGCCATAATAACAAATTGAAAACGTCCGATTCTGGTAAAGTATGATCCCATCGCAATTAAGGCGGTCCACTATAAATCGGCGCGTATCTGATGGGAGACATGAAAGAGGCGTTGCGAGCCGCCGGCGAACAACTAAACCCGTCGCTACACCGAGCGCACTACAAAATACAAGAGCGTCTTGGAAGAAACCTCTTACCAACATGATGCTACGTCTCACAATGTTCTGAATACAAGTTTTTGAATATAAGTGTGTTTTGGATATAAGTCTCTTCTCCATCGACGAAAAAGCCACAGCAGATTAGCAGGACATCATAAGTCTTTAAAAACAGTTAGTCTATTCGAAAATGGAACCGTCGTATGTAGTTAATTTAATTTTAAAAAATGCATTCAATATTCATTAAAAATCAATTGTTTCCATAAATTTCCATTAGTGCCGTTGTTTTAAAAGTTACACATATAAACATATTAAAGCATTATGACAAAGTTTTTATGAGGATAAAATAAAATTAAATTTTAGGACATGTAATAATTTTATCATACAAGAGATTGAACTTAAAAGTTTAAAATAATGAAGACATTTAGCAAGAAAATGTCTAGGCCCATGACTACGGAACAGATAGTTTCGTGCTCCAGACAATACTTAAAAATAATAATAATAAACAAAATAGTTACATACTCATTAAAAAAAAAATTTTTGAGTACACGCTATAGTACAACGTTTTTTAGAAACCTTTTTTTTCTTAAATAGATACTGTATTGCCTTAAAAAACAGTTAGCCTTCTTAAAGTTGGCCTTTTTTTAAAAGTAACTTGCTTTGACTTGGTCTTTAACTCATATTAGTCTTAATTCTTGATCAAATTACATTAAAACCGATGAAAAATCGCAATGAATTCACTATACATTTTAATTTTAATACAAACACGTTTTATAATTAGCGTTCATTCATTGAATCTTATCTGAGTTTACGAGTATTTTTACATTTTTTTAAAATCTAAATTATTTATTTATTTAATATCTGCTCTCGTTGTGCAACAGTCTTGAAATGACACAAATGTATACGAAATCGCATGTGGACGGTTCGCATGACGCTGGACGCACCCCCTTAAGTGCTCATCTGACGTGCTAAAGAATATATTAGCAGAGATAGCGGTGTGGTAGTGCTGTCTTGTGCATGTTCCAACTTATTTATGGGGATCACTTAGCTCGGGAACGCTCCGAACATGAATATTGGCGACCGACTGGCAACTTTGATAACAATATATCAGCTTCTACTTACAGTTCTTCAAACGCAATATAGGTATTTCACCAAACTTTCAACAAAATTTATTATAGTAATGACTACTTCATAATTGAATATTCACTCTAAATACATATAGGTTCATTGTGTGTTAGTTGAATTAATGAATTAATTTTTTAAATATGTAAAAAAAAAACTTAAATTAAGAAAGTATTTTTTTACATTAAATAAACAAAAACCAATTAATTTTTAGAACAGACCTGTAACCACTGTATTTTGTAATAGCAGGGCACACTGTATTTTGCAGTCATAAATTCGGCAGCCCTTTTGGTGGCAGTAACCATTTAAACTTTATAAAAGACAAAAAAATACGTACGTTAAATACGTTAAATAACGTACGTGTACTGTTTCGGTAAGTAAGAGACCTTAGAGTGAGTAAGAGGTCTTAGACTTGACCTTAGTTTAGTATGACCAAGATTCTTCTAAGTTAGGCAGCGCACTAGCAATACCCGTGGCTTTGCTTATGTTGATATGCTATGTGAATCTTCGTCTACCTGTCTGACGACCTTACATAACAATAATATTTTAACAAGTAAATCTGACAGCTGAAGCCCATTCTGTATGTATATGAAAGTTTAAAACCCAATAATAATTAATAATATATTCAATACAATCTTAGAGAACATATTGTTATCAAATATGGAATCAGTTATAATTTCACAGTGAATATTTATTTGAAAATAGAACTGGAATCCTTTCAAGTATCTGTCGACATCGATTCTGAAAAGTCGTCGATCACAAACTCGATTTGAGATCGAATAAAACAATGCGGTAAGCCACAAGCTCAGACACATAAGCTACCAGTTGCCAGTTCAGCTCACGAGCGCGATATTTACGAGCGATGCCCGCAGATACCGCTGTATTATTTATGTCTCTACTGCTGCTCTTTTTGTTTTATATTTGTTTATGGTTTAGATGCTGAATGCGATTGTGACTTCACGGAGATTTACGGCTGTGTCTCTCCTAACTATTTACAGTTTTATGCTAAACCGTAACTTTATGCTGTGTCAAATCACAAAACTAGAACTTATTTTTTTCCTGTGTCACCTATGATTACACACAACAGAAGGTGGTTAGAAATCACTCGTGAAATTAACGATGTACCGAAACTTACTCACACGCCGAAACTCTACAGCACTTGTGCTGGTCTTTTGTGAGGGGGTGACTGCCGCTGCTAACAAAAGTCTGATCAAAACCCTGCTCTTTTTAATTGTAGCTATGTTGTATATTTTTCATTACTATTACCACAGAGAACGTAATAGTACAAACTATTACACCAACATATTATTCCTGCGTAGGCAATGTCTGACAACGACAAAGGAATAATAATACTAAACCATTCGGTTATTCGAAAAATGCCAAAAACATCCATTTTCGGCGAATCCAATACAAATGAAATATGAAATAAAAGTTGTATTATATCTGTTATGGAGTCAGTTCCACCAACGGCCGCAACATTCCTCTCCTTTATGACTACGATTCTCCCCCGAATCCGGCCATTTTTACGCGGGTCATCCCTTAAATTCTTTTTATTGCCACCCTTGTAAATCATTGCGTAATGCTTCAGTGCATTATCCGTCGAGGAAACTTCATTATGGCCGGTTTAATGGTTCGAAGAAGCGATAAAATCTTGCTGGTGGTGGTTGGACGAGCGGGCCCGAGTAATGGCGGTTGTGCATATCAGTTCGAATAATGTTGAGACAACATTTACATCACACAACGTGTAATTCATAAATTTCAATCAAATGGACCAATGATACTGGCCATAAAATATATTTTTGTCTCTCTATTGTTAACAAAATTTTGCTGGTTCCTGCTTTCTACACATTAGAAGCAGATATGTTTTATTGTTCTCGAATAAGACTCAAGTAATAAGTAGTAGGGTCAGAATAAATTGTAATTTAAACTCATTAATAACGAATATATGCACTTCGTTTGACTAAATATTTTCTTTTTCGTTAGCTGTCCTCATAGTTGCTGAACTTCAAAATCTAATTATTCAATAATTCTACAAAATTACTTTTATATGCTACAGTGGATATAAGAATAAGGTTTCATAACACCCTCTCTTTTTATTTTTGCCTATTTAAACAATTATTTTTGCATTTGAAAATTTTTTGGCTATTTATCATCTTAGAATGCAAAACGAAAACGAAGACGGGTCGGGCATCCGATAAAAAGTGCTTATGTCAATTTCAATTAATCGGCTGAGAAAACTTCTTGTAATAACTAGTACTAAGTATATATAAAAAATAATAATTTATAGTTGTAAAAATTGAATTTTTAATTTAGCTACAATGCATTCATTCAAGTAACTAAGTGATTAGTGTACACTGTACAGTACAAGTTACTCATTGAAGTTACTTGTTCTTTATTGAACTTTATTTATTTGGCCTAAGTTAACATTCATGGAAGTTAAGTTCCTTAAACATAGTTAGTATGTTACAATTCAGTGACAACTGAAATAAGCTTGTGTAGGCATTGGTTGGCTTCCAAATTTATTCTGTAAGTAAATAGATTTTTCTATGAATGCTTAAATTTTTAGATTTCAATAACATTAAATCCAAATATCGAGACCAGAAGGATTTAAAATGAGAATAAGTTTCATTTCCACAATGTTTTTTACACTGGTTTTTATTGACAGGTTTTATTTACTTTTTTAGTACTATTTAAGTTACCGCAATTATGTAAAAAAAAAAAACTTAGTTAAAGTCAAGCAAGTCTGCGAAAACGCTGAAAAGATGGCCACAGCAATAACGGCCAGTGATATATCACGCGCAATTTGTAGCGATAGCGTTGCGATATCTGGCCAGCGAATAGCGCTGGATTGTGCTTTATTGCACTATAAACAGGAGATACGTGCGCCTTCTGACTGCCTACCTACCACTAGGTATCCTACATTTTTCCTGTATTACTGAACATCTCACTTATACTATTACTGTTGAAATAACACAAGCTTTATTTCCCTTTTGTAAAAACATTTCTGTTTTGTTAAAACGCAATAAATTTCTGATTTGTTTCTAATTTATTATTTATTATCATCGTCATCCCGAGTCTCTTCACTGCTAGGTGTAGGCCTCTCGCAAGGCGCACAGTCTTCTGTCCGCATCCAGCCGCTACCCGCGAAGCCTTTAAGGTCGTCTATCCACCTGGCTGAAGGGTGTCCTCGGAAGCCTCCATTCGAGAACTCACTGTTGAATCACTGTTGGACACAAAAGAGCGATAGGTATTACGCAGATAAAATAAAAATGAAGAACAACCACAACAAAACATTAAAAACGCACATTTCAGTACACACAATATACTTGACAATACACTTGTTGACATTATCATAAACGGACTGTGACGTGTGACGAGACATCACGTTGTTGATGTGACCCACCAACAGCGATGCCTTTTAATATTTTAAATATCCCTAGCATAATTATTTCTCACTTTTTAGCATATTTCATTATTATTACACGGTTTTTCTTAATTAATGACAATGAATTTATTATTAAATTTTATTGCTCTTAAGACAAGGCCTACGATGGAGCAAGCTCACCCAGAAGATGCCTATGACGCAAGGAGTTTTAATCCTTGGCAATCCGTAATATATATATATTTCTTTTATAATTTGCTATAGGTTTATTTAAAATAATGAAAGCTTTTTATTCTATTAGATAAGTTCTCGATTTGTGCTTTTAAATTTATTTATGATTAGATTTTGCCCTCGACTTCGTCTGCTTTCCTGAATGTAAGGTCCTTTCCTGTATGCAAAATTTCAAGGTGATCGGTTGAGCGCTTTTGGAGTCCATAGGGAACATACATACAATGTCGATTTTTATAATAATATAAAAAAGACTTATAATAAAGACTAATAAATTTAAATAAATAAAGATTTAAATAAAGAAACATTATCGAATTTCTCGCACTAGCAACACCAGTTTTTTTATTTAATCTATGGTAGTTTTGATAATTTAAATTATGTAGGTAGTTACAGCAACATGACCGACTTGTCCTCAACAAAGAATTCAATGAACAAAATAGTTTTTTACGGCGAACTCATTAAAAAATGAATCCACTCGAAAATGTTCATAATCTAAACGACAAAGGGAACAAAAAAACTTAATACGGCCATTCAACGAAACCAAATCTTGTATCAATTTCAAATCGCGGTAGGATTATTTTGACCCCCTGCAGTGGTCTGACTCCATTGTGTACACGCCCTAAGCCTGTAATACTTCATAGATTATGTTATATAGGGCAGATGTCCTGCAGGTTTGCCTCAGAGAGTACTTGGCGCTTGATTCACAATGCCTAACTAAGACCAAATTCCCAAACGTTTAGAAAATTATCTTATTTTTATTTTGAAGTTGTTAAGCTAGTAATGTAAGATATTAAATTAAAAACAATAATAAGAAAACTTGAAAAGTTTAAATCAACTATCAATTAAAGTCTTTTATATGTGTTAGTTATTTACAAATAACCGATCAGTTTTCTCTAAGTATTAACTAACCTATTAATTAAGTCTAAAGTGCATTCATTAAGTATTATTTAGAGTGTCACGATTTCTATCATTTTCAGACGCTTATTTATATTATTAGGGTTCACTTATTGGTTGATATAGGACAGTGGTGTAAAATAAAAACTAAGTTTTGACAAATTTAATTTTTATTCACAATTTGTAACAAAAAAGTATAGCAATTCAAAAACATTTATTTGAAAAAAGGAATGCTGTTTTCCTTTTTTGACCTATTATTTAATATAATATAATATAATATCTTTTAATATCTTCACACAATCCATACAGCACCATCTAGTTCCACACTAAGCAACTTAATGCTTGTATTATGGATACCAGACAGTTGATATAATACATAGATTACTTTTTTTTTGTAAATACATACATATTATAAATACAAACATCCATGACTCAGGTACAAAGGTAAATGTTAACACATAAACATTTGCCCCTAGCGGGATTCGAACCCGCGACCGTTTGGTTAACAGCTGGGGTTACTAGCCACTAGACCAAACGTGTCGTCATTTGAATTATTATTATTAAATTTGAAGCGATCTGCTTTTTTGGCCTATTTGCCATGTCTGCGCTCAATGTATTCTATGCGATTGCGGGTAATATCGGAAACCCCGGGACGCAGCTCCCCGCGGGAACCGAACTTATTATCGGCTGCATTATTTTACAATATTAAGATCAATATTACATGTAACGATGACTTGACGTTTAACTGATTACTTAGGGGGTGAAATTATTTACGACTATACGAAACTTTTTTCAGAATAATAACCTCTATGTAATACGTATTTATAAGTACTGTTAGTATACATATATTTAAAAGAAGTGAGATGTAAATAAATTATAACAATTGGCGAAAAAAACTAGTTTTTATTAGTTTATAATTATAATCAAAAACTTGTTTTGTTAGTAGGTATACAATATTAAATTTTCTCCACATAAGTACTTTGTAAAATCAATAAGTTGTCTAATTATGATTCTGACGAATTACGAATTTGTCAAATAATGAAATGACGATATGACTTTTGGCTTTGGCTTTTGGCTTTTTTGGCTTCGGACCCTTTTACAGTGTGCCCATATATTTCTTTCTAATATTCGTGCAAATAATTAAGGTATACCTGGGGGCCTAGCCAAGATGTATATTAAAGAAAACGCTCCTTAGCGAACTTTACGAAGCGAACAAAATAAAGCCCGGTGATTGGTTGTTGTAACGCCCACATAAAATTTTGACCAATCACAAAGATTTGTCCCAGCGTAGCGTAGCGTTTACGACTGTAGAAAGCACTGCGTTTGCATCTTGGCTAGGGCCCCTGTTCTAATGCAGTAAGTAAGTATTAAGTAGAAAATTCTGTCTTATGACATATTTTTTTAGTCATAAGACAGGCAGGCTAACGGCCTTTTATACATATAAATACTGCTACCATCTTGCACAATGATTCTATTGAACTGCTAATCCTGATAAAATACAGGGTGAAGATCAAGGGGTAATTATAGGACACTTTATCTACTTAAAAATAGGTTCTGTTATCCTTTAGAAGAATACTGCCACCAGCCGTCCTACCCAATTTGTGACAGCAGAACGTAATAATATGTTCTATGAAAATTGGTTTAGCCTCCAAAAAATATCTACAATATATTCCTCAATTAATAATAAAAACATCAATCACTCAATTGCATATAGATTTTTAGTAAAAATACATTCTTAAAAACAAATAAGTAAAGTTTTCACGAAATCAGCGAAACACAAATCGTAACTCGTAGCATGTTCCAACACTATTACTCTTGAAATCAATGAGGCATTGTAAGAGGGCTACATTAAATTTGTTGCCGCCATAACTCAGGGGGTTCAAACCATAATTTCGTACACAAAAGACCACCTAGAGTGTGTTTGATTAATGTGTACACCACCTAGCGAGCTACCTTCATTCAAATGAGATGTTGCCTACATCGTACGGTCCGTGTACTTTACTACAAAATACTTTGTACAGCTTTTCGCTTACTAATCATCATGCTACTTAAAAGAAACTTAATTAAATTGCGTGTACGTATGTAACTACTCACTATAATCAGTCACGTTGTGAGAAGTTATAATAAAAAAATATCTTGATACACGATTTTAATAGATTAAAAGATTAAAATGCACCCATAGGTATTAAATTAGCGATCCGCTCCCGGTTTCGCACGGGTGTAATTTTTTCTGCAAATTGATATATAAAAACCATCCTTGTTTAATGATTTTTCCATGAATAAAAACCGCATGAAAATCGGTTCAGTAGTTTTTGAGATCATCAAGAAATTATGGCTACGTTTTATTCATCAAGAATTATGAAGTTACACTTAACCTACCTAAGTAAATTAAACCAACCTTTTTTTTTTACATTTATTGCAAAATATTTTAAATTTCCTTGTTTTGTGTAGGTAGGTGTATGTACTTGTTAAAAATAAATAAAATTGTAGGTACTCAATTTTTCAAATTATTTATTTTAATTGCGATATAAAAAAATCTAAATATTCTTATTTTGTATTGATTCTTGATTGATACTATATTGTATGAGTTCTATGTATATTGCATTTTCATACGATTTTCACTAATAGAAAGAGCGAACAACGAGTTAGGTTTGTGTATATAATTTGCAAAAAAAAATTGCATTCGTGAGAAGCCTGGAGCTGAACACTTGTCTTGTTATAGTATTATTATTTTTCTTTCCTAAGCAAAGAGTGACATCTATGAGCAAAACATCACACTATGAACACTAAAAGAGTAGTTGCGCCATCTAGAAAGAAACCATGAAACAATTAATACTTAATACATTACACAAACTGTGAAGTCTTATAGTTTATAAGCTTACCGATAGATGTCGCATAAATCAACATCAATGTAAATTTTATTTTACAATCGCCAACAACTAATTTTATTTTCTTAGTAAGTAGGTTCTTCCTTCGATTTAAGAATCTTAACACATAACATTACCATAAATATTATAGTATTTATCGAAAAAAAATTTCAAGTTTTTAAATTCGTAAATCTTCTTCTTCTTATATAATATACTAGCTGGTGCCCACGACTTCGTCCGCGTTGAAAAATATTCAGTAGCCTATCCTGTGTCCCGTACGTCCAAATGTTTATCTACCAAGTTTCATGAAAATCAGTTAATTCGTTATAGTGATGGAGGAACATACATACCTACACTTACAGATTTATTATTAGTATTGATGATTGATGATGATTGATTGATGAAAAGGCGATGTATATATGTCCCCGTATGTCTGCTATAGACTCCTAAAACCGCTGAACCGATTTTGATGAAATTTTCAGACAATCTTCAGATTAGTGCAGCGGGTGTTCCTGTGAAGTTTGGTAGGTAACGATCGGACGCGGACGAAGTCGCGGGCAAATAATATATATCTATATAAATAAAATCAGAGTGTCTGTCTGTGATTTGCGAAAAACTGCCTCAAACTAAGCTTAGAGAGTCATTCGCATGCTGTTAAAACGTAAATAACTTTTTTTAGAATTGTTGTCTGTCTGTCTGTCTGTCTGTCTGTCTGTCTGTCTGTCTGTCTGTCTGTCTGTCTGTCTGTCTGGGGTAATCTCAGAAACGGCTGAAGCGATTTCGATGAAACTTTGCAGACATGAAGAGGGGGTCGTCAGGAGTAACATAGGCTACTTTTTGTTTATGTAAATTGCGGTACATACACCAAAATAACATTTTTTACAATTTTTGTCTGTCTGTCTGTCTGTTTGTTCCGGATAATCTCTGAAATAGCTGGACCGATTTTGACGGGAATTTTATTGGCAGGTAGCTGATGTAATAAGGAGTAACTTAGGTTACGTTTATTTTAGAAAAAATACACCCCGGACGAAGCCGGGAGCGGGCCGCTAAATGTATTGCTAAGCGCAAAACTCGAGAACGGGTGGACCGATTTTAATTCTGTCTTCACTCATGGACAGAGGGATAATCAGGGAAGGTTTTTACGTTAAAAAAATGCACCTCGGGCGAAGCCGGGAGCGGACCGCTAGTCGATATATATAAAAATCTCGTGTCACGATGTATGTTCGCGATAAACTCTGAAACTACTGAACCGACTTTGATCAAACTTCATAAGTATCTGTTATTTGGTCCAACTTAAAAGATAGGATAGTTTATATCTCATTTTGTTTATTATTATTTTTTAATTATATAATATTATTAACATAGCGCCATCTGTTGATACTTATTCAATACAGCAATTATTTATCTGTGAGTTCCATAAGGTTCTCACAGATGGCGGTTTAAAGTAATTTATCGGCTGGATTGAGTAAAAAAGCACCCCGGGCGAAGCCGGGAGCGGGCCACTAGTATATAATAAAAATTACGTGTCACGTTGGTTGACGCCAATGAACTCCTAAACTACTGAACCAATTTTGATAAAACTTCGTAACTATGTGTAATTTGATCCAACTTAAACGTCAGCTTTGACGTCAGAAATTATTTTATTGCTGCTTTATATTCGCGATACACAAGACACAATAAAATTGTTATTCAGTTATTTATTAACATTTACAATCGAATAGATTTTACTATAGGTTTTCCTAATCAAAACCTCCGGTGGTTATCTCAGATTATCGTATATTGAATACATACAACTTAATATATAAATTAAATATTATTTTAATATAAATTATGTTAAACATATTTTGTATATCTTAAATTACATTTCCAATAAACCTCTCATAGTTTTGCAGAAGAGCGATAAGGTGTCTGAACATCACCTGGGGAGCGCTGTCCAGGCCAAATTATACGTAAAATATATGGAAATTCCAAAATGGAACTCATTACGTATCTGTTCTAAAAATTAAAAATTATACCTAAATTACACTTACTTTTTTATATGACATAGTCACTTTTTAGGATTTTAATAAGTCAGCAAAAATAGAAAATAATAATTTCATATTGTACTCATACTCATTTTATGACTATCATTTTGTTAATTATATATAAATGTATTTATTATTTACACACATATATTAATTTTATATGTTGTTAATTACATTGGTATCTAGTTTTAAAGTGATTTCGTTAAATTTAAGATTTATAAAGAAATTCTGAATTTACAATACTATGTTATGTAGGTTTATTGTTAATAATTTAAAAAAAAAAACTGAGATATAATAGAAGAAGTACTATGATTATACTCTGTCTCACAATGCCTTCAATTCCTATTAAAAATTAGCTGACTATATTTCCAAACTGAATCTTCCATATATGTCTATCAAATATATAAAATTCTCGTGTCGCGGTGTTTGTTGCCAAACTCCTTCGAAATGGCTGGATTGATTTTGATGAAATTTTGTGTGCTTATCGGGTAGGTCTGAAAATCGGCCAACATCTATTTTCCATATTTTTTTGTATGGCAAAACAACGTTTGCTAGTTTAGTTATAAAAAATAAAAGTAATAAGAATAATATACGATAGAACTAGAGATTATTTCCAATACGTAATGAAAACTTGAGCAGGCCGGTATCTAGCTAACGACAGATTTGCACTTTAATATCGGCCCGACCCACGTCAAGCATAAATTAGCCCACCAACTCAATGATAACAACATTATTTATTAGCTCAGCAGGTGCTCTCGTTTTCATCAAAAAGCCATCTGTGATGTTTTAAGTATTTCTATAAGGCACATTGCTTCAAGTAACCAAGAGTGGTAAGTAAGTTATAAAGCGAATTTCAGACTTCTTTATTTAGAAGTAACAATCTAGAGTTTAACCCAGAGTAAACATATTTTGATTTTGATTTTGCTTGCCCTCAGCATATTTTTTCTGCAAATTATATACTTTCTTGGCTTATCGCTATTTTCAGAAAACGGTATCAAAGTTAGCGGTGAGACAGAAAATAACAGCGACTTTATTTTATTATGAAAATTATATGTAAGTAATATTTTTCTGCAAATTTTGTACACAAACATTTCTCCTTTCATTATTAGTGATAGCCATATCAAAATTCGTTGATTAGTTTAGAAGAATTTAGCGAAGAAACATACAGAAGCGGACAGCTTCTTTGTTTTATTAATATATATGGTAGATATACACGTTGAACTAAGCATTTCAACTAAGAAAACTGTATAACATATGATTTTACAAGTGCATGAGTTAAAATCAAATTACCGATTAAAAATTATTACTAGAAGTGGAAACAGCATACGTGACGAATGTATGCTTACTAGAGCTATTAATTGGACAAACTTTGTGTATCTATGTGACTTCCTCTCACATCCAAGATGAGATGATTAAACTTGGGAAATTGGTTTCCAAATATTCCAATTCTTATGTAGCCTGGGCCAATATTCCAATGTAAAGAAGAAAAGATAAACTTGTAAACTTCGGTTTTATTCTACGGTTACAATAACTGACAGATATTTACTAAACGTAGACATAAGAGCGAATTTTGGTAGTTAAGAAAAAGCAATTGCGTCCAATAAAAGCAGTTACACGAGCGATTTGAAGGAAGAACTCGAATTACATAGTTGGCAATGTCGAGCAACATTCGCGGACGTGACAACGCTTTTATATGTCAGTGTTTTCGTGTGCGAAAAATAAAATTGAACATGTTTCCCAAAGAAAGAAATTGTATTTTTACATTTAACCAATAATACTTTAGACTTGGCTTCTTCAAGCAACTACTTCTTATCTAAACTAATATTATTATGGGACCATACTCAGCTAAAGTAGGTATTCCAATCTTAACTAATATTATAAATGCGTAATTTTGTTTGTACGCTTTCACGCCTTAACTGCTCAACCGATCATTGTGAAATTTAGTAAACATGTTGTCAGGGATATAAAAAAGGACCTCGGGTTACCATTCATCCAGAAAAAGGGAACCTACTGTTCCCGAGGTATCCTCTGTAGGTATAAAAAAAAAATCAACGCCCGACAACAATAAAGTGATTAAAATCGTTAACAACAAAAAGTAAAGAACGCGGACGAAGTTGCGGGCAAAAGCTATTTTTTATAATTATAAGAATGAAGAGAGTTTTGTAGTGACAAGGTACAATACATTTTGAAGTCATAACAACTGAATGACCGTCTGAAACCACCGCTTACCGAAGACAGAAGAATTACATAAGAAAACTCCAATATTACAGTATATGAGTATAAGAGATGTGAGAGTTCTGACATTATTAGAATAAAGAGTCGAATGCACTTGTATTACCTGATGTGTCTTTTGTATTATCTGATTTGTATTATCTGATAAGCGGCGGCGGCGGGACTTAGCGGTAGCTACTTACCTAGAATCAAGCAATCTGTTAGTTTGCTTGCCACCATTTATCGTAAAAAAACTAGTTGCTATAACTGCAATTTTATATAATATCATCTGTAGTAATATCCAAAAAAGAATTCCATAAATGATAACTATCACATGCCAAACTCCAACTAAATATAAATAAAACTAAAAAAAACTCGCTAAGTAGAATTTCTTCGAACACAGAGTGTTGTGGTACTGTACTGGATTATACCTAATGGTGGAATAACAGTTAGGTTGATAGCAATCCGACCAATAACGTGACGTGACCTTTCTGAATTAAGCCCACGAGACGCGTTGGAAAGTACAACCTTATGCTTCTCATACATGTAGAGATATTTTCACTGGAAACAATGAATACAAAGCTCTTTTTATTTTTAGATATTATAAAGCTCGAATTTTATTTTTCCTGTTAATTCTAACAGCTACAGCGATAAACCTATACACAGGTCGGCAAAAATGTCCATAAAGTATGTTATAAAATATCGCAACATATTATGTATTTTAAAATAACCTTTTGCAGTCCCATAATGAATATTGTAAAAAACCTAACTATGCAAATTTTAATATTCTCATTATTTTCTTGATTAGGCAGGTAATTAGTAATTATCTTTTTCTATACCATGTTGTAACACAAGAAGAAGGAAGTACAACATTGTATCTGGTGAGAACAAACAAAGCTAGTCTCCTTAAAGATCCCTATTACTGGTAATGTCAAATAGTAATAAATCTTTGTGGGCAACATTAGATCACAGTAGTGCATGAATGCAACGATTAATGGCCACGGAGCGAGGCCCTTGTCGGGGTTGAGACAAATGACGCTGCGTCATCGGAACCTCGCCAGGGAAATCTCTTCAACTAGTGAACACTTGCAATATTATTAATACCCTGCCTTTGTCTGGAGTCGCTCGTATTTGGTAGGTACAGTTGGATTTCACATGAAAATGTAACACTTAGTTTTACTTGTAATAATACATTGTTTGCTTAAAACTGTACCTACAAACGATGTAGAGATTAACTGGTATAATAAGTTAAAGAGTAGCTTATCTTCTTTTTCAGCGTTCTACTAATTTTGGTGTGTTCAACTCATAACTCTTTAGTTTTTTAAAAATTCAGATGTATTGTAAATCTGGAATGAAGAACTAATTGGCTTCTATTTTCCTGCGCCATGCATTGGAGTAATCTGAATGAAAAACTGAAAAAAAAAGTGTGGAACTAAAAACGTCCGTTTTATTCCTTCATAATAAGAACTAGCCAATAATAGTCCTATACGATATTTAATAAATTCCTAAACTATAATTCATAATACCATCCTGTACTTTATTGTTAACTCTACTAATAGTCGGCAGCGTATTGCAGTACCTGTGGCGATGCTTTCGTTTATAGGCGACGGTAGCCATAACCATCACTGGTACGCGTCAGCCTGTTTAACTATGAAAAAGAATAGAAGAGCTAGTGGAAGACATACTGAACACTAATTCGCAAAAATTCCAACTCAAATGAGTCAAGCAAGTTAATAAAATTTGCCAGTGATTTATGGGCAATTCTAGTCGGCCGTTTTAGCCATTTGTCGGCTAAACGTTGCCCGTTATCGCTCGTTAGTGGCCCGCATTGTCGTGGACTTCATTAAGAGCAGGCTCCACGAGTAAAATTCCTACGCTCGCTCCGCCCACGTCCCGCCACCCGAGAGTTACAAGTTGCTCGGCGGCTCTCTAGGATTTTTTTTAATATATCGCAAGATACAGCTTACGTAAGGTTGAATATTGCGTACATTATTTGAAGCATGATTTGGTATGCACTAGCTCGGAACTAAACAACGTAAGTCTCAAAATTGTTTTCGTTAATTATAGGAGTAAAAATAAACCTAAGTTTATTTCATTTTGACAATCACTGGTAAACAATGTTTCCTTGCTACGAGAAGTTTTTTGGCGATATAACTCAAGCCGTTTAGTAGAAAAATGTAATATTCTCCGGAAAAGGCGTCGATTTCGATAAAAAAATGTATCGAATGAAAATCACCTAATTATGTTTCTGACTTGATAATCTACAGATAAAGGTCTCAATATATATATATGTAAATTCCACATTGATCAGATATGTGGTTGACTCAGCACATTTATTTAAAGTTCCCTTAGTTTCATAGAGCCTGGCCTTAAAGCGACCACTTTAGGCTTTCTTCTTACTACTTGTTGTCCGTTAAAAAAAAACTAACTGGGGTACGTTCTATCTTTTTAATGATAGTATTTTTTTAATGACAAACTAATTTTACTTTTAACTCCTTGTCTGTGAAACTCAGTATGCCCTCACTACTAAACACCTTATTTAGCGTAACATTGGGCCGGATATTGTATGCACGTTCTTATTGCAAGTAATCCACTTCTTATTGCAAGTAATTCCACAGATCAGTCTTTAAAAAATAGTTCGGTTTCATTACATTTCCACGAGAACACTATTCATGCCTCATTTATCTCCTTTATCTGAAACTTACACAATCGGCATTTACTTTTTCTGAAACAAGGCTACCAGACCAGATTAAAATTTCGACCCTGAAAACGCTTGAACCAATTTTGTGCTACATTTACTGACACTGCATTAGGTCCCTAAGCGGCACAAGTTTATTTCGCAACTCGTGTTGGATTTTCATCTTCTTCATACATTTCACTCAATATCTTGGATAATAAAACTGCGTTTAAAAAAATATATATTTGAAAACAAATTTTATTTCGTAATGTCGCTTTTTTAATAACCACTTCATAAATACAAAATTCCCTATTATCAAAGAATTAATTTTTCCTAGACCAAATATTCAGTTCATCTTAGAAACCTTTTAAGAGTCAATTAATTTATAATTTCGACGGAAAAAAGTTCTGAACATGTCACAAAATAATATCTTAACCGAAAAAAGAGATTGGTGCGGAACCACAAATAAAAATTAAGATAACAAACTGGAACGTTTCGTAATAATAAAGTTTTCCCAAAAGTGTCTGGGAGCAACAGAAGGCCTCTAATTACAACCAGTCTGTTTCTCTTGGAATCCCATTGTACTTAATGATTCTCATAAGAGTCCGTCGCGATTATCCCTTTTCTTTATTTTTTTAATAGAACAAAGTGTATAAAAAATAGTAATTTTTGCATTTATAATATTTGCTAAGATAGTTATTGTGCAGCTTGTAGGTATCATAAAAAAAATTAATAAATCCGTAATTTTCTGTTTTTCTGTTGACGTCTAATGTGATAATATATGAAGATATTATGAAATTAATTATTTGTAGTGTAATTAATATACCACAAAATTTGAAGTGTTACTGAAAATTGACGTAAAGAACGCTTTCAACTCCGTGAACAGGGATATATTACTGTCAGAAATTAAATCAAACATTCCCGAAATATATAACTATTTACTTCATTGTTATGCGGATCCGACTATGTTAATGTACCGATCACATCAGTTATCATCAGAAGTCGGATGTCAGCAAGGTGATCCTCTGGGACCAGCAATATTTAGTTTAGCGATAAATCCGATAATACGAAATTTGGCATCAAAATTTAATATATGGTACCTTGACGATGGGACCTTAGGAGGTGATGCCAACACTGTACTTTCAGATCTCTCCGCGATTGTGAAAAAATTCAAGTCCATCGGTTTGGAGCTAAATTTTAATAAATGCGAACTTTACATTCAAAATTCTCTTTTAGATATCGATCTTATTAAACATAAATTTAATCAACTTGCACCAAATATAAATATAGTTAATAAAAATACTCTTCACCTCCTAGGATCTCCCATTTTTGATGAATGCATACCAGAATATATTCAAAATTGTATTACAAAATTTCAAAATTATTCCCATCGCCTTCTAGAAATCAGTCCACATTTTGCATTTTCGATTATGAAATTTTGCCTTTTTGTTCCTAAATTAACTTATGTGTTACGCTGCTGTCCCCTCTGGAAATATAAAAATCTTCTATCAAAAATAGACAATTTGCTCAAAAATAATTTAGAATCAGTTTTAAACATACAGCTAAACGAGCAGTCCTGGACTCAGGGATCTCTTCCCATCCGACACGGTGGTTTAGGGATTCGTAAAATTTCAAGCGTTGCTTTACCAGCTTTTTTATCATCAGTTCATGCCTCTTTGAATCTCGTAGGTAAAATCCTATGTTCAAACTGCGAAATTCAGGGCCTGGACGATGCTAATAAAGCCTGGCTAATTGCTTTCCCCGGTCAAAATTCAGTGCAACTTCCAAATTTTCAGCGGAGCTGGGACGATATAGTCTGCAAATTATCATTTGATTCCCTGCTCAGCCAGTGCTGCACTACGGGAAGAGCCAGACTCCTCGCTGCTAATACCAAAGAAGCAGGATTCTGGCTCCAAGCACATCCGTCAGCAAGCACTGGTACTTTTTTAGATCCCACAACTTTTAGAATAGCAATTTGCCTCCGCCTAGGGGTCCCGGTCTGCGCCCCGCATCAATGTCCCTGTGGCAGTATAGTCGACCGTCTTGGTCACCACGGACTGTCGTGTCAAAAAAGTGCTGGCCGCTTTTCGAGGCATGCTGCCTTAAACGACATCCTCCGCCGGTCTCTTGCGTCAGCCAATATACCAGCCATTTGGTAGGAGACCGGATGGGATGTCTCTGATTCCATGGAGATTGGGTAGAGTGCTGGTGTGGGATGCTACCTGTGTAGACACACTAGCCCCTTCGCATCTCCATGGAACATCTACAAAGGCAGCAACCGCAGCAGAGGCGGCTGAGAAAAATAAAATTCTAAAATATAGTGGCCTCGGCGCCGAATATACTTTTGAACCATTTGGAGTTGAGACACTCGGTCCGTGGGGCCGAGTGTCTCAACTCAAAGGTCCGTGGGGCCTTTTCAAAGATATTTCGAAGAGGCTTATTGATGCGACGGGAGACCGAAGAGCTGGCGCTTTCGTCGGCCAACGTATTAGTTTGGCCATTCAACGAGGAAATGCTGCCAGCGTCCTTGGTACAATGCCGCAGGGTCCATTTTTATATTGAGTTTTAGTTATAGGTTTAGTTTTAGTTATGTATATTTAGATAATATTTAGTTTTAGGTAAATATGTAAATATAATTTAAATTGTCTAATACTGTATAATAATAATAAAAAGTAAATTATTTGTTTTATGGAAGTTACTGAAAATGGACTAAAATAAAGTGTATTTCAAAATTTCCTATAAAAATTTTTGAAATTGTCATGTTAATTTTTTTTTATAAAACATAATAAGGTCAACAATAAAAATATAAGAGAATATTGCGAGGCTCTATATTTAGAGCCTCTCTTCTACGTGACAGAAATCCCTAAATAAAGTTGTTACTACCTCCTTATTTCATTTTTATATTTTTCCCCACATTCGACAACCTTTTTAAATTTAATTCATCGTGAATTCTATTTCGTATTTCTAGGCTAAGAATTCTCAAGCCCACAGCTAGTTAAAATTTACATAATAGGTATAAAACCTAATTTTGTTAATTATTGCTTGTGTAAATAAATAAAGTTTTATTATTATAATAATTAAAGGCTAAAAAATGTTGTACCAAATTGTTATTTTCATTTACATTCGTAAAAAGTGGATCAATCGCCTTCTTTTGAAGACTTCATTTAGTAAAGTCTTCTTTTGAAGACTTCATTTAGTAAAGTCTTCCTTTGAAGACTTCATTTAGTAAAGTCTTCATTTGAAGACTTCATTTAGTAAAGTCTTCTTTTGAAGACTTCATTTAGTAAAGTCTTCTTTTGAAGACTTCATTTCTGACGACCTTTACATTAGAAAAGTATGCTTATGTACTTACAAAAATTAAGTTCTCTTATAAAAAGCCTGTCAGTCTGAAAGAAAACTGCAAAAAAAAAACTGCATTGCGGAGCTAGAAAATGGTGAATTTAAATTTTTCAAACAACCGTCGTCGTCGGCGTGTCCCGGGCGCAGTTTTTATTTAACAATGTTACAGACTACGGAGCACTTCAGTAAAGAAGCTCTCAGTGCAACGTAACGAAAATACTATATTGTATTTCAATGGCATTCGCATTTTTTTTGCGAGATAACTGAGGCCAGGAGAGTTATTTTAATTGTGCGTTTAACTTAATTCCCAAATTTTACTTTGCTTAAGGACTCAATCAAACACAGACTAAATATTTTAAAAATCGGTCTAGCCGTTTAAGAGGACTTCAGTGATATATACACACGTACAGAAGAATTGTACATATTAAGGTGTGTATATATACAAATAATTATATCATACATTTATATGTATAATTCTTTGTATATGACTAAAACTCTGCCCTTTTTATGTGAAAAAAATATATACATAAATTGATTCAATTCACAGTTAGTATACATATGATAAAAATAGATAACAATACGAGTTGTGGCTACAGTCGCCTATTAACACCAGCAACGTAAAGTGATATAATATTATTATTATAATCTTCATATATAAAATGTTATATTAGTTTGTTTAAGCTTCAAACACTTGAGAATGGGTAGACAGATTTTAATTCGGTTTTCACATATGGATAGAGGACTAAACGGGGAAGATTTTTATATATTTATATATATAAATTATATTTATATATAAATATATATCAAAGACACTAGTTCGGGTTGAATGAATTATTGAATATTGAATGTATTCAAATATTCAATAATGTTTAAGTCCGAGTTAAACTAACAAGTTTACAATAATAAAATTATTTATCTGATGTGTATTTTTTGAGTTTAGATCCAATGAAATTTATGTGAGAATTGAAAAAATAATAACTGTTTTTAAAAAATAATCCCCTTTTATTATTTTCCTTGAAAAGCGTGCAACAAACGAACGCAGTATTTTATTGAAAAAAAAATGTGTCCATTGTCCCACACGTCTGTTGAGTTTGCACAAACGCAATGAAAAGGCATTGTGTTACTTCAGAAAGTACATTATTCGGCTTAAAAAGGATCTACAACAAAAGATTGTAGGGCTAAAAAGTGTAAACATTCGAGCGGAGGCCATACTTCAAAGCCCACTCGTGGAAATCTGAAAACGGTGGAAAATTCTGAAAATAAACCCACCGTATAATCCGAGCTCAAAGGTTGTTGCAGTCACAATGCATTATGCAGGAGGCTTTTCGACGCCCGTACAGCCTTTACACTTTATCCTCCGTTTACTGTAAGCGTTTCAAGTTATAAGCTTCACTGCTATTTTCTACAAGGCAATGCGGGATCACGGTTACCTTAATTGACAGTAAACAGATAGAAAAAGAAAACTAACTTAACCCGAACGTTGCAATATTAATGACCTAGATTGCCATACCCTTCACTAGTCAAAATGATGTTAAATATTTCACCCAACTGACTTGTACAATTCTAAATTCATCGCGACACAAAACGCCATCCAAGAAAACTGTTTTTCCTACTAGAATATAGCATGAAAAACAGCTGAATGAGCTAAACGAGGAAAGGGTTAGTACTTACTTTGAAAAATTATCCGCCCAATAAAAGTAGCCACTCAACCATCAGCCACTTTTTATGAAATGAAATAAAAACAATAAGTATATTAACCATTTATATTAAAATACTAGCTGGTGCCCGCGACTTCGTCCGCGTTGAAAAAGAAAATATGAGTAATTACTGTACCTGTGCGCCGTACACCGCCATCTGTTAGATTTTTGTGGAACTACAGATAATAAAAACAAATTTCTCCGCGTTGAAAAAGAAAAAAGTAGCCTATCCTATGTCCCGTACGTCCAAATGTTTATCTACCAAGTTTCATGAAAATCAGTTAATTCGTTTCAGAGTTATGGAGGAACATACATACATATATACATACATACAGAAAAAAATTCTAAAAATCGTCAATTTAGTTTCAGTATCATGTATAGAGCCTATAAACACGATATCTCTGAAAACAAAGTAACTTACTCCATGACCGACCCTTACAGATTTATTATTAGTATTGATATTAAATCGCGTAACTTAAAGCAACCACCCCTATCATGATTTTCAATTTATACTCTGTATAGAGCATTTTTCATACTTACATAGTTTGAATGAGTCCAAGAAGGCCATTGAATTTTTGAAACACAATTTTATTACTCGTTCGTACACCCTCCATACATTTTACTCATAATAAATGTTGCCATATATTATTATACAAAAGTTTTTTAGAGACCCAATTGCTTTGTTCCATTCCAAATTTGTTCTCATCAAATAAAATTTTAATAATTTGCAAGTATTCCATCGGATCGTATTAATTGTTTAATTTTGTTTATTTTGTTTAACCCTTCTCAAACAATTAATTTTAATAAAACGGATCCATATTTAATTTCCTCAACACAAAGTAGCGTTTCGGGTTTAATAAATTCAAAGTATTAAATTAGATAAATAATGACGAAATCGGATAAAATTAAATAATGATTCGAGTAAACATGATATTGTAAAGGATCTAAGAGATATGTCTAATTTAATAAGCCATAGACATGCACGTGTCGGTTCTTCTAAGTTATTCTCGGTGGCTAATAACTTTACTGAAGAATTGGGCTATCAAGTCTTTATATAGTATAAGAATAAAATCTCTGAAACTTTAGAACTATACTAAAATATTCAAAAAAATAGAACGTAACTATAACGCATAACATAACGCATTCGTGTGACAATTTTTATTTTACTCCCATAAATTTTCATACCACGGGTTTATAATAATATATATATGCAAATCGAATCTTAAGAAGTAAACAATTATTTTCTAAATCCTAACTGTTAGCTTCAAAGTTAAAATCGTTTAATCAATAAAACAAACAAACCCTTCAGCTTTATTATATTATTATAGAATTACGTCTGTTTTTAGGCTACAAAAACAGACTAAGTAATGGCAACTCAAATACTTTATAATTTGGTAAAACCTAGAACTAAATAAATATTAATTCTATGTCTTGATACTAAGTCTTGGCAAGGACCACCATGTTAAAACAATAAAAAGATTATCTGGGACATTTCAGATCGAAATTTAAGGTTCTATTCATACCGATGCTGCACATGACAGACAGACGTACACTTTTTATGGCAAGACAAATGACACGACAGTAGTTATGGCCTCAAACTAAGCATTAAAAGAAAACCCATTCATTCAGTCACAGGTATTTTAAACTTAACGACGATATTTTGAAAAGTATTGAAAGTTTTTAAATATTTTAAATTTTTAAGTCTTGTAGAAAATAAGAAACATCACATTGAAGAGATGAAAAGACCCAAACGGTCGTTTTAAAATATTTTGCATATATGAGCTAAAAATCTCTGAAACAACTAAACCAATTTTAATAAAAAAAAATTTGGTGATAGCGGAATAAGTAGAGAAGATTATACATCACTTTTTATATCGAAATTATTTATAGAAAACTTTCAGAACACCTTTGGATATTGTTAGTTACAGATTATTATTTCAATTTTTACTATTTTATTTTTGAAAGTTTTCTTTGCTTTTGGAGCTTTTATATACTTATTATGTTTTTTTTTTGTTTTGTTTAGTAATTTGTGTTTGTCTTTCTATATGTTTCCTTCTTATTATAACTATTCTATTGTTCTTCTATTCTAATCTATTATATTAGATTTTCTTTTAATTTTTTTTTTACATTGGTGAAACTCAATAACTTCCTTGCAAATGTATATAGCAATTTTTAATTATATAAATACGTGTTAAGACTAACTATTGACACTTCAAAACATCTATCTTTTTATATCCCATTTGGTAGTCAACTAGGTACACGCAAAATTTATAACGTGAAAATTGAGATTCTGTCTATTACATGAGCTAAGGAGTTCGTCTATTCCCATTCCACCTTAACCATTCTAAGATCTAGGTCGTTGGTGATTTAGTATTCCTACCTAAAATATTAGTTACAAATAATTTCTAAACTTATAAACTTTAGACTATAGGTAAGTGTGATTGTGCCTTATAGATTGGTGGCAAGTTGCCAACGCTGTCATTTCATCTCATATAATGCAAGTTTTTAAAAATTTGTGTTTTTGTTTTCAGGGAAATTTATTTACATTATATTTCCTACATTATGTATATATTTTTAGTGAAGGCTATGAAGTAGAAATGTATAGAAATATGAGATTTGAAGAACAATAGATTTAATTCTAGTCATTCTCACGAGTTGCAATAATATTTATATAGGTAACGTTGGCAAAATAAACTTATTTTAAAAATGAATAAATTATTCGTTAAACAATAACTAAAAATAATTAAGAATTGCGTTGAAAAATTAAAAACGTATTATTTACAATAATATATTTGCTTTTTCTTGATTAAAAAAAAATTACTTTTAGGTTGTGAGTAGATTTTAATAAACGATTTCCTGTAACAAAATCTGTATCTAAAATTATCATAGAAAACAAACGGAATCGTGTATGCGGAGATAAGATCACGATCCTTTCATATTTTGTAGGGTTTAATATTCAGGATCGCAATGCGTGGGATTGAAGGCTCAACGAGGAAATTAGCAGTTAGGCGCAATCCGCTCAAAATTGGGAGCTTTTGGTAGATTTGTAGATTATTAACAGTGATACTATAGAGTGAGCATTAAAAAGGTTAAAAAAAGTATTGCTTCATGGCAATGTCTTTGGGATACCTAATTTTATTTTCATAAAATTATCATATATATTTTTTTAAATGATTACCAATAAATCCTCATTAATGAAGTTATTATTCTTTTAAAAAAAATCTAGTCAAATCCTGACACTAATTTTTTTTCTCCCTCAGAAAAATTAAAAGTGTCTTATTTGTTTCAGCTAATCTAAAAGATAAATAAAGCACATAGGTTATGTATAATAAAAATGAATCGAAAGAGTATAGGTATTTTCTAAATTTTCTTTAAGAAGAGGTTCATTAAGTTGAAGGTTATTCTAAAATTAAAGGTCTCAAAAATAGCTATTCTCAAAAGAAATTGTTTGTTGTTCGTAAGCGTACTAATAAAGAAAAAAATTAATGAGCTGATCGACCAGCATTTGTAATTGTATTCATTTTTAATCTAATTGTTATGTACTGTAGTTATACAAAGAGTGTATGTCATTTTCGTGTTCACTGTAATAATAAAGAATATTCTATATAGTATAAATAAGAGCATTGCAGTAAACATGGCATATATAAACCAGTCTGCATTAAACATTGGGATATAATTTGCGTAATAAATTATTCTCTACGTGATTCTCATCATGTACATTTAATTAAGGTGACGAAGGCAGTATACAGTATAAATCAAATGAAGCTGCCCTCTCTTCCACATTATTTTCACTTGGCCCCTTAAGACCAACGCAATTTTTTCCGTCTCACGAGAGTGATAAATGGTCGACGTGAAAAGGCGGATTCTTTTCTGAACGGGGGCCTATTCTTTAAATGGTACGATAATATTACGCACGACATGACAAAGGAATTTAACAATATTTACACGTTAAAATGAAACATCCTTTCGCAGTTTTCTCAATAAAAAAAAAAACACAGACTGTCACGATTTAGTTTGTATTACTAACTTATAGAATATACTATAATATGAAAAGAAATAACAATAAATATAACGTACATTAGTATAGTGAGAATACGATTTTACAGTTAAGATCAGAATTCAATTTTAGAGCAGCCTTATTAAGACAATTTGTGTTGTGTTTGTGTGCTTTAAAACTGTTGCTATAAATCTATAATAGTATAAAATTAGTTACGTTTCAATAGTTTAAATAATAGGAAGATTCAACAATATGATTATTTTATTATAAAAAACACTTTTTATATATCCTAAATTGGATTATTAATAATAAATTGTATTAGAAAATATAATAATAATAATCAATTGGATGAAAAAAGGAGTTGGATAAAAAAATTTGAATGTTAGCTTCTAAAAAAAAACATGATTTTAGTTATGAAATTCGTATATTTTTATTATTGTTTTAGAGAAACAATTCTCAAATAAATTAATATACAATAAAATAATACTAAATTTAATTCGTTTGGAAAATATTCAGTATTAACAGCTTCAAATTGTCGAAAGATGTTATAAGAATATCGCGTGGATTATAGAATTGGAGCACATCGACTGTAAGGTCGTCAGAAAAAATTTAAAGCTACGCACGTTGAGAAGGGGATCTTATTATGTTCTAAGGTTTTGTTTCAATCTAAGCTTGTCGAGTTCCTACTAAAATATTTATTATTAAATAAATTTACATACCTAAAACTTTTTTTTATAAATCGCTTGATGTTGCTGTGATAACGAAGATAATTTCTTTTTTATTAATCAAAACAAATAACATTACTAGTTGCAAGACACATTGCGTTTTGCAGCCATTTGAGCAGCCCATGTGACGGCAGTAACCACCCACTTACAGAAAGCTACCGTGAAATAACAGCACGCGTGCTGTTGTGTTTCGGTGAGAGCTATTTTTCTATCCCTTCCCAATTCTTATCCTGAAACATAATTATTAAGGCTGGCAACACAACTGCAGCATCTGTGGTTTTGCTTGTATTATAGGTGTTTAAGATAGTCTCAAAAATATTAAATATATAGTCTAATCACTTCATGAAAGGTTGTTTTTATTCAAGATTAAAGTAAATGACCAACTGTTTTGGCCTAGCATAGCATGCATAGCATAGCATATCTTTGCCCACGTGCTTGTCCATAAACCTAGCCAACGTTAACTCGAAGTATTTTGCCTAGTCATCTATGTTCACTAAATAGATTTCGGTGATACATTTCTACCAACACTTGTTTTAGTCTATATGTCAAGCCTACAACATACTTATGCATATTAAAACAAGAAAAAGCTTTTTTAAACAACCACATTTGCTTAAATCAAATGAAAAGTAATACTTCAAGAACATTAAATTTGAAATAGCTCAGTGTCATACTTACGCAGAGAACATTACATTTCTCAATATGCAAAGCAAACTGGTCTAATACCCCAGGGCAGTAAGCTGGAAAGTGAGTTTCAGAATGAACTAAGACAGTCATATTGTGTGCTAGGTATAAAGCATAGCATATAAGTATGACACACGTAACTATAAATAATTTACTAAAACATAAGATATAAGCTGAATTAGAAAAAATAATAAGTGATTATTTTATTTTCTTCACCGAACAAGTTAGACAAAAATTTTAATTATTTGAAATATATAGAATGGCAACTTGTAGAAATGTGTTTATACAAAATGCGAAACATCTAATTTGATTCCACATAATCATCGAAAATTATAATTTACCTTAATTTTTATTTAGAGCCTTCGTCACTCAAAATAGAAGAATAGAAAATAATCAGAATATCTGAAATTTATTTTTTACCTATAGATGATTCCCTTAATTAATCTCATTATATCATTTGCTTGGGCTTATAGGCAATGGAATATAACTACCATTAAGTGGGCCGTCATTCTCTCTGTCATTATTTACCATAAAAATAACACTGACGACACCGGAAAAAGTAAACGTAATATCTGTTTTGATCTCACGACTAGTATTTTTTTTAACAAATTAATTTTAGAATGTTTTATGTATCGTGTGAAGTTTTGTGGATAAAATATAAACGCCGTCTATGTTCCAATTGTTTATTTTTAGTAAAAATATATAATTCAAGCCTTCACCAGTAAATTATGGTATATAAGCCTCTTCACAATTTGGTATTTTCTTTCAAGTTGCTATTTTCTCTTTTTTTTTCTCGTCATTCATATTCATTCATTCATTTTTCTCCTTTTCCATTTCTGCTTCAAGAAGTCGTTTGCCTTCCACCGATTCGGCGAGAGGTGCTTCTCCGTGGAATGTTTCTTCAGTGTACACACGATTCTGTTTCCTCATTGTTCCGTGTAACTGAAATCATTTCATATTTTTATAGTAAAGTGTAGTAAGCAGGGTGATTATACATTATGAGTATGATCGATGTAGGTTATCATCGCCTATAATAGACCATCTGAGAACATATACTTACGTAAAAAAGCAATAGAATCTTTCATTGAATTTATACACGTCAAATGTCTAAAATTAATAAATAAACTCTAAATAAACTACCTGAGATGATAAGAGCAGTATCTATAAATAAATTTAAAGGTGTCATTAAAGCCAAACTCCTCTCGAAAGGCACTGATTATTTAAGTGACAATGAAGCCTGGATTTAGAGCTTGGATCCGGAGCTCATACTATGTTTTGCTTAGCATTGTATATGGACTTTATGTTTGTATTAAGTGTACTTGATTGTAATTTTTATATTTTAAAGATGACAAAAAGAATAGTATCCTGAGTTTCTTTCGGGGTTTCTTCTCAGGATCGTCATCTTGGCTTTTTTTCCGAAACCCTAGGAGTTTCTTGAGAAACCTAATTGATAAATAAATATTTTGATTTGATTTGATTTAATATAGAAAGAGAAAAACTAGATAAGTACCCTGTCCCAAATACTCATATTGAAGCCGAAGTTGATATGGAAGAATTCATGGTGTTGGTCATGGAACTCGACGTCCGGCTGCCATGGCTGCCACCACTGCGCTTTGAAGTTGATGCCGGAGTGGTCAATAATTCCGTGATAGAAATTGTACAACACCACGACATAGAACGGAACTGAAAATTTATAGAAAAAATTGTTAAGTATGAACATCTTATTCCTTGTATTTTTACATATTACAACTTTTTGATGATTTATAAAACGAAATTTAAAAGCACTTTGAGAGCTAACGAGTTATTGAGTATTAAAAATAAAGACAAATAAGTCAGCATATAAAATTTTTACAACTTCATCCCACGTTATAAATGAATTAAAACCACATGCATGCAAATACATTGAAAATTAATAGAAGTGTATAGTTAAGGCCGCCGGTTGGTTTTCATATAAAAAAAACTCAAGTCGTTCTGAGTGATATTTAGAAACAACTTACCCCAATGAACCGGTACAGTGAACAAGGGCAGACAGGCTGTTAGCTGGACGTGCATAATTTCCACGGGATGGATTGCGGTGACAGAGAACGCCGTCGGTTGCTTGTAAAGATGATGAAGTTTATGGAAATTCTTGTAGAGCCACGGCGTGTGATACATGCGGTGCAAGATGTACGTGGTATAATCCTACAAACAAATAAACCAACTTTAAATAATAAATTCACTTTTACCGTTTGTGGGTGCAAAGCCACAAAGTTATAAATCTGTGATTTGTAAATTATTGCATAATTTGTAAACAATTATCATTTATCTTCAATATTCAATAAGTATTTCTACAATATTTATAATTCCCCAAAAAGATGTAATTTTTGTTCTGGCCAATTTAACTGAATTCAGAGAAACATCGATCACCCTGCAAAATATGTCATTTATTTTATTTAAATCAAGTGTAAGAAACAAGGGTAAAGCAGTAGTAATTGTAAACTCTTGAAAGCATGTTTTTTTTTTCATTTAAAATTCTACAGCAGGGTTAACGGTCGACTTGATGATAGTTGTAAATAGGAAGTATAGTGAATAGAGAAATGTGGTTTGAATACCTTACTCACTAACTGAAATATAACGGCACTCGTGCTTTTATTTCACATGGGTCTAATCTCAATAGTGTTGTCGCGTATTACCTACGCGAAGAGTCAAATTCATTCAAACGTATCACGTATTACCCACGCGATAAGATTCATATCCCAGTGTGTTGGGTTGAATGGTGGGTAGGTTGCAATGTATTGAAAATTATTAAATGCCTCCGCAACTCAGTCAAACTTATCGCGCGTTACCTACGCAATAAGAGTTAAATTCGTAAGTGTCGATTGAAGTGCGGGTAGATTATAATTTATTATTAAAAATGAGAAGAGCCGTCGTAACCTTCTCGGGCTTCACTTCACTTCGCTTGGCGCAGCCGAGCCAGACGGACGTATGTTTGTACAGTGAGCGTGTGACTAAATATGTTAAGTGATTACCATATTTAACATCATTTCTTGTGCCTATTCATTTGTGTACTTTGTTACCAGTGTTTTAAGACTTTATAGTGTAAATTTATACTAGCCATGTGTAATGATCGTTGCGGCAGTCTGAAAACAGAGTTTTATAGTAGAACCGATAGAATAGCGAACATACGTTATTGTTGCTTATCAGAAACAGGCTTAGGCTGGCTCAGGCTCAGGCACAGTTTCAGTATTAGTTCAGTATCAGTATAAATTCAGTTACAGTTCAGTATCAGTACAGTATCAGTATCACTATCAGATCAGTATCAGTGTCAGTATCAGTATCAGATCAGTATCAGATCAGTATCAGATCAGTATCAGTTCAATATCAGTTTAGTATCAGTTCAGTATTAGTTCAGTATAAGTTTAGTATCAGTTCAGTATTAGTTCAGTATAAGTTCAGTATCAGTTCAGTATCAGTGCAGTATCAGTATCAGATCAGTGTCAGTGCTGTATCAGTTCAGTATCAGTGCAGTATCAGTATCACTATCAGATCAGTATCAGTGTCAGTATCAGTATCAGATCAGTATCAGATCAGTATCAGTTCAGTATCAGTTTAGTATCAGTTCAGTATTAGTTCAGTATAAGTTTAGTATCAGTTCAGTATTAGTTCAGTAGAAGTTCAGTATCAGTTCAGTATCAGTGCAGTATCAGTATCAGTTCAGTATCAGTGCAGTATCAGTATCAGATCAGTGTCAGTGCTGTATCAGTTCAGTATCAGTGCAGTATCAGTATCACTATCAGATCAGTATTATTATCAGTATCAGTTCAGTATCAGTTCAGTATCAGTGCAGTATCAGTATCAGATCAGTGTCAGTGCTGTATCAGTTCAGTATCAGTATCACTATCAGATCAGTATTATTATCAGTATCAGTTCAGTATCAGTATCAGTTCAGTATCAGTTCAGTATCAGTGCAGTATCAGTATCAGATCAGTATCAGTTCAGTATCCGTTCAGTATCAGTATCAGTGCAGTATCAGTATCAGTTCAGTATCAGTATCAGTATCAGAAATTAGACCAAGCTGAGAGGACAGAGAAGGCTGTAAGGGGAGGAAGGAGGCCTTTGCTATCAGGGTCGGTGGACCCGCCAATTAAGTTATCAGTTGAGCTTGTCTGAGGACTCGCCTAATCAGTTATCAGTTGAGCTTGTCTGTGGACTCGCCTATTCAGTTATCAGTTGAGCTTGTCTGCGGACTCGCCTATTCAGTTATCAGTTGAGCTTGTCTGTGGACTCGCCTATTCAGTTATCAGTTGAGCTTGTCTGCGGACTCGCCTATTCAGTTATCAGTTGAGCTTGTCTGTGGACTCGCCTATTCAGTTATCAGTTGAGCTTGTCTGAGGACTCGCCTAATCAGTTATCAGTTGAGCTTGTCTGTGGACTCGCCTATCCAGTTATCAGTTGAGCTTGTCTGAGGACTCGCCTATTCAGTTATCAGTTGAGCTTGTCTGCGTACTCGCCTATTCGGTTATCAGTTGAGCTTGTATGCGGACTCGCCTATTCAGACATCAGTTGATGATTCGCTTGTGTGAAGCGGTACTACCAGTAAATCAGCGAGGCAGATACGTGTGTACGATATGTACAGGTAAATACTTCTATTAGAAATTCGCCACTGCTTGATTAAACTGTTCTATGAATCATGCAGTTCGCGACAAGTGTAGAACGTCCACTGCTGAACATAGAACTCCTCATAATTTTCCCGTAGAGAAACAATTTGAATCCAGCGGCCCAAGCAATGCCTTCTCCATAGCTCATTGAGCGACGTGGAACTTTCTCTTACCTGGCCTATAGTTACAGACCACGCTTCAACGCCCTATGTCATCACTGGATATAGGTCAAAAGCTTTTGTTATGGAGCACAAACGAATTTTTGACAAGGAGAGGTCACAAAACTTCCCGAACGCAGCCAGTTAGTAAAACTTACAATATAAATAAAGATGGCAGGAAACTGCAGAAAGAACCAGAGCCAGCCGTACTCGTCGAACTGGTAGTATATGGTGCAAGGGTTTCCATTATAGATATAGCATGCGAGGAAGGCGGAGAACGTTGAAGCGCAAAAGATGGACAAGGATCCGAGCATTATCTCGTGGCGTTCCAACTCCGGCGAGAGCCACTTGTTCGGTTGACACTTCCATTCCTGAGCAAGGTGTCTTCTGTTCATGTAGAAGTACCACTGAAATAATATAATTTACCATAACTATATTAAAATGGTCAAAATGAAAACAAAAAGTAAAGTGGAGGAGGTACAAAAGCATAAAAATTTTGCAAATTTCTATCATATTACCACGACAAAATACTGTACCAAGACAAAGGCAAAGAAAAAGAGATTGAACATGATTTGTATATTTATTTATTACTTTTATTTTTCCATCAAATTTCTAATTGAATTGGAAAAGATAAGATTTAAAGAAAAATATTCAAATGGACGTAATATAAAATAAATAATGTTACTTTTAAAAAGCAAAACAGTATCTGTGGACTCGCAAAAAGGGGCTTTACAAAATAATTACAATGAAAAGATTTGAAGTCTTCAAAGGGACTTAAAGTAATTTCATTGGCTTCGCCAGTGTGAACATTTTTCACGATAGATGAGTTAGATTTTTTTATAATAAAAAGGGTGATAGCTGCACTGTCACTGTTTTGCTAAAAAAATAACAAAGAGCGAACGATCACATCACTATGTTTTTAAGTTCTCTAAATATCAAATTAAAAATATTATAAATAATAATTAGAGTTTTTCGCAATATCTCAAGTTATTGACGAAAATGTATATGTTATCAAGTAAATGATTTGATTTGATTAGATTTGATTTTATTGAAAAAAAAAAGTTATTCGAGAATTTGTTTAAATGTTTAAATGGCAAGTAGATTGTCTACAACAAAGTAATGAACAAAAGTTTTTGGATATCACTAATTGAACCATCTTCAAGTGTTGGAAACAGAAAGTTTTCTACGTGAAGTGTGCTAATCTAATTTAATCTAATCAGTCTTATTTTTCTAATCAGACTTAATTCAGTGGTTCTAAAAATCCAACAAGAATATATTATATATATAATTATATTTTTTTATTCCTTATTTATTAAGCATATTAAATTCATATTACTCCAATATGGAGTAATAAAAAACTCCATTTTATTAAGTTTACAATTAGGTTTAAAAGGTTATCGGTATATTTTGACATGTTGATGAATTTAAGTGCGAAAAAGGGATGCTAGAACTCTGTATTATTTTCACTCTTGTCCAGTATCATTTGTTCTATCACCTCTCATCGTGTGGGAGTTAAAAGCAAATCTATTTTTAAATTTAAACCACGTTCTGCCATTGTAATCCTTGCATTGATAAGAGATAAAAGTATCCTATTTCGAGTTGAGTAGCTCTTCTTACAATGTAAATTGACAAATGTTTTCATTTATTATTGGCATATAAAATAATGTTGCATTTATGTGTTAGTTTACTATTTTTGTCACGAACAAACAATGTCAGCTCAGCACAGTGAGACAAATCTAAAAAGAGTTACCGTATTCCAAACGAGCAGTGAACTAGAACATTCATGTGAAAATCAGAAAAATATCCAACCGTATAGCAAAACAAAAGAGCATTCCGGAGATTTATTGTTGGATATTTTTAAGAGCACATGTTACCTATCCACATTTGAGAGATATAATAAATAATATGTCAAAAATACCCGAGTTTCTGAGAAAGAATAGTTTTTAATTAATTATAAGAAACATTGAGAAAAGAAAACAGCTTACATGCAAGAATCCACCCACAAGGAAGTAAGTGCTGAATGATATAACTTGAGCGATAATGAATATTGTGCTAAAGTTTGACATTTTTAAATTTTCCAAAGTGACGAGCTGGTATATGTCAGTTGAGGTCGCGTTCGGGTGTGTCTTGTGGCCGTAGAGTTGCTTCAGCGCCGTGACCAGTATTAGCACCCATTCTCCTTGAATTCAAAACATTAAAACACGTTAGATGTTATAATTAATTAGCATTATGAAATTTCATATAATAGCACTAGTGGCCCGCTCCCGGCTTCGCCCGGGTTCAAAATAAAAACTATCCTATCTTTTAAGTTGGACCAAATTACACACAGTTATGAAGTTTCATCAAAATCGGTTCAGTAGTTTAGGAGTTCATCGCGGACAAACAACGTGACACGAAATTTTTATATATTAAGATTATAAAGGGTTAAAATTTTAAAATTTACCAAAAAAAATATCAAATATTTTCAAGAAAAAGTATTTTATTTGGCATGCCCATAGACAATAAATTGTAAAAAAATTGGTCACGTAGTATGGGTATGTTCCCTTAGGCGATAATGCTGCTGATCTCATTTGGTTATAATATTAATTAATTTTTCCACTGTATCCCCCAAATTTTAATGTGCAAAATTTCACGATAATCGATTAAGTAGTAGGCTCGAAAAAGTAACAGACATAGTTACTTATACATTTATATCATTAGTAGGAGGGACAACACTTGCTTTGTTATAAACAACAATAAACTGAAGACAAAGAATTTGCATTTATTTATGTTAAATGAATATTTATTCGTTACCAACTGATGAACGGACGCAGGCAAGACTCCACAAGTTTTGCTGTGACGGATTTCGAAATTAGCAAACAGCAAACTGTCAAACAAAGTTGGACACAAGCTTTTGCTCTTTATTTCTTTCTTGACTCGAGTCTACGTCTCTAGACAACTTTTCTGCCTTTCTAATGACAGGCCTACTAACAATTTAAACACTTTAAAATTAAAATAGAACTTTTAAGAACAATCTTTTCAATACTCCTATACCTTCTGTTTTGTGAATTCTTGTACTGATAATTCCTCATGTCTACCTACCTTAAGGACTTTAACTACCTTAAATAACTTTGTATTGATTCTTATGTCCAATACTATGAGTATACTCAACCAATCTTAGTTTCTCACAAACCTTTATAGTTTACCGCTCTCTCATTAGTGTTATCCATATAATATCAGATTGGGAGGTTTAGAAGAAGTTGGCGAAGATACAGAGAGAGGTAGAAAGCGACGTTGTTTTTGTAAAATGTATAAGACATGCCTTCTTGCTGATTTTTTCATATATGTAGGGAATCATTTGTCACCGTAAAAGCTCCTTGACTTTGACTTATCTAGCTCAGTTGCTTTTAAATTAAAAAAAAATTTTAATTATCCTAATTTTGTCAATTTTTAATATACACAGCATTTTTATTTAGTTTTTATTTAATATCTCATAAATGCTAGCAAACTAATACTGTGTAAATTTTTGTACACTGAAATTATTTATTAGTTTTATTGTATTTTTGTCTATTGGTATATAATTCTATGCTCATAATACGATTATGAGCATTAATTATTTCAAAACGTCAGCCAATAAATAAATCCATTTCTTTATTACCAGTTAATGTAATATGATAGAAATTTTATTTTATTATACGCACGAGTAGGTGAATTACTGATATGAACTAAAAATTTAAATAAAAGATAAGAAAATTCGAATTTAAGAGGAAAATAAATTTGGAATAATATTTTTTTTTAAGTTTTAGAAACTTTGTTTATATTAGTGGAAAACTGTTTTTTTAATAATTAAAATCTTGTGTTGATTATTTGAATTTATACTTATAATATACATAAATTGCATCCCTTTTAATAAGAGAATTATATATTGAAGCAAGATTTTTAAGGGAATTTCTCATATGCCCCTATAAAAGGACTATAAAAGAGTCTATCATGACGTAAGAAATAGGTAAGTATTTATTTTATTTGCACTAAAAGTAAGCTTTGATATTTTATCTGTGAAAAAATCGTTGACGTAAAGATAAACAAATATTACTTATGAGTCACCGATGAATGCGTGACATTGTTATTCCGACGATTAGCAGAATTATCTAGCAGTTAAGAAGCATTAGCTATTTTTTTTATCTACGTAGTTATTCTTTGTCTACATAAAAACAATTGCTGTATTGGTAATACACAACGCTCGGTCCAGCCTTAATATTGGTTTGGGGTAAAAGATTTGTACTTAATAAAAATAATATAAAATGTATTCGATTCTGTACACTAATTGTCAACATGTAAAAATGAATAAGAGAAATCCTGCATTTTAGGGTCTAGGACAATTCACCGCCGCCGATCCATCGCCAGCCGATTCAACGCCGGCCAATTCATCGTCGGCCGTTCCATCGCCAGCCGATTCGACGCCGGCCAATTCATCGCCAGCCGATTTGACGCCGGCCAATTCATCGCCGTTTAGTTTACTTCTGTCCACCTATCTTGCTCATAGCTATCTTGCTGATAAAATGGGTAAAGATCTAAGTATTTGAGAAAGGCACTATGAAAGTTTCTTACCGGTTTTTTCAAGGTAGAAACAGCTTTCCAAATTTATAGGTAGTCAAGTGTTTGCAAACCTATAAATACCCGTAAGATATTATAGATAAATAAATAAATGTTATACCTACATGAAGTTACCAAGTTACATTATAAATAAGTTGTTACTGTAAATGTAGTTCTATTGTGCTGTAAATGAGAACAAAATTTGTGTACGCATCACAAACCTTGTAGTTACAATATAGTTTGAATTTTGTACAAAATTTGCTGCAATGTGAAGTGCCAGTTAGAATGGAAATTCGCCGTGTGTTCGGTCGTTGAAATATAATTTAATAGTGTTAGTGAATTTAGCGGTTAGTGGAACATTGTAGAACAAGTCAAAACCATCCTGTGCGAATTTTAGAGTACCAATAATGAATTTGCACTACCATTACTTGTGTTCTAATTATGATAACCCTAATTTCCAAACGCAGATAACGATATTACATCAATAGATATAAATTAATTTATTTTCAATGTATTGATAACAAAAAGGATTTATTAGTTCCTAAGCGGAAATGAAGTGTAATCTGAACTGTATCAACTGTACTACAAACATGAACGCATTTTTTATATTATAAATAGTATCAGGTAGAGAATGCTGGCCCACTTGATGGTATGTGGCTAGCATCATTTAAGCCACACAAGCAACAGCAAGGGCGATTTCGAAAAATTCGATCCTGCAAGGTGTCAAAAGCCTAAGTTGAACCCTAAGTTGAGGACAGTATACTCTATAATTGGGGTCTTTTAGAGAACTAGGCGTTGCTCCGACGTAAAGTACCGCTTTGCCAAATGACGACAATGACAGTCAGAATTAAGTAAACCGAAATTTCTTTGGCGTACGAGTGAGTGAAACGGGCAAGGACTCGTCATATGGTTATTCACTTACAACTGAGCTATTATAATAATTTTATTTATGACTAGCTGTTGCACGCGGCTTTGTATGCGTAACCATATAAAATATAGCCTATGTTACTCGCTGATAATATATGTAGCTTCCCAATAGTGAAAGAATTTTTCAAATCGGTTCAGTAGTTTCACAGCCTATTCAATGCAAAGAAACAAACAAACAAACAATCAAATCTTTCCTCTTTATAATATTAGTATAAAGATAACGTTTCCAAGAACAAAAATTAGGTTTTATATCTTTTTAAGGACAATTGCACCGACTGTTATCTTTCTGTCCAGTGCAAATATTTTTAAACAAAGGCAACTTCATTCAAAAGTTTTACAAATTTTATTGCAATCCTATTATAATAATTATATTAATATTATAAATGAGAAAGTTTGTATGTTTGTTCGTAAAAATGGCTAAACGGATTTAGATGAAATTTGGCACACATATAGTTTATTAACTGGATTAACATGTGGATATATTTTGTCTTGAAAAATAAAATAAAAATTAAGTTCCCGAGCAATCTGTGGCCGTGGTGGCACCACCGTCGTCACAGCGATAAAGATTACAGGCATTATTCAGGTTAGATTATTTCAGGTTATTAAGCTATTTTATATTGTGTTAAAACATTTCAATTAATATTATTTTTTTTATTTACAAAATTTTATGCTACATTTAATTTAATGTTTAGAGTTTATGCTTCATCTTTAATCCTATCAATTTCGGCAGAGCACTTGCCTATGGCGATGATTGTGTTTATAGGCGACTGTAGCCACCTATCATTAAATAGCCGGCATAGAAACAGAGGCTAACAAAAACGAATTGAATGCTGGCGATGCCATGGGGCACAATATAGTGATTTAAAGTGACTTATAGAACTAATGTATCGTGTGAATAGAAAGAGTGAAAGAGATAGATAGAGATAGAGATAGAGATAGACATAGTGCGCTCATAATTATTATTATTTCGGGCGGTCGTGCCACACTTGCGCGCTATTGGCGCAATCTTGTTTGACGCATGCCGCGACCGCCACTAGTTCTATAAGCAAATGTTGTATTATAAATAGACCATTTTTCTTGAAAATTTAGTCTTCTCCTTCCTTCGGCATAATAAAGACCATTGTAAAAGTACAAACTTGTCTTGGAAAATACAACCCTCTCCTCCTCGACTAACCATCGAACGACTGACCAGTGAGCTCTCCTTAACCGGAGGCCCTGGCCGGGTGCAAATGCGCGGGTGCTAAAGGCCCGTACACAAAGATAAAAATGGTTAATGATAAAAATGGATTACAGTAATTATCTTTTATTATGCATGAAGTTATTATCTTTACATAGTATAATTTCAAGTCGATTTCCGCGTCTGTCTGTATGGCAGATAACTCCTAAACCACGAACGGATTTTAGATAATTTTTCACGGATTTTTTATATAATAAAGCCTAATTAAGTTTTTGCCAGGGCGAAGCTGGGAGCAAGTCTCTAGTTTTTAATATAAAAGAAACTATATAAGAACTTTATATTCATATATAAGAACGTGAAAAATAAGACGACTTTAAGAAAGTGGAAATGCACTGCTTGAAAATGTGAATTGTTCTTTTTGAAGTTATCAAAATGAAATTATCAAAATATGAAAATTTCCAAAGTAAAATTAGTCATTGATATATTGAATGCCTTATTACATAAATTTATGACTTATTACATAAATTAAAAAGCATTAAATCAAATTTTAAATCCCTCATTCATGAATCATAATACGTTATGACTCGTGCTGCGAAATGTCATCATAAGTCATAATACTAGTTTTCACCCACGACTTTGGCCGCGTTGCAAAATTAAAAATAACGCCCGACATCTTTATTCCTGCGACGACGGTGGCGCCGCCACGGCGAAAGTAGCGCCATATTTTATTTTTTTTTAAACGATCCCACGGGAACCTAACATTTTTTCAGGATAAAATGTATCCTATATATGTTAATTCAGTTAATAAACTATCTGTATGCCAAATTCCATCCGTCTATACATACATCTATACTCACAAACTTTTGCATTTATAATAATTAGCAGGATTTGCTTTCATTCGTTATTTTTAACTGAACATTATAAAACTATACTGTACTAAAAATATCTACTACGAGCGAAATATAATTTTACCATTCAAATTGTGATAGTGAATGCAAAGTGCTTGAATTTAATGTTCGTTATCTTGTAAATTTGATAATAGACGTCTTAACGGTCACGTAACTTTAAATAAACGATAATTACAATGTAAATATCATTTTGATCATAATAAAGTAGTGTTAGGTGAGTACCCTTTATGTGTTAAATTTGTCTCTATTTGTATAATAATACGTATAAAATTTATTAACCTCAATAAGTATATATACCTATTTAATTTGACCAAAGTTTATCTAAAATATTTGATGAAATATTATAAACTATTCTTAAATTAGTTTTTTCGTACTAAAATATACCAAAAAGATTATTTTAATTGGTAACATTGTTTTGAACCATGTTTATACATACATAGTTGTTATTTTAATGTGAAGTTTTTTAGATAACTATATCAATAGACAGTTGTTATTCGAATATAATGTTGAAGAAACTAAATATTAAATTAATAACATTAGTCAACGCTATTTTTGGGTCTGACTTCTGCATATGAAATATTGGTTTCTCCTACGTTAAAAATAAGGGATTTTTTTTTATGTTAGCTTTTGTAGAAACTAGAGTAATTTTTTGATTTTTTAAGATTAATTACAGATATATATATTTTAATAATTTTGTCTTAAATTATGATTAGAAAAGTTTTTGCTGAACACTAGTCTTTTTTTTATTTTAAGATTTATGATACACAATAACAAATAAGTGTAAAATAACAACAAATCAAGTTCAAAAATGAATATTTTTAGTGTTTCTCTTATGTTTGTATGGGCTGTCTCGTATTAAACCCCAAATGTTATCTCCCATCATATTCTCGTACTGCCATCATATCATTTTGGTAACGTTGTTCAAATTCCATCACATCTTGGTGAAAACATTCTCCTTGTTCCTCTGAGTAGGCACCCATATTATCTTTGAATTGGTCCAGGTGAGAATGTAGCTTGTGAAGTTTATGGGACATTTTTCAGCCCATAACTTTAAAGCTTACAAACATAGTTTCAATGAATTCAAAATAGTTTGTCCGCTATATTTTTCCAAAAAACCATCAACTACTGCTTTAAGACTCATCCAGGCTTGTTTTTCATTAGCATTGAGGAGCATTATGAAATAATCATTCATCATTTGTTTTATCATTGTTAATTTGGGAATAAATCCTTTTAAATATGAAATAGCTTCCGAATTTGGATTCATAGGTTTGACGAAATGTTTCATGAGGACTAATTTTATATGTAACGGCAGCATCTATATATTATTGGGCTGGCTTGTTTCCGACTTTACATTATGTTTTCCTAAAGTGAATTCGACTTGACCAGGCCATATACTCTGTTGGTAATGTACTGAATCTGCTCTGCTATCCCATAACCGAAGGTGACAAGGGTATTTATTATATTTGTCTTGCATTCCCATTAAAAAACCAACCACCTTAAAAGCGCTTATCACTGGCTAATTGTATTCTGCATATTTTAACTTTTCAATTATCATTTTCACACTGTCGTAACTTTCCTTGAGCAATACAGAACATGTAATGTTGGAATGTAATACACAAGGGTGGTTGTTACAGCTGTGATAGACAAGTAAACACTTACTAATGTTCCATTTTCACAAATAATATGCAATATGCGATCGGTTTAATCAAAGTGCTCATAAAAACAATTAAAAACTTTAAAACTTACTTATCGCCCTAAATCAGTCAAAAGCAAACTTTAAAAGATAAAAATAGAAATTTATGTGTTTTTCGATGTCTAGAATCAGAATTTAAGCATTTGAACAGAAACAATTTATTTTTTACCTGTGAATCTGTTAAATATTGTATGTAATGCTGAGCATAGTTTAAAAACTTTATTAATTAAGTGTTAATAAATTACCTCTTAAAGTGGCTCCTAATGTAAATACTGCTAGGGTCGCAATGAATGTGGTAATAAACTCAGGTATCCTCTCAAAGAACTTCTCCAATGAGACCGAATACCTTTCTATCCATCTGACTCCATCAACTAGAAAGTCCCATTGTCTCTGTTCCTCTTCAGTTGAATCCTCACTCTTTGTTTCTTTACTTTCTTTATCTTTGTTTTCTTCTCCAACTCTTTTCCGTACGTCTATAGTCATACTGTAAAAGCAAAAGTTTATATGTAAATGTATCCACAAAAAAAACTTATTAAGTGTTTATATCCATATTTGTCAACTCACCTTACTTTGTAACCTTGCTATCTTTATTTATATTAAATTATTTTAAACACACGTCTCTCGCGTGCAAATAATTGTTCGCCAATGAAATATTTATCCATTTGCCATTTTTTTTAGGAATTCTTATAATGATATTGAGATTAAAAGTATATTATCTGTAAATTCTCGTGATAATATTGACGAAGTAATTGGCAATCAATAATTTAATAATTCATTTAATATCTAATAAGAAATGATTAGGTAGGTACTATTAATTAGGCAGGTGGATCCGAAACTTACTTAATTTAATTAATCTTTACTTCGTAACTATAAATCAAAATAACTTTTCAAAATCAGACCAGAGCATTTTCAAAGTTTTATGGGAAATCCTACCAGTAAAACCCAACGACTAAGCCCGGCTGGTTCTTGGGAACGTTATGACACGACTAAACATAATCTTCCGGCGGATCACCTGGGAGAGGGGATCCTCTTCCCGCTGCCTTTCCACCGCTTCCTTGCGCGACATGACGTGTTCACAAAACGCGAGCATCGCCTGCCAAGCAACAGGATAGCGTCCACGATAAGAGACAGAGCGACGCGCTGCTCTGCCCTTTCGGGGCAGCCATTTAGTGCGTTATCATTGTCAAATTTAGATCCACTCATTCAAGTTGGAAATAAGTGGAAGTCACTAGGAGATATATGAGATATGAAGTCACTAGATGGTGGATTGCTGTGAGGGATAATTGAGATCGATGAGCAGGAGCGTTGTCATGGTGGAAGAGCACACTCGATTACAATTATAGTACTTTGTCAGCTAGGAATTTAAGCTGATTATCTCAAACCCCTGCACAGATCTTTATAAATTATAGCTAGGAACCAACTAGATTATAACAGCTTTCAAACGAAAAAACCGGATCAAAATCAGTCCATTCGTTTGGGAGATATGATGCCACAGACAGATACATCCATACATAGATAGATAAACAGATCAAACTTATAACACCCTTCTTTTGCGTCGCAGGTTAAAAAGAGATCGTTCTTACCAGTTTTACTAAGATTATTATAATGAAAGTTTTCTGAGAATCAAGTAATAAATTTCCAAATAGCGTAGGTATAGTATTTACCTGAACACGCGAAATAATTCAAATATTTTACCAACGTGGTTACACTATTGTAAGCCCAGTATTACACTAGAAATATTTATTTACTTATTACTTAAATAAGTCTTTTCACGTCATTTCCATTCTAAATGAAATACGTTTTCCGAATGAGAGGTTTAAACTGGTAAACAAATCGAAAAAAAAACTCACGTAAACGCCTGAAATAAACAGCGTAGCAAAAAAGAAATTTTAGAATGACCTTCGAAGATATAGAGTTCTGAATTTTGGTATACGCTTAACAAACGAGGCGATCCACAATGATTCACTCCCTCTTATAATGATTTACCTCGTTCGAATCATTATTAGACAAATGTATGTATGAACTATAATTATATTAGCTTAATATTTTATGTTAATTATACGTATTAATAATTTGTGTTGTTAATCCACGAAACAAATTTTTATGTAGGTATATTACATATATAACGAATTCGAATATGCCAAAAAATCTGATCGTTTATCTATCGAGTGATGTAATTAAATTTGGTATGTAGATGATAGGTAGATTTTTGCAATAAAAATTGTAAACTATCTGGAAAATTTATACTTTTATTATTATTAATTCTGTTACTAGGGATTTATTGAGGGCCTCATTGAGGCATCTGCCTCGATGAGGTGCATCAACTTTGGAGGCATGCGGTTTATTTTACGGAACGCTGAACGTATTCCCGATTCATCGGTAACGAGGGATCGCTTCCCTTCATCAGCCCTCGACGTGACTTGGATAAAGAAGTCCGAATATGAACTTTTCCTTGAATTATAATAATTGATGTAAAAATTGAATTATTTCACGAAAATTCAATGTTATTTTTGAGAAACTACTCAAAATAATGAATAACCAAGTTAGCAAAATCCAAATATAAGTTTTATGAAAATGGGCATCCCGTTTGACGGGAGTAACCACACGGTGAGTGAGTTGGTAAGGGATCCCAGAACTCGGTTCCCTATCCCTTATTGAAAATTGTGGATGTTTTTGATTGAAAGCTTAGGTCTCAAAGTAATTGACAAACTGTAGGAACCTCAGATCAAATTAGAACTAAAGATAGAGCCTTGTGAACGGCAGAGTAAAGCCGGTAAAACTACGCCTTCGCCGTGTACATACATAGTTACACGCAAAGAAATGCAATCAAACTACGCCTCCCCTTTTTAATATATTTACTAGTGAAAATGATAAATAAAAAATGAGAATGAAATCACTTTTCACACGTAAGTAAACTTGGAAACCAATATTTTCAATAAAAAAAATAGGTTATAGCTATTAAGATGGTCCTTACGCCGTTACTAAGGCGAAAACTGCAAACTTCCCATAACTTTTTTACATAAAAATAATAGTCCTGAAGTTGACGTCTATTGCAGGATTAATAAGAATAAAGCTAACTGTCTGTACTTGATGGTAACTAGCTCAGCTGTTTAGCTCGACTCAATAACAATTGAAATATTGATTTTAACATTTTAATTAGATCACAATAAAATGATTGTTATATATATTATTTATATTTTACCCACTGAAATGATAAAGGCTTAAACTTAGTAAGATCGCGATATCAAAATAGATGCAATTTCTATCCAGATTGCACAATAACTAGAAGCAGTTGGGAATAATTTAATAGGGAACAAGTTCTGACAATCAGACAGCTGCTGTGGCGAACAGTCTTCCAACTTTGTATTAACCTGTAATAAATAAACTGTACTCTGTGTTATAATTCATACAGATGATAAGATCTAACTAAAACTACTGTCGATTGAATATTTAGCAGCTTAAAATTTATTTGGATTGAATTGTTTTTTCATGTACCTACCTATAGTGTGATGTACAGGTAGACGGACCAAAATATTCTACTTTTTAATTTTATTTTCTACGTTAAGTTCCGCAGAAAGACTGACGGTCCATTTGATGGTACCTGGCTACCGTCGCCTACAGCACAAGCAACGCTAGAAGTTTAAATTTACATCGTACTGTTCATAATTAACATATTTTTGGCAAATGTAACATATCGATGGGTAAATGACATAACATATCTTTAATATCCACCGAAGGTTTTTTCAAACTTTCAACCTCCGAGGAGTTCAAAAACAGGGAGTGCATCTAACATTAAAATGTTTCACCCAAGAAAATTTTCCTGTGAAAATATAAAAGAGTAAAGAGCATTAAATGATCATGTCAATATAGAGTTTGCGCGTAGAGAAACGACTTTTTATCAGAGAGTAAACAATAACTGGTCTGCACTAACTTTGTTCCCGCTTTTATCGGTATCACAGCCGGCAGACTGCTCGACCCTCGTCCGGGACGCCTATTTGCTTTATTGTCTAACCACGAAACAAGAGACGTTGTTGTATACATTTTTTTTTATTTTCACACAGGACGCAGTTCTGATCATCATCATCAGCCTGTGTCTCTCCACTGCTGGATTTACGCCTGTCCCAAGGCTTGCAACCACGTACGGTCTTTTTGCATCGAGCTACTTGCTGCAAAGCCGTTCAGGTCGTTTGTCCACCTGTCCGCAGGGCGTCCCACGTTTTTAAAAAACGAATTTAAAATAGTGGTCTCCATTTTGAGAACTGAGATGTGACTGGCCCATTGCCACTTCAATTTGCTAATTCTTTTGGCTTTGTTGACAATCTCGTACTTCAGCGAATTTTAGAATTTCTGATTCTATCCACCAAAGAAACTCATACTTACTCTATAGCTCGCTGAGCGACTTTAAAGTTAAGGATATTTCCTGCCCTAAGAGGCCACGTTTCGGCACCATATTTCATCACTGGAAGGATGCACTGATTATATTTACATGACTTTCCTCTTGTCCAAATTCATCGTACTACACGCCGAGAGGCGACACTGAGGTTTTCCAACATACCTTTGAGTTCATTCGGCGACTGTACCTTGAATGACGATGTCGTCATCAACTTGAGCACTATATTTACTGCTGAAAATCACGTTGCAAAAGTTCAGCTGCAACAAACATTCAAAATTAGGAAAGCCACAATAATTTAGGAAGAGAGACAGACGTTCCACGTAAAGTGGCAATAAGAATAAGAGCTAAAAAGAGCATTTATTTTGAAATCAATTTTAATTTTGAACTAAAAATCGAAAGTCTGAAATTGTTACACTTCGTGGCCCAACACGCAGGACGTGCCAATATTTAGATATTACTTTCATTGGAGGTAAATACGTCTTTCTTTCGTTTTATATCCAAGCCTACTTTACGTTGGATACGTCATGTCATGTATTCGTGAGAGACATGTTTTTCGGTACATTACACCTGCTCGTTAGAACATCTATTGATACACATTATCTATTTATTACGTCACTGGGATTTGATAACGCAAGGTTGATCGTCTAGGTGTTCGCGATTATATTGTAAACATATTTTCAACAACATCTCAGGGCTGTAACCTCTTAATTTTTTATATTCTTTTTTTTTCATACTTTTTTAAATGTATTATTTCTTTTAACAGCATCGATAATCCGGGGGTAAAGAATTTTAGTCTGTTCTATTTCATGTCTGTATAAATGACGATTGTGCAAAAATAATGCGCTGAAACTAACATTTTCCAGAGTATTTAAATTTTTGAAAACATATTCAGTTCAGACAATCCACGTTGAATTGGCTTGGAAAGTTCCTTTGTAAACTCATTGAATTATAAAGCGATCCGCTCCTGCACGGTTGAATTTTTTTTCGTAATACACAAACCGTTGGCGCTTTCCAGTACCTAGTGAAAATCCTATCCAAATCCGTTCAGTGGCTTAGAAGAAATTAGCAGAGAAACAGACAAGCGGACAGAGACTTTATTTTTTTAATTTTATAATCGCGCGAGTAAAAAAAATAGTCTTTGTCATTCCACAACATGCCTACGATCTTCGTAGAAAACTACATCAGTATAGGATCGACCCTGAATACTCAATAGAAAAAGAGAAGTTAACGATTTATGGACATAACTATATTTTTCTTTTTTTCAAATCGACATGCATACAAAACAAATAAAAATAATCGGATTTTCCCTCCGCAAGGTCATGAAGATAATTTTAGGAGCACTTCAAAACAATTACACTAGGTGTTTTGATAGATATCGAAAAACCCTTTTAAAGAACTACATATAGCAGCGTATCAAATGCGATCATCTACGTGTATTATCAATCAATGATAATACTCGTAGATTGGGTTTGAAGTCAAAGGATCAAACAAGTAAAGATTTATCATTATCCTTAGGAACTTCTTGATAGAAGTTTCTTCATGGTTTAACTCAAGCCTTAATTCAACCTAGTCGATATCCCAACGCATCTCTTGCCACTTACCCAAAAATCATAATTCTAAAAATATATATTTATTTATTTATTATTCCAGTAAAAAAGTTGCTACTTATATAGTTTTTAACCCAATTTTCTTTCTTCTTATTTAATCAGGCGATTTTCTATTGCAATTAAATGAAAATACATGTGTATAAAAAATTATATAATGTCTTCAATAACTATATACATAAGTGTTTAATAATTCCTTATTTATATAGTTATTTCCTAAATTATTTATTTATTTATTTATTATATAACACGTATATCTACTCAAGATGATAACAATGTCTGTAAACCTTTATTAGGTTTGTCTAGACATTTTATTTTACGCTCATCAACATGCCTGGCAATTCAGTTAGCAGCTGTTTTAAGACTTATATTGTGGAAAATTTTCCACAATATAAGTCCTAAATATTAAAGTGGATTAAATATAATATTTTATTTTGCATAATTAGTTCAAAAATGAACATATTTCTCAGAACCAGTTCTACGTTGAAATAGCAAATGCTAACAACCCCTGACGTTTGCCTATTATAACGTACCTCCCTAATTTCTGTCGCTGGCAACCCCTTCTTCAAGTAAAATCAAATTTTCCTCATGAATTATAATTTCTATACCGACTTCGTAACGGGGAATATTCGCCGAACAAAAAATGTCTACAGCTAAGATCCGTTCCGATTCCGATTTTTCTTTTGAGAAAAAAAAAAACCTTATAGCAGCCATTTAATTGGATAGTTTCACAGTTCCAATTCAAGTTAAGGAGAACTTGTACATATTTTATTTGGAATATAATTATATTTATAAGTTTCGTCATATGTTTTATGTTTGTTCACTTTTTGTTATTGTTAAATATTCGTTAAATTTAATTCGTTTCAGAGTTATGGAGGAACATACATACATACGAAAAAATTCTAAAAATCGTCAATTTAGTTTCAGTATCATGTATAGAGCCTATAAACACGATATCTCTGAAAACAAAGCAACTTACTCCATGTCCGACCCTTACAGATTTATTATTAGTATAAAATTATATTTATAAGTTTCGTCATATGTTTTATGTTTGTTCACTTTTTGTTATTGTTAAATATTCGTACTTATTAAATACTAGCGGTCCGCTCCCGGCTTCGCCCGAGGTGCATTTTTTTAACGTAAAAACCTTCCCTGATTATCCCTCTGTCCATGAGTGAAGACAGAATTAAAATCGGTCCACCCGTTCTCGAGTTTTGCGCTTAGCAATACATTTAGCGGCCCGCTCCCGGCTTCATCCGGGGTGTATTTTTTCTAAAATAAACGTAGCCTAAGTTACTCCTTATTACATCAGCTACCTGCCAATAAAAGTCCCGTCAAAATCGGTCTAGCTATTTCAAAGATTAGCCGGAACAAACAGACAGACAGACAAAAATTGTAAAAAATGTTATTTTGGTGTATGTACCGCAATTTACATAAACAAAAAGTAGCCTATGTTACTCCTGACGACCCCCTCTTCATGTCTGCAAAGTTTCATCGAAATCGCTTCAGCCGTTTCTGAGATTACCCCGAACAGACAGACAGACAGACAGACAGACAGACAGATAGACAACAATTCTAAAAAAAGTTATTTACGTTTTAACAGCATGCGAATGACTCTCTAAGCTTAGTTTGAGGCAGTTTTTCGCAAATCACAGACAGACACTCTGATTTTATTTATATAGATATATTATCAACTGTGCAGTATCCATAATACAAGCATTAGTTGCTTAGTGTGGAACTAGATGGTGCTGTGTGGAATGTGTGAAGTTATTTATTTATTCGTTATTTATTACGTTTTTGAGATTAGCGTGCACAGACTAAAAGACAATAATTTTAAAAACTATTTTTTGATCTTGGTAACAAAGCATTTGTTATGTCCCATGGTGATTTTTGTATTGTAATTATCGAATTGACATTCTTTAAAAAAACTATTTTAATATTAGCTACATTGTACATTATTAAAAAACTGTATTTTAATGTTAGGTACATTGTACATTATTAAAAAAACTGTATTTTAATGTTAGGTACATTGTACATTATTTAAAAAACTGTATTTTAATGTTAGCTACATTGTACATTATTAAAAAAGTGTATTGTAATGTTAGCTACATTGTACATTATTTAAAAACTGTATTTTAATGTTAGCTACATTTTACATTATTTAAAAACTGTATTTTAATGTTAGCTACATTGTACATTATTTAAAAACTGTATTTTAATGTTAGCTACATTGTACATTATTTAAAACTGTATTTTAATGTTAGCTACATTGTACATTATTTAAAACTGTATTTTAATGTTAGCTACATTGTACATTATTTAAAATCTGTATTTTAATGTTAGCTATATTGTACATTATTTAAAACTGTATTTTAATGTTAGCTACATTAAACATTATTAAAAAAAACTGTATTTTAATGTTAGGTACATTGTACATTATTAAAAAAATGTATTTTAATGATAGCTACATTGTACATTATTAAAAAAACTGTATTTTAATGTTAGGTGTACATTAAAATACTGTTTTTTTTTAATAATTTTGTCAATTCGATATTATAATACGTAGATCTTTCGTTTTGTTTTTCATAAATAGTCCAAGTTATTTATGTTTTAAGGAAAAATAGGTCTCCCTGAAGGTGTTTATTGATTACGTCTGACAGATTTTAACCCTCGTTTCGTAGGCTTGAACAACTGACAATAATTCCTTAGAGAATAATGACTAATTCCGGCTCTAAAAGTAAGATGGAAGCGCTGGAAATATTATTTAAGTTAGTTAGAAAAACACTCGGATTCTATTTCGGAAAAGGTGATACGAAAAAAAAAACAATATCTAGCGATTTTAATATTGTGATTGTAATTTTTTAATTAATTAACTTTGTTTAAAATGGAAATATTTTTTTGAAATGCAAATACATATTATGTACGCGTATTGTATTACATACATAACGTTCTACAACTAAGCATATATAAACTTTTCCTCACCTCAACGTGACTCATATATAAAAATATATAAAATTCCCGTGTCACAGTGTTTGTGTCCAAACTCCTCCGAAACGGCTTGACTGATTTTCATGAAATTTTTTGTGTATATTCGGTAAGTTTGAGAATAGGTCGTAGACTTTTTTTATACCTCTAAGTGATAAGGGTGGCCCACCCCAAAAAAATTATTTATATAGCAAAACAACGTTTGCCGGGTCAGCTAGTATTGTGTATAATTTCTGACGCATAGCATAAGAGAAATCAAATAACTGGGTCCTGCCGGGAAACCGAGTATCCATCCCACTGGTTGGTTTCATATTTATATAGGTACATCTATATCCTATGTATACACTGCACATCCAGTACAGTTAAATCATAAACAAAGCTAATATCTTCACAATTGAAAAAATAATAATTTCGTATTTCATTGGAGTCAGCATTGATGGATTTCCCCACAAATATTTGACTTAATTCAGCTTCGGAAATGATGAAGTGTCTTAAACAACGCGTTTCACTAAGTGACAGTAATGAAAGAGCCAAAATTTCACGACGCCACTCTTTTCAATTGTAAAAAAAAAATCATTTAGAACTCATTCGTCATTTTCTCTAAAAAAAAAATCACGGATTTCTTTTAATAAAATATTTTTAAAACTTCAATCCGACAGCTAATAGCGAATAATAAAAAACAATTTATATATGTATATTCAAGTCTTTCAACAGTATATTTAGTAGCTAGAACTAATACAATATAGCATGTATATTTTGTTATAACTAGATCGCGTTTTGCATTTATAATATGCATCTAAACTGGCGGTAGTAACCAACACAACATATGACCACCGTAAAACCATAACACGTGAGTATAACATGGTGGTCTTCCGTGATGGTGTGGTTACAGCTGCCAAATGGGCTGCAAATTTGATGACTTGTTTAAGGTCGACAGACAGGCTGATGGTTCACATGAGGGTAGGTGGTTACTGTCGCCTATAACTCGAGTACCTAACGCAATAGGTCATGCAAGTGCGTTGCCAAACATGTTGGGATTTAAATAAAAAGTATCACATAAAACTTTTTTTACACTGATCTCTGCTGAGTCCCATATAAGTACTTTAGCCCACACTTTTTCCCATAAAGGCCATCATTTCGTCAAACTTTTTACTTACGTGATTATATTCGTGTTATAAGCACATAACTGTTTCGAAGTTCGGTTAGTTTAACGAGTTAACAATTAACGAGACTTCGTTGAACGAAATTGTTCAACATATAAAACTTCTACAACAAATTTAAGTTTACAAGAACCTACATACACAGTTCGAATACTGTTCTTTTTTATGGTTATAATTATTATTTAATAGTAGTTTTTTTTGTTAGGAAGTATAATCATTTTTGTTAGGAAGATCTCAAAATCTTAAAATACTTAAGGATGAAATGGTCAGACGGTTGCTTCTGTAATATTCAATCATATTATAAAAAGTACTTATATAAAATACTTTATAATAAAATTAATACAACTACTTTGAAAATAAATAGCTTATTATTTATTGATAAAACATACTACAATTTATTATTTATTTAATATGAGTTTTGTTAGGAATAGCTTATTATTTATTGATAAAATATACGACAATTTATATTCGTCTATATATATACTGTTGAATGAAAGTAAGGAAAAGACCCGAAACTTTGTTATCCAACGAGGCAGGTATAATATTGAATGTATATAAGTATATTATCCGCCGTATACTTTACGACAATGTGCTAACGCGACCCTGGCAGTAAAGGGGCTTCGAAGGAATACGAGAGGCACAACGGGAGGAATTAATTACACACTGTTTACTTCATTTCTTTTACAGTTAAGGCCAAATAAAATAGACAAGTTACGATCACCCTTAGATATTCTATATAAAGGTTCGAATTTCTTCACTAACGAATGAGTCCTTAACGAGATGTGCACAGAAGAACTATAAAGTCGCTTTTATATTGTTAACGTCAACTGGGAATGGATCTCTTAATTTATCTTAAGACAGAGTTAACAGCATTCTCATCCGTCAGAATCACGCTGGAGTCAAAATTTAATGATTACCCACGGAAAATAAACCAATGATGTGTTTAGTTTACAGGTAAGATACTAACGTAATATTATTTGTAGTTGTACGGGCCTGTAGCACCCGCGCATTTGTATAGCCTGGCTGTTATGGCTTTAAGTGGGCAGGGCCTCCGGCTAAGGAGGGCTCACTGGTTAGCCTTGCGATTGTTACTCGAGGAGGAGAGGGTTGTATTTTCCAAACAAGTTGTACTAGTACAAAGGTCTTTACGATGCCGAAGCAAGGAGAAGAATGTTTTATTCATAAAAAATGCCTATCTATATTACAATATTTGCTTACAGAACTAGTGGCGGTCGTGCCATGTGCCGAACTAGCTTGCGCCAATGGCGCGCAAGCGTGACACGACCGCCCGAAATAATAATAACTAAAGTGAACACTATCTATCTCTGTCTATTTTTGTCTCTTTCACTTACACTGTTTACACTATGTACTAGTTCTATAATTTACTTTATTTCACAATTTTTATACAATCGGCTGTCCCGAACAGTAGTTTTATAATCTAGTTCTAGTACATGGCTGAAAAATATTTTAAAATTTGTCTTAAATTTAAAATGTTTTAAAGGTTTATTAGGAAGGTTTGTATGGAAAAAAGAAAAAAAAAATTTTTTTTTGTCAATATAAACTTGCTCTCACTGTGTTAACACCACGCGAAGAAGACACGAGTTAGTGCGACCCGACGTAACCCCAGCAGCGACATTTTCATATTTCGCGTCCACACCCGCGTCCCGATAATGTTCAACTTTATCCATAGTGATGAATAACAAAATATTGTAAGCCTCCTTTTTCTCACTCAAAATTCTTTACAAATAGTTGCGGTTTCAGTATACCTAATATGAACTTTTTTCTTACTGCGTTACTGCAGAAGATCACCGTGAAATAATAGCACATGTGCTGTTGTGTTATGGTGAGTGAGCAAGGGATGGCAGAGCCTATTTCCCCATCCCTATCCCTTCCTAGTTTCTTATCCTTAAACCTAATATATTCGGCAGTGCACTTGCAGAACTGTGGACTGGACTGTCAGTGGACCGTTAGCCTGTCTGCCGTCCTTAACATAAAAAAGTGTGTGTGTGTCAGCTTCGACGCACGACTGGAGTTTACTCTTACGAGCGATAAATAAATAATTTAATTAATACAAACGAACAAATAAATACGATTATTATTAATTGTAAGAAACACAAGAGAAAATATATGACACTGACACACAATAACAATTAAATAGAACATAATTATTTAACACTAGCGACTCGTTCCCGGCTTCGCCCGGGTGCATTTTTTTTACGTAAAAACCTTCCCTGATTATCCCTCTATCCATGAGTGAAGACAGAATTAAAATCGGTCCACCCGTTGTCGAGTTTTGCGCTTAGCAACACATTTAGGGATTCGTTTTTATACTATAGATGAATGAATACTCCTTATGAACGATTATAAAATACATATAGATATTCCAAAATATTCAAAAATAGAACGTAACACATAATATAACGCATTCTTGTAACAATATATAATTCAAATAACTTCAAAAAGCAATAGCAACAGAAAAAAGAAAGAGCTTGATAAGCTGATAAATCATTGGTAAAAAAAGTCAGTTTATACAAATTAATTGCAATTGAACATTCAACTTTGTTTCTAACGTCTAGATTTCGTAATTCCAATATATAACTGTCACAGTATACATAGTCGCAAAAGCTAAAGTGTAATTAATTATAAATAAACAATGATTAAGCGAGCCATCGCCAGTTATAAGCTCATTATATAACCCGTTGACCGTCCGCCGACCGCAGCGGACGTCGACATTAAATTAAATCGCAGTAAATACGGTAATTTGGAGCCGTAATCAGCTCGAGTGGGCTCCAACAACCCTAGATGGGCCAAGAACCGGGAGATAACCTTTCGACAACACAAATGAAGCCGCCGTCACTCTTAACTCACTATTTTTCTTTATCCCAAAAAATATAATTTTATTTTTTTATATTAAAGTCGGCAGGCAGGCTGAAGCTCTACTTAAAATTGTGGCTAACCATGGCCGATTAACACTAGAATCGCTAAAGGTGCTGAAATACGCGGCGACGTTAGATAAGGGAGTAGAAACCCTTCTAGTTCCTTATCTAGATAAATGTATTCTGTCATGCCTTACTCATTCACAGCATCACACGGATATATAAAACTAATTTTTACATGGTCCACCGTCTTTAGTACACTTGGTAACCCCTCTGTGTCCTTAGGCGATGGTCAAGACTTAGACTTAGACAAGTCCTTAGACCCTCAAGTTGTTTTTTGTCGGTCAAAATAAAAATATTTTTAAAGGCACTATATATGTGATAAAATTTCATACCATAGGAGATACAAGAAAACTGTCTTGGGAGCCATTAGGAACTTTTCTAAGAAAAACTTTTTGGCATAATAAAATTTTGGGTCAAATATGAGCTGTCCGTAAAAATGAATAAAAATGACATAAAATAGAATTACAAAGTGTTGGGCATGTCCATTCACGTGAAACTAGAGCGCTTCGTTTTCGGAGTGGTACGCACTGATAGGACCTCATTTGCAAATTGAAATTAGATTAGTATCCCTTCATTATCTGTATTTCACTTACCTTGTTACATTAAAATTTTCGCACCCTATGGTTAGTTGTGCCGGTCGTACAGCTTTCGGTATAGAATCGCTTCTGGGTGTCCTCGCCTGTTAACGTTATAATTAAATTTCGCGCTTACCACTCGTTGCATAGTTCGTTTACATGAAGTGTGGTATAACGGAACGTTGTTTGTCGCCTTATACTGCAATTTGATTGGTAGTTTCCTCGTTCAGTTCTAACCATACGCAACGTCTTCAGATTGCCGATGCGATATCCATTGTGCACTTTAGTCGCTTGACTTAAGGTCGAAATGAATAGAATTCGTTTTAGATAGGACATGCTGCATTTCAAATGCAATTGAATGGCTTAGACCGGCGTAAGAGACAAATAATCATTCACTTGACATCGCGAGCTCACCAGGAGAGGTCGACATCAGGAAGCTGTAGAAACCACAAAGGGCCGCTGCCAATTGATTTTCATCTGTCCATATCGAAGGAATCGCTTCTCAGTTTTTTAATTTTATTTCGCTATTGTGTTAATTGCCTCCATTGCAGAGCATCGGTAAGTTTTTTACATAATATTTCTCGATTTTAGGGTTTTTTCTATAGGAATTTTCCATGGGTATGTCCGCCGCATGCCATGTTGTTTTTTTTATATAAGCAATCAGTGTTCTTTTAATAGCCGATTTTAATGTTAATAAGTCGTTTTGAACGTAGGATAGTGAAGGGTGAATTTTGCATATTTTCAATAAGCATATTTTTTTAGCACACGTGCTGGTATATTTAATATTTTACGATGGCGTCGGTCACCTATTTTCTTTTATATTAATTTTCTTTGGCGGCGGCCATCGCTTTATTATTAGAACGGTTAAGCCGTCTATTTGTTTTATCACGTGCAATCCAACGGACCCACGTGACTTTTTCTTTTTTTTTCATACCAGATACGTGTGTGACCTTAATTAAACCTTTCACTGCATTTCCTATTATTTGTTAAATAAATTGGACAGTTTATATAAATTTTCCCTGAAGGAATTATGTGTGATTTCCACACTTTTTATTAACGATCACGTGCGGACCGTGATTCAATTATACCTACATTCTTTTTCTTTAATAATTTTAATCATTTAAAGTTTAACCTGGAGAAGGCACGTGGACTCGCGTAGTAAATTTCACTGTACAACATACTAAGGCGTGACTGCGCGTGTGCTTTCCAGTGAGGCTGTCTGGGGCAGGCTGTTTTGGGCAGGCTGTCTGGGACAGGCTGTTTTGACAGGCTGTTTAGAAAGGCCGTTAGACGAGCCGTTTTTCACCGTTCGTCCGAGACGAGCCGAGCACATTCGCCGAGCGACGCTAGTCTTCCGCGTCGCTTCGGGCTGGTCAACGACGGCGAGTAAACGCCCTTAACAAGTGACGGTTTTCTTTATCCTCATTACACCCGCATAGCGTCGATTGCAGTTAATATACTAATTTTGGCATAATCCGGTAACATTAGGGTTAAGCACTTTAGGGTCTACGGCTCTCTTCCGGTGGTACAGTTTGGTTCTGGTTCACTTCTACAATCTTCACAAATTCCCTGACCTAATTTAATGAATATTTCTTTATTTTTGTGTGTAGAATCTTTTTTTTAATGGTACAAATTGTATCAAATTGTGTTAATCTTTTTAAAATCTGCTTTCTTATTGTATAGAAGCCTTTTATGAAAATATACGATTTTATTGTACTCTAAAAGGTATTTTATTGATTATTTAGTTGTCAACCTGTCCGCACAACACAGCGAAAAAAAAGGTAACAATTATTGGCGCCCGAACAGGGACAGGCGGTAATTTTGTGAAGGATTGTTTAGGCATTCGCTTAGACAATAATTGAAGGAACCAGAACTGATCGACCTTTTTTTGTTTTTTTTTTTAATTAATTTTTCTTCCTACCCTCACTTTTTTTTAATTTTATTTTGTTGCGTTTTTTTTTTAGGATACAATTCCTCTTTTTAAACCACCGAGGGGGAGTAGGGAGCTGTTAGGTTTTCGCGGTGTCAAGTCGCCTCCTATCCCGTCCCATCCTCCATCCTGGTAGTGGTAGAAGCTAAGTCCCAAGCTTCGCCTTTGGTGCAAGTACCACGCACGTATCCGTTAAACCGGCTAATTTTATAGTCTGGTGGATACGTGTTCCAAAGGTTCCCTTTCCCATCCTATCCTTGTCCCACGCGTGTGTCCATTGAGCCGGCCTGAGCTCGGTGGATACGCGTTCCTTTCCCTTTCCATCCCTTTCTTTATTCCCAGCACGTGCCCATTAAGCCGGCCTGAGCTCGGTGGGTACGTGTTCCCTAAGGATCCTATCCTTCATACCTTTCCTTTCCTTACCCTTCCCAATTCCTTTTCCTTTTTATTTGTATAGGGGATTGATTTTTTTTATCAAAATATATTTTAATTAAATTCACTTTTTAATATTGGGGGGTAATAAATTTTAATTATCACCACAAAGCGCAACAGCTCCCCGTAGTTTAATAAATAAGGCGATTCATTTTTATATCTTTTAATAAATGTTGCATATTGTTTTACGTATTGTTTTTACATTTTGTTTTTGCATGTAAGTACATTTCACATTTCTGTTGCCTTATGATTCCCTTGAATATTTTTTTTGTTTAATTTTCATTCTGATATATTCAATTCCCCTGACAATTAATCATCTCTTTTGCCTTGCAAATTTAATTTGTTTTTTTTTTTTTCAAATTTAATTTATTTTATTTTTGCTTTCTTTTAATAAGTCTTTTTTCTAGATCTTATTTTTATGTGTTTAATTTTAAACAATTTTCTTTTGTGTGGACTTTTATACAGGAGCCAGGAACCACTTCTGCCGAAAAAGAGCCATTTTTTTTATCGCGTTTCCGATAATTTATTTTCAATCGCGACTTAAGATTTTTTTTTTCTCGATTCGTTCACGCGATTTAAATTCTTTTTAGTTCGTATACGCGACTTACACTTTTTCTTTCGATTACCTCCAGAATTTCGATTTTATTATTATTAATTTTCTTTTAGCGGTTTGTAATTACAAACTTAAATTAATTATTTTTAGTAATGGAATGTTTTTCTCCATACTAATTATTTTTTTTTAACTATCGATCGAATGCGGCTTTGCTTATTTAATTTCTATTAATTTTTTTTATTTTTCGTAAATTACGTATAGTGATAGTCGTTCTTGTAGTGGTTCACACTGGTCGTGCGTTTTGCACACCTTTCGTGCAATATTTTGCCCAGTGTTGTCATCATTTAAATTTAAATTTGACTTTTTTTTTCACTAGCGGAATTTATGGTTTTACGTGCAAATATATTCTTTTTATTTTTAATATTGCAAATTTTGTATTAACTAGCGGTTGTTTGCGACTTTGCCTATTTTTATATTTACAATTTTTTTTATTATTTCGTACATTTTTTTTTTACGTTTTTTTTTTTTCACGTGGACTTAGCCTTACCAACTAGGAATTGATCTTTGAGACTTCAATTTTTTTTAATATCGTGTTTTTTTTTTGGTTTCATTTTTTTTTGTCTTGTGCCTTAGTGATTTTTTTTTCTCTCTCCTTCTTCAATTAATTTAACTTTCTTTTTGATCCGGAGGACGTTTTTCCCTCCGAGTTTCATCTTTTTTTGACGGCAATATGGAAAGGCCTATTGCTTTTAACTTGCTGAGGAAGGATGAGCTTAAATATGAGGTTTCCATTAGAGATGCCACGCCACTTGAAACGGTGGAAGCGCTAAGGGTACAAATAAGGGAACTTTCTCGGTTGATTTCGACCGATGACATTTTAGAGACCAAGTTTGATCCCAATGAGGAATTAATTGTAATAGAATCAAAGATTAAGGAGTTAGGGTCGTTATTAGCAGGTACCCCTCCATTTAAGGTGTTCGGTAGGGTTAGGGCTATAGCACACCACGTATTTCATCGGTTGAGCCGAGTCGTTTTAGAGGATGACCGCGTCCGTAGTTTACAAAAGGACTTAGACGCCATTTTAGGCAAGGTCGATAGTTTATTTTATTCCTTTAAAAAATCTTTAGGGGAGACTAATGAGGGAGTCCCGGAGCCACAACCTGTAGTAGATGGTTCGGAGTTTCCACAAGTATGTGTTAAACCCGATAATTTTAATTTTAATGATAGGGGGGTCCAAAAACTTAATTTAACTTATAGCGGCACCACTTGTGTCCTTTCATTTCTTCTTAGGTTGGAGGAGTTGCGCCAGTCTAGGAACATTACTTCCGATTCTCTGTTCCGCTCAGCAGTCGAGTTATTTTCGGATCAAGCCTTGGTTTGGTATCGCAGTGTACGAGACTCGTTAGTAGACTGGAAAGATTTGCGCCAGCAGCTTACGGACGAGTTCTTGCCGCCAGATTATGATGATCGCCTGTGGGGTGAGATCCGGAGCCGCACTCAAGGAGCAGGGGAGTCTTGTTCTGCTTATATTTCAACAATGTTGAATTATTTCGGCAGGTTGTCGGAGGCTGCCTCAGAGGGCGCCATTTTAAAGATAATAAGGGGGAACCTTCACCCTAGATTCGTGACGGGGTTAGCGTTGGAGGATATCTCTTCTTTAGAAGTCTTAAAATCGAAGTGTCGTTCTTTGGAGAGTGGACTCTTGCGCGCGTCTACTTATAAGGATCCACCTAGGGTCGGACCAGCGACCTTGGTGCCGGAGTTGGCATATAAGGGAAAGAACCTTCACCGGGTAGAAGCCGTGCAGGAGGCAGGGCCTAGCAGCTCTTCATTTTGTGTACGCTGTCGGGTTCGGGGGCACACCTTGAGCACGTGCCGTTCGAAGAAATTATTTTGTTTTTCGTGCGGTGCGCAGGGAGTTACCATGTCTCGCTGTCCTGCTTGTAGACCGCCTAAACCGGTGCGACCAAAGACAAAAAACTAATTTCGACGAATCGTAGCAAAGAGTCAAAGCCTCATCCCAACTTTGATTCTACGGAATGGCAGTTGCACTTGAAACGATTGAAATCATTCCTGTCCTTCTGTAGATTAGCTTCGATTCGTAGTGGTCCGATAGGTGATGATAGACCCTTTTTAAACGTTACCATCTTGGATAGGGATTTTTATGGTTTGTTAGATTCCGGTTCCGTGGTGTCTATTTTGGGCTCCGACACCGCTAGCTATTTCTTAAATTTAGGCCTCAAACGTCATGAGGATAGTGGGTTTTCCCATGTTTCAACAGCTAACGACGCCCTCGTCAGGGACCGCGGTTATTTGACGCTGCCCGTAATTTTCGACGGTGTTACTCGTCTTATCAAATTTTATATAATCCCTGAAATTTCCACCCCTCTAATTTTCGGTGTGGACTTCTGGAAATCTTTCAATTTGGCTCCCAAAATTTTTAATAATTTGTCCTTTATGTCTTGTCGTCCCGTGAGCCCTCGGGCTAACGAAATTAAACGTTTACTCCCTTTGGATAGTTTGTCGCCAGATCAACGGTTGGTAGCAGACGCTGTGATTGAGCAGTTTCATGAGGTATCTTCGGAGAAGAAAGGTTTGGGTCGCACTCACCTGGTCACCCATGTGATCGACACCGGTGATGCAGCGCCCATTAAACAGCGTTATTACCGTATGTCCCCGGCTAGACTGGAGGAACTCAACAAGCAGTTGGATGAAATGCTGGAGCAGGATGTGGTTGAGCCTAGCACTAGTGCTTGGAACAATCCCATTCTGTTCGTTCCAAAATCCAACGGCGAGTTGAGATTCTGTTTGGATAGCCGCAAATTAAATAGCATCAGTAAACGCGATGCATACCCCCTTCCTTATATCTCCCGCATTCTAGATAGCCTTCGTGACGCCAGTTTCTTGTCCTCGATCGATTTAAAAAGTGCTTTTTGGCAAATTTGTTTGGATGACAAGACGAATTCAAAAGAAAAAACTGCTTTTACTGTCCCCGGACGGGGTCTTTTTCAATTTAAAGTCATGTGTTTTGGCTTAACAGGTGCTCCAGCTACGCAACAGCGTTTAATGGATAGTTTATTTGGACCAGAGTTTGATTCCCGAGTTTTCGTATATTTGGACGACATTATATTAGTTAGTTCAACATTTGAGGAACATGTGGACCTCTTAAGGCGTGTGCTTAAGCGTCTTGAGGAGGCTAACCTCACAATTAATTTGTCCAAGTCCCAATTTTTCCGAAGGGAGTTGAAATATCTCGGTTACGTAGTAGATGAGAGAGGATTGCGAACAGACCCTTCGAAGGTGGAGTCTATTGTTAATTTCCCCACGCCTACTTGTCGTAAGGGAGTTAAAATGTTTTTGGGAACGGCGTCTTATTATAGGAGATTTGTAAAAGATTTTAGTTCGATCGCTGCCCCTTTAAATGCTTTGACGAGCACACGCAAGAATGCGCCGCCTTTTCGTTGGAGTGAGGAGGCAGAGGCAGCATTTAATAGGCTTAAATTAGCCTTAGTTTCGGCCCCAATTTTGGCTTGTCCGAATTTTAGTAAAACTTTTTCGGTTCATTGCGACGCTTCGAACTACGGCATCGCAGGCGCCTTAATGCAGTTAGGAGAGGACGGGCAGGAGCATCCCGTAGCGTTCGCTAGTCGGTCGCTCAACAAGGCTGAGCAGAATTATTCGGCGACCGAGCGGGAGGCCTTGGCTGTTGTTTTCTCCATTGAGCATTTTCGTCCTTATTTAGAAGGTGGTCCGCAGTTCAAAGTCATAACAGACCATTCGAGCTTAAAGTGGTTTTTCAATCTTACGAATCCGACAGGTCGTTTGGCAAGGTGGGGGTGTCGTTTGTCACCTTACAACTTCGTGATCGAGCACCGTAAGGGAAAGGAGAATGTCGTACCGGATGCGTTATCTCGCGCAGTCCCGGTCCTATCTGTGAACATCGTCTCCAACGACCCTTGGTACTCGAAAATCGTTGATCGTTGCACTCACTCACCAGGTTCTTGTCCAAATTATCAGATACAGGATAACCGTTTATTACGGTATTCAAAAAATAAATTCCATCTCTCGGATGAGTTCGATTGGAAGGAAGTAGTGCCCTTAGAGCGTCGGACCGAATTGATTAAATTAAATCATTGTGGTACGTTATCACCTCATTTTGGTATTTTTAAAACTTATAAACGCTTAGCTCAATATTATTTCTGGCCCGGGATGTACCGGGATGTGATTAATTTTGTAGGTGCTTGCGAAGTTTGCCGCGCTTACAAGCACTCCCAGTCTCCACCTGCCGGTCATATGGGGAATCCCAAAATTTGTTCGCGTCCTTTTGAAACCATTAGTATCGATTTAGTAGGCCCGTTGCCGCGTTCGCGTGCTGGACACACATTTTTATTAACAGTAGTTTGTTGTTTTTCCAAATTTTGTTTGCTGTTTCCACTCCGCCGAGCTGTAGCGAAGTCCATTGTGCAAAAATTGGAGGACGGTGTGTTCCTTGTTCACGGAATACCCCGTATCGTCATTGCGGATAATGGCACTCAGTTCGTAGGAAGGGAGATAAAAGAGTTGTGGGAGAAGTACAAGGTGCCAAAAATACACCTTACGCCTCGTTATTGCCCCCAATCTAACACAGTTGAGCGTTATAACCGAACGGTTGTAACCGCTATTTCAGTTTTGGTTAAGGACGATCACCGAAATTGGGATGTGTCCTTACCAAAAATTCAATTCGCATTAAATTCTGTAGTCAACGAAACTACGAAATTTACGCCTTTCTTTTTGTTATACGGTAGGGAACCAGTTGCCTGTGGCTCTACTTATCAGGGAAGTGCTACCACGGATCCTCTGGAATTGTCCTGCGCTTCCCGAGAGGAGTACGCTACTCGACTGGGTGGCTTGCGCGTGGTCTTCGCAAAAGTAAAGGAGGCCATCGCAAAGGCCCACAGTCGTAGTCAGCGCTACTACAATCGGGGACGAAGACCAATTGAATTCCAAGTGGGTGAGGTCGTATGGAAACGTACTTTTCCGTTAAGTGATGCTGCAAATTATTTCATGGCAAAGCTGGCCCCTAAATATGAAAAATGTCGCATCGTAGGTAAATCTTCGCCGTTAGTTTACCAATTGGAAAGAGTCTCCGATGGTAAAAGAATAGGTTCTTGGCATGTGCAACACTTAAAAACTTAAATAGAAGTCCACAAGTAATTTTTTTTTTCTTTCTCTGTTTTTTTTTCTCGTCTTTATAGGTGGCGTAGGGAGTTGACGATCCCATCGCCCAACGGTGACACAGACGTCACCGTTGCAGACAGTTAGCCCGCAACTTTCCTAGGGTTAGGGAGACGGTACCACTATTCATCTCAGGGTACAGGTGGCGTAGGGAGGTGACGATCCCATCGCCCAACGGTGACACAGACGTCACCGTTGCAGACAGTTAGCCCGCAACTCTCCCAGGGTTAGGGAATCCGTACCGTGCTCATCTCAGGGTACAGGTGGCGTAGGGAGGTGACGATCCCATCGCCCAACGGTGACACAGACGTCATCGTTGCAGACAGTTATCCTGCAACTCTCCCAGGGTTAGGGAATCCGTACCGTGTTCATCTCAGGGTACAGGTGGCGTAGGGAGTTGACGATCCCATCGCCCAACGGTGACACAGGCATCACCGTTGCATTCAGTCAGCCCGCAACTCTCCCAGGGTTAGGGAATCGGTACCTGTGTTCATCTCGGGGTACCATAGTTTTGTTGCTGAGTTCCCCCAAGTATAGTATGTAAATTTATTTATTATTACATATGTTTCTTTATAACCTTTCGAGCGGTCGGTAACTCGTTAAATAAGCCTTCTACCGCGAGCGGTTAGTGACTCGTTAAATAAGCCTAGGTGGTGCATAAGTAGACAGCGTTTTTTTTGTTGTTGTACTCGTTGTGTGCAACAACCTTTTAGTATTGTGTAAGCACGTGTTTTGAGTGGAAAGGGTGCTTACCAATGCGCACGTTTGTGCAATTTTGTGCACGCTTGTGCATATTTTAACGCCTACTTATGTACTCACCCCCACTCAGAGCGGATTGCAACTCTGTAAAAATAAGCCTTCTTGCTACTCTTCCGTATATAAACACTGAGTATTAGTATGTAATATATTTCAACCCTTTATCTTTATCGTATAGTATTTAAGTATATCTATCTTTCAACCGAGCGTTTCTTGTCACCAGTACATCGCGAAACACTAAGCGGTGTCCTGCAACAAGTGCGTTTCGTGTTTAGTTTATTATACAGTATCATATATATTTTATCTCCTTCTATATTTATCCTATAATTATAATTATTTATTTATGTAAGTCTATAACTCAGCACAAACTAATTCCTTCTTGTAAATATCCTCTTTAGTTGTTAGTTAGTTGTAATTTTTTTTTTTTATTCTTTCTTTTTAAGTTAGTTTGTAATTTTTTTTTCTTTAGGGTTAGTTAGCTTTTAAGTTCTTTAAGTAAATTAGAGTACAATATTAGTTGGTTGTTTACTTTTTCTTTTCTTCTAAATTATTTTTCATTATACAACTTAGTTTTTTTTTTGTTGAGGTCGGTGTGTAGCAGTATTCTTCAGCTGTTCTCCCGTGCGGAAGAACCTGGGGACCAGGTCGAATTTTCCTCCGCCGGAGAAAAATTCTGACGGCTAGGGGGGTAAAAAAAAAAAAAAACAATAATTGTTACCTTTTTTTTCGCTGTGTTGTGCGGACAGGTTGACAACTAAATAATCAATAAAAGACCTTTTAGAGTACAATAAAATCGTATATTTTCATAAAAGGCTTCTATACAATAAGAAAGCAGATTTTAAAAAGATTAACACAATTTGATACAATTTGTACCATTAAAAAAAAGATTCTACACACAAAAATAAAGAAATATTCATTAAATTAGGTCAGGGAATTTGTGAAGATTGTAGAAGTGAACCAGAACCAAACTGTACCACCGGAAGAGAGCCGTAGACCCTAAAGTGCTTAACCCTAATGTTACCGGATTATGCCTAAATTAGTATATTAACTGCAATCGACGCTATGCGGGTGTAATGAGGATAAAGAAAACCGTCACTTGTTAAGGGCGTTTACTCGCCGTCGTTGACCAGCCCGAAGCGACGCGGAAGACTAGCGTCGCTCGGCGAATGTGCTCGGCTCGTCTCGGACGAACGGTGAAAAACGGCTCGTCTAACGGCCTTTCTAAACAGCCTGTCAAAACAGCCTGTCCCAGACAGCCTGCCCAAAACAGCCTGCCCCAGACAGCCTCACTGGAAAGCACACGCGCAGTCACGCCTTAGTATGTTGTACAGTGAAATTTACTACGCGAGTCCACGTGCCTTCTCCAGGTTAAACTTTAAATGATTAAAATTATTAAAGAAAAAGAATGTAGGTATAATTGAATCACGGTCCGCACGTGATCGTTAATAAAAAGTGTGGAAATCACACATAATTCCTTCAGGGAAAATTTATATAAACTGTCCAATTTATTTAACAAATAATAGGAAATGCAGTGAAAGGTTTAATTAAGGTCACACACGTATCTGGTATGAAAAAAAAAGAAAAAGTCACGTGGGTCCGTTGGATTGCACGTGATAAAACAAATAGACGGCTTAACCGTTCTAATAATAAAGCGATGGCCGCCGCCAAAGAAAATTAATATAAAAGAAAATAGGTGACCGACGCCATCGTAAAATATTAAATATACCAGCACGTGTGCTAAAAAAATATGCTTATTGAAAATATGCAAAATTCACCCTTCACTATCCTACGTTCAAAACGACTTATTAACATTAAAATCGGCTATTAAAAGAACACTGATTGCTTATATAAAAAAAACAACATGGCATGCGGCGGACATACCCATGGAAAATTCCTATAGAAAAAACCCTAAAATCGAGAAATATTATGTAAAAAACTTACCGATGCTCTGCAATGGAGGCAATTAACACAATAGCGAAATAAAATTAAAAAACTGAGAAGCGATTCCTTCGATATGGACAGATGAAAATCAATTGGCAGCGGCCCTTTGTGGTTTCTACAGCTTCCTGATGTCGACCTCTCCTGGTGAGCTCGCGATGTCAAGTGAATGATTATTTGTCTCTTACGCCGGTCTAAGCCATTCAATTGCATTTGAAATGCAGCATGTCCTATCTAAAACGAATTCTATTCATTTCGACCTTAAGTCAAGCGACTAAAGTGCACAATGGATATCGCATCGGCAATCTGAAGACGTTGCGTATGGTTAGAACTGAACGAGGAAACTACCAATCAAATTGCAGTATAAGGCGACAAACAACGTTCCGTTATACCACACTTCATGTAAACGAACTATGCAACGAGTGGTAAGCGCGAAATTTAATTATAACGTTAACAGGCGAGGACACCCAGAAGCGATTCTACCGAAAGCTGTACGACCGGCACAACTAACCATAGGGTGCGAAAATTTTAATGTAACAACCTATCAGGCGAGCCATAAAATTATATTCCGACATGGTTCCCATTTGTGTACGTTTTTGCCTCACTTTAATCGTTGTTTACTTAAATATTAAATGTCTGACTTGCAAAACCGTTTAGATTACAACATTATATATCTATAGGGAATTATATATTTATATATCTATAGATGTATAGGGAACTAGGTTTATTAGATTTACCAGAACTAGGCTTAGATTCTTCTAATAACGTCCGTAGCAAGTTAGGACAAATATATTCACCTTTTTAATTTATAATTAACTTCTGAAATTATTTTGTTAAACACAAAATTATATTTTAAAAACACTATAATTGGTAGTACGCTGCATTATTATGAATATACATAATAAATTCTCAAAAATTGGGCTACCAAATGCAAGAGGAATTTTTAAATTACGTTCGGGAGTTCCGGAGTAAAACGCATTTAACCAAACAAACTCTTCAGCTTTAGCAGAGTATAGTTTTTCTGGTATGAACAATTTTATAAATGAAAACCAACTTTAACATATGATTGTGCAAGTCTGATACAGTTTTGATTTATGCTAACTGAAGTTAAACTGCTATTGTTTCGTCTGAACTCCCATTAAACATTCACACTGCAGTCTATTCTATAGTAGTGTTATTTGTTTGGTACACAAACGCTCAGCTGAATAGCAGTAGCCAAATGAATCAGCCACTACTTGCCAGATCCAGACCAGAGACATCCAAATTTAGCCCTGTCAAGAGTCGAATCTAGGATCGCTAAGGCAAGCACCATAACCACTCGACCAATGGACTCGTCTAATAATTTTTCGTGTCTTACTCACATACTAGTTAGTTATCGCTTTCGAAGACCACAAAAAACACCAAGTACGAAACATATGCATTGCTGAACGAGATGAGGTCATAGAAATAATATATCTTGATGGGATATAATAAACGAGTTATTTTTCATATTTTTTTATATTGTTTCCCTCTCTAAAAAAGTTATCTCCGTTTTATGACTACTGAATGCAGTGGGCAATTTGATTCTCGCATAATAAAAAAAATATACAATACATTAAAAAGTGCGATTAAAGCATAAAACTGTAGGTCGAACAAAAAGCTGCAAATGGCTGTATCTAAAAAGAAAAACAAGACAATTTATTCGCCATAAGTTGCGATGTAAAAAGCCACAAATTCACTGATTTATGCGTCTGTTAGAAACGTTGTTGGACACAAAAAGCAATAAGTTTATTTCACGCTGCTTAAAAGGTTGGTAAGTCAGTCCAGATGTTACTTCAACTTTACCAAATGAACAAACAACTATTTAGGCTTTAATGTATCGTGTCATTTTTAAACATCAAATTTGCAAAATGTTTGAAATTTCATTTCGAATAGCAATTTTTATCGCAACAGTGTTTATAGAATACAATTTAAAAGTAAATATGCGAAGTATTAACAATTACACATCCTTTTTCACACGGGAACAGTCCTACATGTTTGCCGGACAGTATTTTTGCTGGTCCAGTCTATTTTCAGTAGTAGCCTGATTTTCTATAGAAATGTTCACGAACGGACTACCTGTATGCAGGATCCTGAAATTTTTTGTCGTGGACGAATTAAAAACCAGAACACACTGTTACATAAACAATGAATGTAGCAATATAACCTACTAGCTGTTGCAAGCGACTTCGACCACGTAACTTTATAAAATATATCCTATATGTTACTCGCTGATAATGTATCTTTCTGTAGGTGAAGGAATTTTCAAAATCAGGCCAGTAGTTTTTGAGTTTATTCACTACAAACATACAAAAATGCAAATATTCTCTCTTTCTAATATTAGTATAGACTAGCGGCCCGATCCCGGCTGATCACGAGTTGAGATTTTTAAATCCTTTCATAACGTTTGCTTACGTTGTAAAATAAACATATGTTCCAAATCTCAACTGTCTACTTAGGGCCAGTTTTATAAACGACATACCTTTTTCCCGTTCGTTACAGTGCTAGTAACCGAACGGTTAACGGTCTGTCAATAACGTTTACTGACGGTGGTTCTATAAAAGAAATTAAACATTCGGTAGCTGCCCGTAAAAATACGCCGAAGTTTATGAATATTGTCGATGGTTTCGTTGTAGTCTGTCAAGAACTGTCAAGTGTCGCGTCACAAACACATTTATTTACATAAATAACAAAATAAACGATACGTAAGATAAACCGACCTTATCATAGTCAGTAAAGAGGCAGTAAACGCTAGCTGTCAAATTATACTGTTGACTAACGAACAGTTGTTTATAATACACTATATTATACTATTAGATCTTTTTTTCGTCTATTTGATATAAAATTTAACTAACGGATCGTTATAAAACTGGCCCTTAGTATAGTTTTGGTTATGACGTAATTTTATTCAAGCCATAATAGCTGTGAGTACACAAATACATGTCATGTTTTTCAAAGGAAAATACGGCTCACACTGAATTATTTCAATACTTATTGCAATAAATTCAACAGTTTGCCAACTATAGAAGAGAGATACGCATCTGTTCGCAGCTCGCTTCATACGTGCGCCCGGGAAAAACTTCGTGACGCAAACAATAAATAAGACTTTTATAACTTTGATCACGATTCTATGTAACAACTGTGTCCTTGTCATACACATACACATACATAAATAAATACATACAGTTCACTTGACTGCGTACCGTACCGTAGTCATAAACTAAGAAGCTTATGCCGCTTCAGTGATCATACCTTTAATAGTCCAAGCGGCGACCGTAAAAAAGGGTGCTGATCCACAATAAGTACAAAAATTGACTTTATAACCTTTTAGATATTTAGACAGATAAGGAACCAACGGTCTGGCGACCTGTAACTTGACCAATTTTTGTTTTTTTTTTTTCAATTTTTTTTTTGTAAAATTGATGTATAAAACATAAGTACAGTGTTTTACTATTAGAAGGAGTTTTAATCAATAGAATATACAAATTTAAGTCTGGCACCCCGATTCTTGACACAAATGAAAAATTTTCTATATAAAGTATAAGAAAAAATTAAACGTGAAAATTTTTGTTTTTTATCCCCCCTTTGAATAGTCCTTTTGTTGGTTAAAAAAAATTGCTCAAATTACAGGTCGCCAGACCGTTGGTTTCTTATTTGTCTAATATCCAAAAAGTTATATGTTGCAGTATTAAATTTTAATACTGGCTGGTTTTAAAAATAAACTAGTTTAAATTATGAAAATATAGAAAAAGAATTTGCTTGAAATATAGAGAAAATTTAGTAGTTGCTTTATAGACATCGTTTTAGAAAGTAAAATAAAAAGATGGTTTTGTTCATGTTTTGTTATGAAAATGTTTATTATGTATATAATGTATGAGTTTTAAATTGTTATGAAGTTGGATTGATAAAATATACTGATGTGCACATTGAAAACTGAAATTTAATTTAATCAATATATTCCAAGATGAATTATTAAAGAAATGGAATGACAAAGAAGAATATCAATATTATAAAGTCAATATTATAAGTATATTATAATATCAAGAATTATAAAGTCAATTTTTATACTTATTCTGGATCACCACCCTTTTTTACGGTCGCCGCTTGGACTATAAAGAAAATTACCACAAATAAACACCAACGTACGCTCTTGTTTCTAAAGGTGAGTTCAGACAAAAAATATGTTATAAAACATAGTTTGGAGTGAAGAGCAGCCAGAAGCATTGCAAGAACTACCAATGCATCCAGGAAAAGTCACTGTTTGGTGTGTATTATGGGCTGGTGGCATCATTGGGCCGTATTTCTTCAAAGACTACGAAGGCCGTGACGTTACTGTGAATGGCGAGCGCTAGCGTGTGATGATTACAAACTTTTTTTGCCCAAAATGGAAGAGCTGGGCTTGCATGACATATGGTTTCAACAAGACGGTGCCACATGCCACACAGCACGCGAAACAATGGCCCAATTGATAGGCGAGTTCAGTGAGCAGATTATCTCACGTTTGGGGTTAATTGGCCGCCTAGATCGTGTGATTTAACGCCTCTAAACTATTTTTTGTGGGGCTATGTTAAGGCTCATGTCTATAGCGACAAGCCCGCTTCGATTGACGCACTGGAAGCCAATATTGAAGAATTTATTTCGTGAGATACCGGCCGATATGTTATATGAAATAATCTTCAAACACTAAATTATATCGATTGTTCTATCGACACAAATAAAGATTTCATACATTTTTCTGAATTTAGTTTTTTTTTGAAAATCAAATCCGATAGCTCTTAAAAAATCACCCCCTATAAGCGTAATTCATTTTACTTCACCAAAAGCTCATTTTGCCTCAACACTTCATTATCAAAATACCTCGCCCACTTAAGTATTAATAATTTCTCATTCAAACATACCTGTGACGTCAAATCTTAAACAAATGAAAGTTAGAGATGGCGCCACGCGCGCCACAGCGTCTTCTAATTTCTCCATTTTAATTCCCGCCTCTAATGACGTTAGCAGGTGATAAATACGACGTTTAATTTGTCAGCTCTTGTTCGAGTGTCTGTGGGAGTTGGGAACAAACGTCGCGACATTTATTCTAAACAGTATTTAAAGTAAAAGATAGCGGTGCCATCCCGTAAACCCTTTAAAATAACGAGACAACCTCGACACGAAGGCGTTTACTCAAGTTAATTGCATTCGCGGATATCCCGTAGATGAATTAACAAGTATTGCTGTGGAGAAGTAGCGGTTGGTGTCATGAACTGTGACGTCATCAGTCACTACGAAGGGCGAATAGATTATTCTGAAAAATATCTACTCCATCTCTGGTGTTCGCAGTAAAAAATGTATTTAATATTTATGTAAACTTATGTTACGTAACTCATTTGGTTACGAAATTGTAATTTCTTTTTTATATATAGTATACACACACACGCACAAACACGCACCCACACACCCATATACCCACACACACAAACCCACACACGCACACACGCTCGCATGCACGCACGCACGCACACACATTATTAGCTTAATTATTAACTTTTAAGTAGTGGTTAGGCAGACTGCGTCTGGCAGTGGTAGCCATCTACAAAATTCCACTGTGAAACATTATTGATAGTATTGAGAATATTGTGTTTTGATATACTTCTAAGGGATGACATAATCTATTAACCTATCCCCTTATTATTTCTTATCATTTATCCTATCAAGTTCAGCAGCAAATTTTCAACTACTGTGGTGTTGATAACAGACGACGGCAACCACCTATCATCAAGTGGATCGTCAACCTATGATGCCAATATTTTCATTAAATAAATTTAATGTTTTAATACAAATAAAACAAATTAAGGAACGATCCATAACAACTGTCTATAATAATTAATTTAAAATAATTTATCAAAAGAAAAGTTACTATTGAGGTTGACATTCGATGATATATTTCATTGTGGAATATTTTTTGTTATTGAAAGATTTCATTGAAAAGGTAGGTTCCTTTCCAGTTTCTTCCTCATGGGAATATCTTTCCGAGTCGGTGGTAAATTAATTTACTTTTATTGTGTCAAATGATCTATTTAAAATACTTTTAAAAGTCTGTATAAATAAATAAATTTTAATTATTTTTACTTTATCAACTAGAATTTCTCTCTTAGGCAATAAACTAATATATAGGAACTGCAATTTGAATCAATGACATATCGAAGCTTTCGTTCTGAATAGAACGAACAAAACTTCTAACACAATACCCAACAAACGAAAGTTCAATATTGATAAGTGGAGAAGTCTTTTTAACTTATCAATATGAAAGCCTTTGTGTTGAATAACATTGAAAGGAGAAAAATGACTAGAATTAAGGTATGTACCTACCTTAATATTCTCGCACATAAGTACCTATTGTTGTTTAGGGGATGATGGGGCTGACATGCCTTTCTAAGGTAAAAGCCCCAAAATACCATAAGATAATTTAAAAAAAGTACCTATTGTTTCTTTATAAACTGTTCAGAAGACTGCGCGATGATTACTTAAATAAAAGAAGATGAATGCGAGTTGCTGTACCTACCTATATTTCAAGGGTAGCAGAACCAATCGCAGTCTTCTGGAGTATAACTGCACTTGAAATAAGTTTTATTCTCTGAAAAAATTTTCTCCTAGTTAGTTATTAAACTATTTTCTTAAGTAAAGTATCATTCTGTTCTTTACTACTTAGCTGTATCAGTGAATTCCTTTTTACGAAAACATTACAGGAACTTAATTTTTTTCCAGGACAAGAATTATCCTATATTATGTTAATACAGGTAATATACTATTGCCAATTTAATCTATATTGAATGTACAGACACGGCTCGTTTTCAATTTAATTTTATGTATAGAATATCTATCTTATTAATGAGTTATATCTGAAATGTTACTTGAAATATATAACAATATATCAATAGCTGCCCGAAGCTGAACTCACGAGACAATATTAAATACTTTAGGCTTATACCTGCGGGTTCAAATGTTTATGTACAGTCAATTCGATAAAGTAAATGAGATAAATAAATAAAAGGAGTAGCCAAAACAGTAGCTCTTGTTTGAAGAGAAATGTTTTACCCGTACACTCTGTCTACGGTTATTTAACAGTAGTAATTACATAGAACAAATAACCGTTTGTTCGTGTACCTTGCAAGGGCTGCAAGTTATTGAGGATGGTGACGACGTTACTGACAGGAGGTATTCTGTACCTGTTGCGATGCGACTTCTTCTTCTAGTAAGAATAGTATAATAGATATCTACTAAGAAAATTTTCCAACACCTTTTGCCTCCGTCTACTTGGCTCCCACGTCTAGGATCCCATGGGATCCTAGGACACTTTTTTAGTTAGGTTAGGTTAGCTTAGGTTTACCTAGGCTTAACCATAGCTCCTGCGATGCCGCCTGCGTTATGGCGGGTACCCCCCCGTGGGACCTGGAGGCCGAGGTTCTGTCCTCGGTCTACGGAAGTCGAGCGGCAGCTCACACTCGGGGCGTTGCTGGTCCTCTGCCGGAGGAAGTGCGCCGCACGGCGCAGAGAGTCGCACTGGCGCGGTGGGCCGAGAGGCTCGCCGAGCCAACTGCCGGTGCTCACACCATCCGGGCCATCGCTCCAGTCCTGGAGCAGTGGTGCAGGCGCAGGAAGGGTGTGATCACCTTTAGACTTGCACAGATTCTGTCGGGGCATGGCTGCTACGGCAGATATCTGTGCAACGTCGCAAGACGCGAGGAGACACCCTCCTGCCACCACTGCGGTGGCCCGGAGGATACGGCGCATCACACGCTGGCAGAATGCCCGGCATGGGACCAGCAACGGGGCGAGCTTACGCCAGTTGTAGGTGTTGACCTCTCGCTGCCGGCCGTGGTTCTGTCCATGGTCGGCAGCAAAGAGGCTTTCCAAGCGATGATCTCCTTCAGCGAGGAAGTCCTCTCGCTGAAGGAGGCGGCGGAGCGGGCGAGGGAGGATGCCGCCCTCGCTGACGACATCTGTCGTAAACGATCCGGGAGGCGGAGGAGGCTGTACGGCCGACTCCAAGCGCCCCCGTGATCGGCCGGAGGGTGAGCGGATATGGGGATCCGTTCACCTACCAACCCGGCTCCGGTGAAAGACGTGTTCGTGTTCCGGCACGTCGTCCCACACCCAGCCATCCGGGGAGGAGGGAGTCTACCGCCCTTCTCCTTCCGATGAAATCTCGGAGGTGCCCGATCGGGCAAACGCTGACGGGAGAGCAGGACGAAATGCTCGCGCTGACACCTCTCTCCCGTCCCACGCGCGCGTGGTAAAGGAACACCGCGGGGTTTTAGTGGGTAGAAATCCCACATATCCTGCCAGTGCCTCATTGCTGGCAGTCGAATCAGGGTCGCTGATTTCCCCGCGTCAAAAAAAAAAAGGCTTAACCATCCATAGGTTATAATGGCTACTAATTAAAATGGCTCTGGCTTATTTAATGCCAGATGTCCCATTAGCCTTGAACAGTAGAAATTGTAACACCTTGTCAGCTACATTTCATTTTATATTACTCTTACAGAATCTGTTTACAATACAAACCACAAAGCGGTGTGGAATCTAAAAATTATACCTACAATAAATAATACCTAAGTCACTTCGGAATATACCAAGTGCAGTTGACATTTGTGTCTCAACAAAATTGGCTGAAGTTATAATAAGCGCTTCATAAGTACTGCGGTATCTAATATATTAGCGATTCCTTATTAGTGGAGTGCTTTAAGCGCCTGAAATGTAAAAACCTCAGAATACAATTACTGTGAATAAATTGTATTCAAAAATGTATTTGTGTAAGTACTGTGAACGTGCCAACTCTAGTTAACTCACCTATACCAAACTGATTATTATTTAATGTCATATTTAAAGCGAGTGAAAGTCCTTTCTTCAAAAATTTTTATAATTTTCTACGTATTTGTTTTATACTGTGCAAATTTTGTACAACTGCTTCGGCTGTTATGTCCGCTTTAAACGCAACATAACAATTTACATTATATTTATGGTTTTTTAACGACCCACTCCGGTAATAAGAATTGTGAGTTATATAGCTGGAATTTCCCCCATTTTAATGTAATAAAATATGTTCTATGATCTTAAAAGATACTCTATGAATTAGAAAACTTATTAAAAACTAGCTGGTGCCCACGACTTCGTCCGCGTTGAAAAATATTAAGTAGCCTATCCTGTGTCCCGTACGTCCAAATGTTTATCTACCAAGTTTCATGAAAGTCAGTTAGTTCGTTTCAGAGTTATGGAGGAACATACATACATACATACATACAGAAAAAAATTGTAAAAATCGTCAATTTAGCTTCAGTATCATGTATAGAGCCTATAAACACGATATCTCTGAAAACAAAGTAACTTACTCCATGACCGACCCTTACAGATTTATTATTAGTATTGATAATGATTAATTTAAATGTTAATTAGAAATAATTTGTCAATATTACACTGTTTTTTGGGGTTTTAGATTAAAAACAGCACTTACCTTTTTATATATTACTAGTGGCCCGCTCCCGGCTTCGCCCGGAGTGCTTTTTTGCAATCCAGCCGACAAATTACTTTAAACCGCCATCTGTGAGAACCTTATGGAACTCACAGATAAATAATTGCTGTATTGAATAAGTATCAACAGATGGCGCTATGTTAATAATATTATATAATTTGCAAAAAAATAATAAATAAAATAATTTAACGCGAACATACATCGTGACACGACATTTATATATATATAGATTATGTATGTTGTGGCTTTTTTTAAAATTTTTATCTAAAGGTTACCAGACAGTCTCTTAGACCTCTTGGTGGTAGAACGTTACTCTTAGTTAGTATACAAGCAACACCAGGGGGAAAACTAACATAGTGTTTAAACGCGATTCTGTACCCCAATGATTTATTATGAGAAATTGATGAGCGATCATTTATAAAAGTTGATTAATTTGTATCGATATTTTTGAATTAAAATACGACTATTGATCACGAATGTGCCTGACAGATATGCCATTTATCAATTCCAAATGAACAGTTTTCATTGCTGTAAAAATGTACCTCCTTCTAGTAGGTAATCTTGAAAAAGAACCATATTACAATGCGATAGGAGGTATTTTTAAGAGAACCTTTCTTGGAAGTTCAAAGTGTATGCGGAGGGAATTATTAGTCTAAAACTGGCAACAGGCTAAAAATACCTCTTGCGAAACAATACAGGCTCGTCACCTTATTCTGTACAAGATTTGAGATTTAACGCAACACATGCAAATTTCCGACGAAATATTCAATCCACGAAGCATCCACGTTCTATAATTATATTTATTTATACGTGCTCAAGTTATCTAAGTTACTCCGCAGTATTAATCTTTATTAACAAGTGTGTGCTCTCAATCCACAACTTCCCGAGATGAAGTGGGTATGGTTATATATGAAGAAAGTAAAATCCTTTGGGTATAAGGGTTTAAACAACATTTCATATAATCCGGTGTAGATTATTATCTGACCGAGAAAGGTGTAGGAATGAAATTAGAGATAAAAGATCACTCAGGGTTAGGTTAGACCAAATTTATTTGGAATTATTGTAAGTAAGAGCAGCACGTCTATAAAAAGGTGGTTGCTCGACATATAACAGACAATAACTAGACTTATAACTAGACTTATGATTAGAATAGAACTTATGAACTAGCCTTATATGACCGTAAAGTGAAACTGTGAAACACCTTTATTATTATTTTATTAAAAAAATGTATATTACTTATCGCCAGTCTATTTTAGATCGTCAACTTGATGTTAGCTGGGTACCGTCGCCTGCTACCATTGTCACTTGATCATAGACCTATAAGTGAGTGATTACTGCCACCAAACGTGCAGCCCAAATGAACATAAGACAGTAAAACGCAGTGTGCTTTGCCACTACTGGAAATAAAAAAAGTATTATTTTTTAAATATTTAAAATAAAAAATACATAAATCAACGAAACCACAGACAAAAATAAATTACTGAACTAATATTCGATAAAAGTTTGAATTTTAGAGTACACATTGAATATATAGATTCCAAAATTATTCACCTAATTCGAATCCTGCTAAGCAATGAAAATTTTATACCTTGTAAGATATACATTTAAATTATCATAATTTTTTAAACAAAGAATGTACACAATGTTCTTTTATGAAAATCCGTAACATTCGATACGAAAGACCGAAAATGTTCTATTACACGTGTAGCGAGAGTAAATCTCGAATAAAAATTGATGGTTGAAATAAAATGAAGGGTTTGTAGAAGGCGCGGTGAGATGCTACTCCAAATTTAGTAGATAATGGAAGCGACGAGTGAATATTAATTGAGCACGAACAAAGTCGGATTTGAGTAACAGGTGAGGACTGAGATTTACTTATGCAACAACAAAAATATTATTTTTTTTTTGTAAAGACAGTTGTACTCCTTGTTGATAAAATTAACACCGACCCTCAAAAAGGAAAGAGTGAAGGATAGAGTTGCCTCAACCAAAAAACAAATAAAAAGTTTAAATAAAACGTTATTTAATAAGATCTCACATACTTGAACAATACATTGGCAATAATAATTGCTTATTTTAATGAACAGTTAAGGTAATAGACAGACAGACAGAGTTCACATTTATAATATACTAGCTGGTGCCCCCGACTTCTTCGGCGTTCAAAATGCTCTTTCCTCGACAAATGGACTACCCATTAAAAAAAAATTTTTCAATTCGAACCAGTAGTTCCTGAGATTAACGCGTTCAACCAAAAAAAAAAAAACTTCAGCTTTATAATATTAGCAGTAAATTAGTATAAATTTGTATGGAAGTAAGATAAAAAAATAAAACTGTTCATTGTCGGTTGTTTTTTACTAAAGTTATTATATGGTAACTACCCACATTTCGTTTCTCAGACAAGATGCTCGCATAGAAATATTTCTCAACACCGTGTACTTAAGAGATGGTAATTTGTTTCAGCCGGCGAAACGCTCAGTCATCCTGTGAACACAGCCTTGCAGAATACACCGTGTATTTACCATATCCGTGCCATTGTTTTCGAAATACCTTTCATGTTGCGACGAGCAAAATTCTAGCTTACCGCAAAATGTTACAATTTTTACGTACGTCAAAATGTGTTGGTAGTTTCATTTTTTTTGTTTCCTTTTAAATTCTCTATTGCCACTAAACTTAATTAGCTACAAAATGTTATTATGTACATAATAAGTAATATTATAAGCAATATATTGCCTGATATCGTTATTGCTATTACACTTAGCCAGGAGTTAGTTTCCTTAATTTTAGATGATGCCTCGGGAATAGTCCTTTTTTCTGGATAAAAGGTAGCCTATGTCCTTTCTGGTGTCCCAGATAACGTGTTTGCAAAATTTCATGGTGATCGGTTCAGTAGTTTTTGCGTGAAAGAGTAACAAACATCCATACATCCAAACAAACTTTCGCATTTATAATATTATTCGTACGGATGCGAGTGAGTGAAGTTTTTTTGTTTGTAACTTACGCTTTAACGTTTCAATTATTCAACCGATCATAATGAAAATATTGCATAGACGTAGTCAAAGATACAGAAAATAACGTAGTTTACAGTTCATTTAGAATAAAAGTACTGTTCCTAAGGGATCATCATATGAAAATAAAAATGAAAAATTTAAAGCTTTTTAATTTAAAAATGAATACAAATATTTTTACATCTTATAAAAAGAGGCAGGCAGAAGATAATTAAGTATATTTTTGGTTTATTATCAATATTTATAATGTGATTTTTATATTGTGATTTATCAAAAAGTTATGTGTGAAATCATTAGGACAGGATAAGAGGTAATATAAGGTAATTTTAGACGTACGAGTATATTTCAATGAAGTTTATATCACGAGGTTTAATTGTTAATATGGTTGAATTACATTGTTTTGAATTTTTATATAAAACAATTATTAAAATCTGATTAAAAAATATGGCTCATAGCGATTACTAACATAAATATAAATAACGCTAAGCATAAATAGCATAGCTATTGCTCGTGATATTCTGTGACTTGGTTGACTCCGTTGTCGTAATAAAATTATTTTAATTTTAATTATAAGTTAGCCTTTCATTAAAATGTTATAAGATATATAGCAAAAGAACATTTGAAATTTAAACTATTAAAATTTTATGATTAATTATTAATCACAAAATTTAACATTACTGGACGCGCCGCGCCGCTTCAAACTTCCTATCCCTTTCCTTGTCCCGTGCACGACCGTCCAGCGAGGAAGAGGGAGAAGGGAGATAGTGCCGATGGGCCTGCGTCGGACACTGCTTTTGTGTGTATATATTATTGTTAAATGACTTCGTGACGAGAAGACCTTTTCCGAACCGCTCCGCAAAAGACCCGCTTATATGCCGCTTATATTTAACTTATTTGAACTTTAATAACTAAGAAATCGTGTAAATAACAAAGATTGTGCCAAAAAAGGTGAAGTGATTTATGTGTGGGAGTTTGGACGCAACGAGATAATCTCGCGGTGATCACCATCGCCGAGCGCAGTCCCGAGCCAGACCCTGGATCCCAGCAGCCCAAACTACGAGGTACGTAATCCATTTTCCCCTTATCAACCTATGGATTATCCAGCCATCCGCATATGAAGATTTTTCTTCTAGTCCTTCAACCGCATCCCGCATACCCAATTACAGAAACATAAACTATTTTAAATATTAAAAACGCTTTTAATACATTAATTGCCACATAACGCGACGTCCCCCTTTTTTTTCGATTAGTGTCTCATTATCGTATCAGGACATACATCCCTCTTTTGAAAATATCCCTGGTGTCAAAAAAAATAAAATGTCACAATGAAACGAAAGCAAATGAAAACTTTTACAGTGTGTTCCCTCTTCGCATGTGTAGTAACAAAATTTAGATAGAATATAATAATGAAGCGAGTAAAGTTGCATAAGCACGTGTCCGTGCATTAATGGCGGAGGTCTTGGTATTATTGATTCAGCACTCGTGGCTCAGACAATTCCTATGTACCTATGTATTCCGTTGGTGTAGATTTTCAGGTTTGGTCCAAAGACATAATAATATAAGAAGATCTAACGTGATGTGAATGAAAATATAACAAAGAATATGTAGGTATCTATCTAAACTTTAGCCACAATGTGACCGCGATGTGATGATCATCGTCTGGTAAGTAGTTTCTTCAAAAGGTTAATATCTCAGAACAACACATTCAAGATCAACACTTCAAGAGACTATTACTAGACGGTTTAAATCAACAATTCAGTAGGCGGCACTTGTCGTCGACACAGCGCGAATTGCCAGAAGGTTCCTCTTGGATTGGTCAAATTTTTAGCAGATCCCTTTCAGACTTAGATCACATGTAGATTGTTTGCACCTATGCGATTAAATCAAGACGTTTATATTATTAACATTCAAATACAAATAATAGCCCACATCCTTCCTCTGGAGTTATTGAAGTTATCTCATAATATATCCAGTTTTTTATAGGCGCCGTTAAAATTCCGCCTATAAGAAGTGTGCAATTAGGATCAAACATGAAAAAATAAGTAGCTTACTTATTTTTAAGAAGAAATTAGGTTAAAGGGAATGGTATCTGACAACCCGTATGTTGTGTACATCGAAATAGTACATCAGAATATCATCATCATATGAGCAATCAGTCTTTCATTGTCCACTGCTTTACATGGGCTTCCTCCATAGACCACCATCAATCTGACCACATATTTGCTAATTATAAAATCTATGGTTGTGATTATAGTTTTCCTAAGGTTTACTTCCTTTACGAATCCTATCTCATTAAGGCCTGACCACAGTTCTTATAACGAAGTAAATAGAACACGATAATTAGAGGACTACGTCTCTGGACAAATGATCAATACTACCAACACACAATGTTAGTGGTTTTAGTAGTGGCACGGCACATTGCGTTTCGTTGTCGTAAATTGGGCAGTCAGTCTGGCGACAGTAGCCACCCTTTGACAAAAGGTAATCGTGAAAAAAATATCCATTATACTTTATCTTATTAAGGTAGGCAACGCACATGCAGAACTTGTGGCTTTGATAGAGTTAATCGGCGACAGAAGCCATCTACTATAAATTTGACCGCCTGCCTGTCTGACGACTTTTGCAATGAAAAAAAAAAACCAAACGGAACAGCATACGTGCAGTTCTTCTGAAATCGAGGTTGTTACTGCTGTTGCACGGGTTGTGCACTAAGTATTGCCAAAATGGGGAAATTTGTTTTGTTAGAATCTACATATAATAAAAAAATCCGCTCTATTTCGTGTTTTGTGCTACAGACAAAGTCGTGGGTACTTTATCTGGTAGGGACGTGATCGCGCGGTAATCGCACTAATGTCACCGCCAGGCTGCCAGACGATGCGACTTCACGTATTTCATGTAATTCCTTACAATTCCTGCCGCTCTCGTAGACATACCTTTGCATTTAAACTAATTCTTAATTACCTTAATGCAACCCCGCTATTTGAGCAATGTAATATTAATATGTACTGGGAATTTTAGCTCGTCTGCTGTACCGGTGCAGTTAAGAATTGTGAAGTTATTGCTGATCGGCAGTGGATTAGCCTACATGCTATTATTCCATTTATTTAATTTTGCATGCACGTTGTCACAGACACCGAAAAGGACATAGGGTACCTTTCATCCAGAGAAAAAGTAATGTTCCCAAGGGATCATCTAAAATAAAATCTAACGGACGAAGTAGCGGGCACCAGATATATATACTAGTGGCCCGCTCCCGGCTTCGCCCGGGATGCTTTTTTGCAATCCAGCCGATAAATTACTTTAAACCGCCATCTGTGAGAACCTTATGGAACTCACAGATAAATAATTGCTGTATTGAATAAGTATCAACAGATGGCGCTATGTTAATAATATTATATGATTTGCAAAAAAATAATAAACAAAATGAGATATAAACTATCCTATCTTTTAAGTTGGAGCAAATAACAGATACTTATGAAGTTTGATCAAAGTCGGTTCAGTAGTTTCAGAGTTTATCGCGAACATACATCGTGACACGAGATTTTTATATATATAGATGTGACATACATATGCATATCGCTGACGTCACTATGTTCAAAATACATTTATGAATGTCAAGTCAGCTCAGACCCAACATAATAAGGTTTGTAAGGGTTCAATTCAGACTTTATTTTTAAGATTGAACCCTGGGAATGTTTGAACAACGGTACAAATGTTTGCTTGGGATCCCGTAGGGGACAATAGAACAGCTGATCTTGAGGGATTACTGACCTGTTTGACATCTACGTAATATGTAAAGAAAAGGTTAGTTTGAATATGAAACTAGACAAATTTGGTAGATTTATTTTTCCAAAAGGTTATTTATGAAGTAGGATTCAGACCTTATTAGACGTTATTATTAGAGATCAAATTGATAGCTACATACTGACGAACTGACGGAGAAGCGTCTTTTTTTATTGTTTTTATTGTCCACATAAAAAAGCAGGAAAACACAGAAATTTAATACAAATAAAACAGGAGGTAGCTGGGCCTGTTCTATAAAACAATAATTCGTATTTTAATTACATTTGCAATTGTTTAATACAGTGAAACAGTTATTTATTCATTAAACAGGTTTCAAAAAACACTTGTCATTATATTATATGTTTTACCCACGTTTGGGACACTGCTTTTGTCATCTATAAATTAAAATATATAAAAATTACAGTTCTTAAAATTATTATACACAAGTTATAGTATATACAATACTAAACAAAGTGATCAGTGATTTCATAACAACTTTTCGGAAAGAATTTTGTTATGATAGACTTATAAAAGAATTAAATTTTCATAAACATACTGACAAGTAACAGTTCAAATATTTATGTCCTAAATTTTTCGCGGAGGGAAGACTGCGGGCCCCTCATTTAAGTTGAAGTTAGTAGATGGCTCTAGTGGCATTTTTTTGTAAAATGAAGATAGTATTTATTGAAAGATTTTCAATAAATAAGGTAAAGGGCCTCAGTTTCGTGGTAGTACGTAGTTTCGTTAGTTTTGTTTGTGGCGCAAAAAATAAGCTATTTAAATATTGTTTATTTAAATTATACATTAATACCAACACTATAATTTAAACTGTCTAAAAATCAAGTACCAAAAGTTTAGCGACTAAACAGAGAAATATGATGCTCGAAACTCTGAGTCGGCCGCGAATAGCTGTGTGGCGTGCGTGTATATCTTGTAACCTTAAGGTTAACGCCCGTACTTCTTAAGCTTATAAACAAGCAAAGGTAAGTGTATTTGAATAGAACTTTTAATATTCCTCTTTTTATGTTCCTTAACAATGGATAAGACAAAAAAAAGTTATATGCAAGTATAGAATTTCTTTAAAATTGCAATAAATCGACTCACGAAACAGCGGTCATTTTTTTTTTACTTTGGTCCCCTGATTCGTGACACTACCGAATCAGGGATATTCTAGATACATTTTTGTTGCTTGTGTATTTATATAATAATTAAGATAATTTAAATGTAAATTTAAAAACAATTAATGTATTTATTTAAGTTTCTTATGAGCTAGATTCGGTATATGTTTTGTTTACTAAAATTCTTATAATACGAGTTTGAAAGTAACCTGAATTTACATTTTTAAGGGAAATGTGCATAGGTACTACAAATTTAATTTTGTTTGTTATTCGATTTATTTCATTTATTTTTGTATATATTTATTATGAACGGGATAAATAATGGTTAGTATATATAACTTTAAAATAATCTACAAATTTGAGTGCGGGATTTTCCAAAAATCAGTATCACGAAACAAGAAACTCAATTCTGTTACATTTCCCCAGGTTCGTGACAGATAAATCTATTGTGTTATGACCCTGAATCTGGCGGACATCCGACAAAAAAAAAGTTTGCCTAAAGAAAAAATAAAGTTACTGCAATTGTTAAAAGTGGATATTGTTCTTTGACTCGACATCTTCATGTGGCTGATTTCAATTTTTTTTAATAAATAAATTTTTATAAACAAAAATAATTTTATATTAGCTCTAAGATTATTGAATTATTAAAAAGTAAACTTTTTAAATGGGTTTTTTTTAATTTTTTGAAATTTATTTTAGATTTTTTGATGAGAGATCACTTAAAAAGAAATTTGAATATTGAGAAAATTGAAAATCTACATGTGGTTAATTTTTTTTTTTTCATATTAAAAAACAAAAAATTTCAATTTTTTTTGAGTAGGTACTATTGACTAGAAAAAAAAAATATTTTCAAAAAATCAGAATTACACTTTTTACTTATACTTAAAACTAAATGTGATTTTTTTTTTTGAAATGATTTTTTTTTATTACGAAAAACAATCTTCAATTTTTTTTCTATTTAGTTTTATTATTTTTCATGTAGAAATCTCTCATCGAAAAATCTAAAGTAAGTTTTAAAAAATTAAAAAAACATTTAAAATGTCGATTTATAGTTAATTACTATGTCGAAATTAATTTTTAATAATTCAATAATCAGAGAGCTAATACAAAATTATTTTTTATTAGCAAAAAATTATTTACAAAAAAATAATTGAAATCAACCACATAAAGATGTCGAGTCAGCGAATAACATCAATTTTTAACATTTGCAGTAATTTTATTTTTTCTCTAGATCTAGATACCCTTAGGCAAACTTTTTCTTTGTCGGATGTCCGTCAGATTCAGGGTCATATTGTGTTAGGTAAGGTACAGATCACATACGGTCATACGCGATAGACCTTTATTTATTGTGATTAAGCTGAATCTATGAAAAAATTTAAATTTAAATTAAAAAAATAACTTTTGTTTAAAAATGTCTTTGACCTGTTCTTAATTATTAAATTCTTTCAATATTTATGTTTTTTTATTAATATATTATTATAACTCACTTATCCCGAAACAGGGACCAAGAGTTCACAAACGTAGAAGCAGAGCCAAATTTTATCACGAAACAGGGTTCAAATAAGAGGCTTACAAATAAATTAATATAAAAAACAATATGTACTAAAACTACATAATTCATGCAATAAATTACTGGCAAAACACCAATAGGTATTTATCAATAAAAAGCTTCCAAAGTGGTATCATGCTTAGTAATATTTTAAAAAAATCTTAAAGTCTTAAGAGCCTTAACATGCCGAAACTTGGGACATTTACCTTACTATCGTATTTTTGCAACGTTACCATAATATTGATATATATGCAATAAAATGAGGTTTACTTTTATTCGTAAAACAATGCATATTAAGAATCGAGAAGATCTCTGCATAGCAATATTTGAGCGTATTATATAGCCTGGAGGATTCTAGAAAGGCTGTTATTATATTAATTAAATGGTATAATATAGTTTATAATTTGTTAAATAATTTTACTAAACTAAGTTTAAGTTTTAATCACTTGTATAGGAAACTTAAGGGTCAACACATATTTGTGGCCCCAAGTAGAGCCGTAGATGCCTATCAGTCGTCCCTTCCTTAACCGAGCCGTAATTTTCCCTCCAAAGTTTTGCTGACTTCGCACAATACGGTACACTTACTTCCAAATGATAAACATGTAATGCATGATGATGATAGTCGAATATTTTTATTAGTATAAACCCCGGTTCTGCCGAAAATAATCTGTCAATTCGAGGGTAGGCTGTAGCAGGATCTAGACTCAATTCCAGACACATCTTAATTTAGTTTTCATTCAGAACATGTCTCGTAATTGTAGGAATGTATAAGTAACAGAAGGAATAATTTATTTAATTATTTATATCAATAATATTTAAGTGTATAAATAAAAATATTAAGTTTAACTACAAAAATAGCCAGGAATTTCTATATTCGCTGGCTACGATATTCGCTTTCTGTTCCGAGTCTTATAAAACTACGTGTGCTGTATATTTATTTGTCGCCGACACACGTGAAATTCACTCTGAACTTCTGAATGCAACATTCCACTATGTAACGAAACAACTATGTTACAAAGGAGTGTTCAGACGTATCAAGCTTTGTGACGCTACACCTGTATCAAGATGTCTTTCTTTTGCTGATATTCACACAAGATTTTTCAAATCTCACTCTTGTAATATTTTATTTGACGATAAATTTTTCTTAGTCTTCTTGAAGTATGACCATGGTGTTGCAAATTGATGTCAAATACACTAAATCATAATGTCGATTATAGCACATTCAGTCTAAAATTTATTTGTTTTCCTAACTAGCGAAAGTTAGTGAAAGTTAAGATATGTATATCCAATCAAAATTAGACCTAAAAGGTATATTTATCATTGTTTGTTCAATCTACTAGGAACTTACCCTAATACACTCAGACATAGGGCAACTTTAATAAGCTCCATTGTCTAAGGGCCTTGCCAACTAGATACTCTAGTCTCTAGTATCACGACTAATACCTAAGACACTGAACCAACCTTATTTATTAAGCGTGGTTTTTAGAATAGCGTATAAATTTTTTAGTTTGGAAACCGATTGGAATGAAACAAACACTAAATGTTGTTTAGTATTAAAAAAACATAAGTGAAAACCGCATTAAAATCGGTTTAGCCGTTTCTGAATTTAGTGTGCACAAACGCACAGACAAACAACGATATTATTATATGTGTGATAATAATTTAAAAATCCATAAATAAACGTTATAAGTGTAAGGATACTTATCATATTTATGTATTCTTAAATTATAAATTTATTCATATATTTCTTTTATAAAATTAATTTTTACGGTTTTCATCTAAACGATACAATTATCGTATTAAAAGATCAATTAAAAAAATATTATCTTCGGTAGGACGGTGAGTAAGTATAGGATAATAAAATATATAAAGAAATTACTTAATCTTCATTAGCCCAAGATCCCTTATACAAAGCTCCTGAGCTTAAGTTCAACTAACAAGGGGAGTGCACGACCTTGGGGAAACGGATTTTAATGATTTTTCGTATACTGGTAGTATACCCTGTGGGTACTACCACTGTAAAATATTTCCGTCCAATGCTTTATATAATAATAAAAAATTATAGAAAAAAAATCAATTGACTAGATTCGAACCTGTACACGCGGAAGTTCGAGTCTAGAGTCTTAGCGGTTACGCCAATGTACGCTCAGGCGACAGAAAACATAACTACTTTAGAGGCATTTTTCTCAGCTTCGGGCATTGGACGGAAATATTTTACAGTGGTAGTACCCACGGGGTATACTACCAGTATACGAAAAATCATTAAAATCCGTTTCCCCAAGGTCGTGCACTCCCTAAGCTTCTATGAGAACAATACTGATGGATTTCTAAGTTCCTTTAAAATAAATAAATATATTATACTAGTTTTCTTCTTATATAGGCCTTTTTATATGATACCTCGTGTTGTGGATACTTTATATTATAATTTTTCATAAAAGTAACTTGACATAATAATTATTACGTGCGGTATGTAAGTTATGCAAGCTAGCAACAAGTTTTAATATTGTTTAATGTGTACACAACGCGGACGTAACTTGTTATGACTTATGTTTGTCTTACATTAGTTGTTCCTATATTGCATAATTGTTTCGACTTAAGAACACAGTGCATATTTACTTGCCAATAATTGGATGTTTATTTTACCAATTTGTGTTTAAAAGTAATATTATTAAAAATATCTTTTGTATTATTTGTTATTTTTATGAATAGATCTTTATTTGTTGATCAGCTAACGCTACAGAAATTGTGTCAAATCAGCAAAAATAACGATCCAGTTAGATGCAGGTTGAAGAGGATCGAGAAGAAAGTAAAGTCTATCAAATGTGCGGAAACTGACCGAGCCTGACACACGCATCAAGGTGCGTAATGCCATCAATCAATAAGCTGCTGATCATCGCATCGGAATGACTGATTCCGATATCGATACATGAACCAGTCTTAAGGAAAGTATAAATTATATTTGCACGAAAAATTTGCAATCACTACATAAGATTAAAAAACAGGATTGGATGACGTATGCCATTCTACAGTTGATGGAGGAACGAAGAGAATATAAAGGTAACTTAGAACTATACAATGAAATAGATAACACCAATAGAAAAGTATTCTTAAATTTCATTCAGAACAGAATAAGAACAAAATGTGACGAACATCTAGGGGATAGCCAATTCGGATTTCGATCAGGCGTCGGTACGCGAGAGGTTCTGTTCGCACTCAACGTTCTTGTACAAAACCAATGTGATACTTTGCTTTTTTGAAAAAGCATTTGATCGAGTTAGAAATCAGAAACTTTTTGCACTATTAATGAATATGGGGCTCGACGGCAAAGCCGTCAGGATTATCCGTAACCTGTATGAAAACCAAGTGACGACTATAAAGGTTGGAAAAGAAAATACTGACGCAATTAAGATCTGTCGCGGTGTTCGGCAGGGTTGCATTCTTTCTCCGTTGCTCTTTAATATTTACTCAGAAGCCCTCAACGACCTGGAAATTGGAATAAAAATGACCGGTACAGTCGTGAACAACTTTCGTTACGCAGACGACACAGTTTTCTTGGCAGCTTCTGAGCGCGATCTGCGACTGATAGTGAATAGAGTTAATGAGATAAGTGAAGAGTCCGGGTATTCATGGTTATATCAAGAAATGCAGACATAAGATCTGACATATCAATAGGAGGCAAACGACTTGAGCGAGTACGGCAATACAAATATCTCGGGACTTGGGTAATGAAGCATGGGAGTCTGACCATGAAATTTTTTGTGTAGTCGCCAATTAAACACAAAAAATCGTGTAAGGTTGCTGCTATGTTACATCTTGCCTATAATAATGTACGGTTGCGAAACATGGATTCTTAAGGAAGACACCGATTTTGCTAAATTTACTAAGGTGCCATCTCGTAAAGAAAATTAGTATTTTTATAGTTACCGATGAATGATAATCACCTGTTACCTCAAAATTTTGTGAGATGACGCCATAGTCCACGTCGCATTCAAGCTCAGCTCCGTCGCCCAGATACTTATACTTAATATACGCAACAACCGTACAAAATTATGTACATACATTATTATAAAAATAAACAACATATTTTTTTGTTTAATAATTTATTTATAATATTTATTTATTTTACAAGGCCTCCAATGAGGCAGGCATCAAACAATGCCATACCTAAAATGAATACTTTTTAAAAACCAAATATGCATTTAAACTTCAAAGCCTATACCTCAAGAACACAGCAATCTTTTCTATACCAAATAAGGATTCTTTCAGTTAGACTCGTTTTACCATCTCCATAGGATTATTCTTGAGATTTAGTTAGAAACAAAATTGGGTAGGTGTAGAGAGATTGGTCGTAAAAGATTGACGTAATTCAGAAATCTCGGAACGGTGTTCGAGTTCAGTGGGAACTTTTGTCGTAACTATGAGGGTGAGGCAAGTTGGCATCGTTTGGCTGATGACGCTGCGTGATCCAAAGTCGGTTCGCGGTCGATGGGCCGGAGGAGCAATGGTCCATGTGATTATCTGTCTTACGCCTGCATGGACCGAGTCAGACACTTCAAGCGATTTTTCGTCTTCTCTCTATAAAATCATTAACTATTCATAAATCTTTGTCACAACTTGTACCTTCTTTTTTTTTGTGTACTAATATATTTTAGGTTTTTCTTAAATTCCTGAATAAATCATTATATTACTACTGAAATCTTGTGATGAACTTTTTATTGATGTACTTAATGTTACAATTTTTTTATAACTTTATTTTATGTTTCAACTCTCCATATGAAATATCGAGAATTCGCGACACATAAAAAGATGACTAAGTAATTTTATAGCGACACATTAGTTCATTAATTTATTTATTAGAAAAATAAGACATATACAAAAAAAATCACTTCTATTATTCTTAGATTTATTATATACGATTATAAATTAATACATTAACTAACTACAAATATTTGCATGTTGTCAATATCACGTGGACATGTATTTATGCAAATAAAGATTAATTTATTTGATGGTGCTTCTTTGATTTTTATAGCTTTACGTTAATCGCTTGTGACTTGTAGTGGTACACAGCGACTATACGTAAGTGTCAATCATGCTGACGTTACCTTTAAACTGATTTATTGGTTGGTACCACATCACTTGATGTATGTGCCAACCTTCCTTCGCGTATCCGTGAAATTCAAACTAATTGGTCTCTAGTAAATTTGATTTTCATTGTAAAAATTGTGTGTGTAAGAATCGAGAATTAACTGCGAATCTTGAAAGATAATTCTATTTTTTTAACACTAACCAGAATGCAAATGCCCGGCCGATCCTGAATAGGAATAGAAAAAAAAACAAGCTGTAATTAAAAATAATAAACCCCCGACTTTTTATTGAGCCTAAATACGCTATATCTGCTAAGTAGTTGGATGTTGCAGCATCATTTCAAGATTACCATGTCATGGAGTAACAGTATACCAAATTTAACATTAATCGAACCAGTGGTAGTTAGTGAAATCCCTTCGGTAACTAGGGAATGGGCTGATGGTTCTAAGACGCATATCTTCATAAATCAATAGCTAAGAACCATTCCGAAGCCAGCTTTCAAAAAAAAAGATCAAACTCAGTCCATTCGTTTGGGAGCTACGATTTCCGGTCAGTTACACTTATACACAGATATGTATATAGATGTCAAATTTATAAAACCCTCTTTTTATGTCAGAGGTTGAAGCTTCATAAATAAATAAATCTTTAACTTTAAAATTCCTACGTAAAAGTATTAAAGTTTTTAAATAGTTACAGCTTAACATTACTTCACTGAGAGTATAATAAATAAGTCAAATTTCTTAATATAGTTAATGCGACTTGAAAATTAAAGTGAATTTGAAATAATTGATGTGGATAGCAACATAATATTTTTTTTAAGAAAATGATTCTACTCCTTGAGAATAATCTATTTTCCACTTTATTTCACTATATCATAAATATAATCTGTGTTCTTTTTCTAATGCACAATTTTTTGACGACAACAGTGTTTTACTCCTCTTTTGAAATTCATCTCTATGAATAAAATTATTATGCGCTATAACGATTATCACCTCCACACACGTTCTCGGGTTCATACGGGGGATAAGCGTTCACACCCCCCCCACAGCAATTTGGCTTTTATAAAGAAAACGATACAACATTACAGTTTCTTCTTTTATAATATTACTAAATTATATCTTAAATATAAAAATCTTAGTATTAATTTTTTTTTTCAAATTCTAAGTAGGTTCTTCTATTTTGTCATTTCTTTATTTGGAAGTTATAAAACTAGTGAATCGTTCTTAAATAATCTTAATATTATTGTCCTAAATACTTCAATCAAAATATTTTTGTCATTTTATTGAGCACGAGAAGATTTATAACAAATATTAAAAAAAGAGTACATTAAATAAGCCCCTGGTGTTGAAAAATTCAGCGCAAAACATTTAGTGAAAAGTGTTTGTTTTCACTTTCAAGTCCACCGCTGCGGGTCATCGATTAGTCTCCTAGTATAATCGGAAGTAGGGTTCTCGGATTTCCATGTATTTTACATAAAATTATGTGAACAAATCGGAATAACAAATCGGCTTAGGCTGCAGGTGGCGACCGGGTGCGTGGAATAATATATTAGCCTCGAATAGCGTTGATAAATAATTCACATTCTGTATACATTTGTGATTTCACAATAGCTTTTACATTGCCTACTTCTATTTAATAATTTTGCAACATTCAAATATGTTGCTAGTAACGTGTAAACACTAAATTGATTTGAAATACAAAACCTAATCGTAGTGCTTAAATATATGATGATGAACTCTTTGATTACGATTAAATAAAAAATTATAATAATTGTTTTTAGGTCATTTATAAAGTAGTATACAGGGTGTGGCTTGTAATAAGAGCAATAAATTAAAATATAGACCCTTTAACGAATCAGTAATTAATTCCAAATGTTTTCAATTAATTAAAATGAAAAACAAATTTACTGTTATTTTCTAACAAAATTAATCGAGCCAGCAATGTACTACTACAAACATAATGTGTCCAGTCGGAGTACTTGACATTGACATTTACGGTCATTCTCGCCCCAGTACCCTGTACCAAGACATCTAAAGACTGATTTAGCGATCATGAAATTTATTGATTATGTATCGTAACTTTGGATTGCTATATCTCTGAGTATAAGCACTTTGGAGCATTATGATTAGGTTAAGGTAACTGCGTATACTCTATAGAATCATAGTTTAAATTTATTGCTCTTATTACAGGCCACAGCCTGTATATAATGACAGTGGTTGGCAATTATAACATAACCTTCATATCAATTATTAATTACTTATGCTTCTGAGTTACTGATAGATAAGGCAGATCAGATTCAGTCAGTTCAGATTATACTGTCGTATTTTGTATCGTAGCACACGTGCTGTTATTTCACTATTGCTAGTCGTGTGTCCTCAATATATGACTGAAACGCAATGTGCCCTGCTACTAATAATTCTTAGTATAGATATAAATATATTTAATATAGTTATACAAAAATAAATTTAATAAATAATGTATGTAATAGAATTTATAACATCACTTTTAACTTGTTTTGTAAGGCTTAGATAGATTTTATTAATTTCAAAGAATGAATGGCGTTAAAATTTAAATCTAAGAATTTTTGCTACTTTAATCACAGTCCTGTATAGCAAAATATAATATAGCTATCAATTACTACGAAGTCTTACTTTACGAAGTCCTACGTGGGTAAAAATGTTCTTTGTAGTTTATTGTGTTAAAAAAGAGGGGAACCGAAAAAAGGTTTTCCTTATTTAAATATTTTCCGAACACTCGAATTCTGTGTGAACGTTTAGTCCAGTAAATATCAGTTGCATTATTAAGTGATACGGTCATCTCATAGCACAGTGTGGACCGCCTCATCATAGCCATGAACTTTCCTTGTTTACTTCTCTTTAAAAAAAACTTGCTTCACTACGTCGTTTGTAGCAAAAGAATATTGCTGCGATAACAAGGTAACGAGTGTTTTAACAATACAAGCTCCACAAAGCTGCTTTTGTTCACAACTCTTGTAACGCGACGAGTGGTTGTCACAGTGACATGTAAGCATAGCCGCATGCTTTCCCTGTGTGAGTAGCTTTTTTGACAACGTACCTCATGAAATGCGGCCTCCTTTTGGAACCAGCTTTTGTTATTTTATAAATAGAAACGACATAGTTCGTTAAAGCATGAAGAGCAAAATCCTAATGCGCCGTTTTACAAAGTTACAATGTTATTATTCTTACATAATTTAGTGTTTATTTATTAATTTGAACAAATTTACCATTTACTAATGTGTAACACCTCTTCCCAAACCTTTTTTGTATAAAAGGTCACGAAGCGTTTCGATTCAATCCACTTTCTGTACCTCTCTTGGCCTAGACTCATAATTAATTTAGTTTGGAATTGAATATATTTTCCTTTTTCTACAAATTCTCATGTTTTATTTATCGCTCATAATTCAATTTCTAACATAAAATGTAAAAATGTACAGTAAAAAAGTAGACTTGAAAAGGGTAAGACATTAGGTAAGATTATCTAACATATCCGGTAAACTAGGTCGAAATATATTAAATTGTTTGGACCTAGTTTTAGCTAACCAAAGAATGACTATCAGGCATTTAGCTGAGGTCACATAGAGATCAGAAGTTGTGATGGATACCTATTAACCAGATCTTGCTCCCAGAAACTTCTTTGACTTTCCCCACAGTTTAAAGAGCAGCTCAGGGGCAAGAAGTTTAAGACAAAAATGAGGTACTGGCTGCTGTAGCTTTCGCAATAAACATTTTTTTAACTAATTCGTACTTTAGAAAAGAAATGGACAAAGTGTGTTGATTTATTAAGAGACAATTTTGAAAAATAAACTACATTCTATCCAATAAAAATGGTCATTTATATTGATTTTATCATTACTTTTGAATCACCCTTCGTATATCCATAAATTGTAATTATAAAAATATAATACACAGATTCGATGCACAAGCTCGGTATTGCACGTAAAATAATAATTTTCCATGTGCGAACCGAATGATGAAATAACTGGATAACGGAATTGATGATAATCCAATTACAGACTAAACATGATTCACGTGGAGTTGATTGGACGCGCTATGAATTATTTTGTGAAAATGTTTAGCTTTCCCAACTAAAAGCTTCGTAGCTACGAGAGCTACGAGAGCTACGAGCGTCGGTGTCGCTCTACGGGATACCGTAGCTCGTAGCATTCTACGCACGTAGCGACAATGCAATAGTTCGCGCTGAATGTCTGCATGCTTTATTAGATAAACTCTTCCATTTGTTTGTTAGTAAACGACAGATTCAGGCGACGCGACCATTTGAATATTACAAAAGCGTGCGATTTATTTACAACTAGGGACGCCAGCGATATTTTACAATATACTGATTATTATTTTGAAATTTTACTTGTTAACTTTACTAAACATAAAATTATTATCTTGTTGTCTTATTATAAAAGTATTATCTTTTAGTTGTAACAAACTGAAGATAAAAGTTTGTAAATTGTCCAAGAAGAGGTGCTTCCTTGAAGAATCCGTTGTTACCTTAGCACTAAATTCTACTCAAGTTAATTTAAATTGAACAAAAAATTCTGAATGGACTGAATTGAAGTACCTTATGAGTACTTACAGATAACAACTGTATGAAAAACAAACTTCAATATGATCTCGGCTTTTAATTTCCATTAAGTGAGCTTCTGAGTTGAAAGCGTTATTTTATATGTAAAAGGGTTGTGTTGTGTTAGCTTAAAAATTAATTGATGTAATGGACGAGATAAATGTAATTATAATTAATGCAGAGTACCTTCTTAATTAATTTTTTAGTATATCTGTGACTCTTTTATAATCTCTAATGCCTTTTTGTCAATACGGAGTGGGATTTATGATATCATTAAAGACTTAGACTTAGACATCTTAGATCAAAGTCCGATATTGATGGAACGGTTTTTTAAAGTAACCAAAATCTATTGCTCACGTGATAACTGATTGAACAGAATTTGCATAGAATTTCTTTGCTTCTTGTCATATTTCATAAATAATTACATAGAAATAATCATGACAGTCATTAAGTTAATCAGGGAAACCTAGAGCTAAAAATATTCTAAGACTAATGTAGTTCCACCCATTCGCAATGGGGATATGTAGATCCTTGTATTTAGTGCTTACATTGTACGAAATGCTTTGTTTCCATCATTAGCAAATACAAATGTTAGTCCATTTGATTAATTCAACATTTAAATATTATCCAACACATCCAAATATTTTGTCAGATATTATATTTAGTATAATGTCGAGACCCTTGGTCCGTGGGGTCCTAGCGCTATAAGGCTTTTTAAGGAAATAGTAAAAAGGTTAGTCGACATCACAGGAGACCGAAGAGCTGGCAGCTACCTCGGACAAAGAATTAGTCTAGCTATTCAAAGGGGGAACGCTGCCAGTATCTTCGGAACCTTGCCTAAAGGGACTTCTTTTAATAATATATTTTAATTATTGTATTATATTTTTTAAGGTTTTTAGTTTTAGGTTCAATTGATAATAAAACAATTTGTCTACTAAAAAAAAAAAAAGTATAAATGTGACATGATATTATTGAAATATACACAAAAGAATTATTTAACTGGGAATACTTTTTTTTTAATTTGGTTGATTTGTAACAAAAACGTTCATTAAAAACAAAATCTGAAATGCGCTTCAGAACAAGCTGCGTCGTTTTTTTCTGTGATTTTCATCTGCTGATATTATATTCAGATGTAGTAATGCATTACTCACTACGAACAAAAGTGAATGCTTGTGTAAAGGGAACGTGTAAAATAACGATAGAGTCGGTTCATGCTTCTGAAATGGAAGGGTTCGGATCGATGAAATTAATCCTATTGGTTCCGTACAAAGCAGATTATCCACTATCGGATTAGAGCGCACGTGAAAAATGTTCGCAAACTTCTATAAGCCCGTTCAAATGCTTTTCATTCTTCGTCTGCTATGACGTAACATTTCTGCCTCTCATGAGTGGAAATGCAATTTATAATTAACTAGCACGCCGCTCCCGGCTTCGCCCAAGGTGCATTTTTTTAAGTAAAAACCTTCCCTGATTATCCCTCTGTCCATGAGTGAAGACAGAATTAAAATCGGTCCAGCCGTTCTCGAGTTTTGCGCTTAGCAACACATTTAGGGATTCATTTTTATATTATAGATGTTAGATATCATTATTCGGCTATGAGTGATAAATTCAATATCAATTAATGAACATAAATAATTCTTTCCGAAATAACAGAATCCAAATCCGGGACACGAATTCCGAAAATTATTAACAGGAACTTCCCACAAGACTTACAACATATTATGTCAAAGTAGTTTAGCTTTTTATTCAGTCTAAAATTTACAGGGTATTTTTTATGAAATTATATAAAATTTATATATTTGCCTAGTAACTAATGAAATACAATTACATAAAATTGTAAGATTTTTAATGAAATGTTTTTAGCAAATCGCAATAAAATAAGCCCTCGGAATTTATTGAACAAAAATGTAGAAATGATAAGAGATGAAATTAAATTAGAAATGAAATTTCTCTGAAGATGAGAAACTTGTAAAATTCGGTTAGATTGTTATTCGTATTTGCGATAAAAACATTATAAGAAAGATTTTCTTTGTGAAAATTTAATAATCCTTTGTAATGGTTACAGGTTGGAGTTTTTTTTAAATCGGAATTGAAGCATGAAAGTGAGCGGGTCGAAACGCTAGTGGCTGTATAATTGGTGGCCTACTTACTTCCCATTTAGGACGTAACCTTTTAAGGCTCACTTTTTTCTGCATTTACCTAATTTGAGAGAACGTCGGACCCGTCTCAGGGAGAATATCTTAATTAACAACGAAGGGTAAAATGAACGAGGAATATTTTCTTGTTTATTTGTTTACATTCGAAGATCTCTTGAATTTTAGCGAAATTTTGTAGATAAACACTTCTTTCTCGTTTAGGTATATATGTACTCCTATATACATATATACTGTAGTATTTATTATGAAAATTTATGAGACATTTAAATTTGGTATTTCGCGTACTGCGCGCCATAGATGTGGAGTTCATCCGCATTACTTGAATAAGGTGCCACTACGCACAGTCTAGAAACTTTATCCTGCGGACGCGCGAACTTTGGAACAATCTCTCTCCTGAGGTGTTTCCACCTAGCTACAATATGGGCTACTTCAAGCGAGCTGTAAATAAATTCCCACAGGGTAGGAATTTATTTATACAACTCCCCTTGGTATTGCTTGTGTCCTTAGGCGACGCTAATCACCTACCATCAAGCGAGCCGCCAGCCTGTCTGCCACCTTTATATTATAAAAAAATATATATATAACGTGGTAATTCTAAGAAGTAATCAATTTAAGCCTAATTAATTATTACCAACTTAATTAATTATCGTTTCCAATTAATTGTCGTCTGTGGAAATAATGGGACATAATATTTAAATGTTTTACTTCTATGGAAATGTTATATGTTTTCTTTTAATAGCTTCCTCCACTCATGTCCATTGAGAAAAATACAGCAGATTTGCGTGGTGATCTCAATTAATGTTATTGGGATCATAAATATAAAAATTATCATTATGAATCCATCGATTCAGTAAAATATTGTTTTTTTATTTCAATTGAATTATAATATAAATTAGTTTTAGTTTGGTGTAATCTTCGTTAAACCCTTCTTGTATAAGTTTAATAGAGTTCGTCGTGGAAACAATTAATAACGTACTTAATAGTGAACGGTACGTCCGACTCGCTTAACCATTAGTTTCGCTTAATAAGTAATCATCTATTGGACAAAACTAAAATAGCAATAGTTTGCTAAACATCACTATACTTAGCTTTACTTGGGAATTGAGGTAAGGATGCTTTTCTAACTTTGGAAATGAACTTTATAAAGTTCGCTCTGGTCTGTATTTGGAAAGTATTGACAGGACACACTGCGTTTCGAAGTCACTTGGGCAGCCCGTCTGGTGGCAGTAACCACCTCCTTACGGAATACCACCGTGAGGGAACAGCATATGATATTGTGTGCTACCACATTAAAAATCCCGTACTACCACATTTTAAAGTAAGTTCCTACAATATGAAGTATTGCGACGCAAGCCCGTTAATTTTATAGGATATTTTTTTCGAATTGTTCTAGTCAATAAAACCTTCCTCGAATTTCAATCAATATTTGAAAAAAAAAAAGACTTATTTGGTCCAGTCGTTCTCGAGTTTTGACCTCAGCAATACATTTTGCGATTCTATATTATTTATATAGACAGATAGACAGTCTTCCGAACAATTCAATACAATGGGTATTAGAAATACCTTTATCTCTCAAAAAGAAATAATTCAGCAGGTTAACACGACGATAACCTTAGGTGAATACCTTATTTACTTATTTGAATACCTTATTAACATTTACTACTTATTTTCACATCTCTAAAAAGATTTATATTAAGAACATAGCGAAGTACACAATATTAAACTCGACAATTAAGTTGAGCAAGTTAAACACGACGATTAACGAATAACGGATATACTACACATCGGGGGGCTATTCTTGGTATAGAAACAGAATTTATAATGTCGAACACCAGTATTTTTTCTACTTAAAATAAACCTTGGACCATATAAGATACACATTTATGATATTCCGTTATTGAATGTTTTTTTAGCATATTATAAATACCCCTTTGGCCGCGTACGAAACCGGAGTTTCGTAACCAATTGCGAAAGAAGAAAAAATCTACTTTTTACGATACTAGTTACTAAGAAATAACATATTTTTTTAGTAAAATTAAAACCTTAATGAATATTAACGTATAGCATATATAGTTTATGTTAAGAATTAAGTATAGATTATCTAACGGAGTAAAATTTAAAAAATAATCTGTGAACTGTTCGAAGTATGATTGAAAGAATAAAATTCGAAGTCTTTTTTCACAGAGAAGAATTTTAAACTCCTATTTTCTGTAGTCGTGGACTAATCTCCTTATAATTATTTGTCAATAAGATATGACGAACTAAACAAATACCTATTGCGTTTAAAAATTAAGCAAATCCTAATGTACGCATGCTAATATTTAATTTAATAACTTTCGCATTTTAATCTAGTTTATCACCTGCTAGATTAACAATAGGATACTTTATATACTAGAAAAATGTTAGGTTCCCGAAGGATCGTCTAAAAGTATTTAAAAATTGACGCCACTGTTATCATGGCGGGCGCCACCGTGGTCACAGCGATAAAGATGTCAGATATTTTTTCTTTGGTGTTATATTTTTCATTTTAAACTACGGACGCAGTCGTAGGCACCAGCTAGTATTTAAATAAAAAATACTATTTTAAAAATACATTGCTCTCCTAAATAAGTTTTCAACTTTTTGTCGTGTAAGTTAAAGAATAGACCCCCACCGCCGGCACTGAAATTGAAGTAGAGAGAAGTCGAGCGGAACTACGTTGCAACCTAATTACTTTTTACTAGTTAGTGTTTCATTAAAAATAATATCAACCCCTTCGGTCGCATGATCGACGGAATCAATTATAAACTTTGCTTAAGCACAATTAAGTTAAGTATTTTATAAAGAAATATTTTCCTCCCAGGAAGAATTGGATTCTTCCCGATGTGTCTCCTCTTAAATTAACTTTGGCTTCATATAAATATTCTGATAGTTGACCATTACTATAAAAAATTGTGGTCGTTTACAAAGATCTAAATAAACTTAGAAAAACTTTGTACTAGCTGTACTATACTGCAATTGTGTATTCTTTATAATAGCTGGTGCTCTATTGGAATATGTAGCCTATGTTCATTCTGAAACTATTCTATTGGTGAAAGATTTTTTAAATCGGATGATTAGTTACATACAAACAAACAAACATATCAACTTAACCTCTTTACAATATTAGTATAGATTATTTTGTATTTGAATCATAATAAAATAGGGCACACAATAAAAAAAATTGTCTTGAAAAAGTCAGTGGTATAGGAAAGAGTGTCAATTTTTGTTATTAATATCTACAAAATCAACAAACTGAAAAATAAATTAGAGAACAGCTATTCTTGGAGAACAGCTATTTTTGGCAAAAAAAACCTAATATAATAAACTAGCTGTTGCGCCTCGACTTCGCCCGCGTAACTATATAAAATATAGCTTATGTTACTCACTGATAATGTAGCTTTCTATTGGTGAAAGAACTTTCAAAATCGGTCCACTAGTTTTTGAATTTATTCATTACAAACATACAAAATCTTCTCTATTTATAATAGTACTAGTGGCCCGCTCCCGGCTTCGCCCGGGGTGCTTTTTTGCAATCCAGCCGATAAATTACATTAAACCGCCATCTGTGAGAACCTTATTTAACTCACAGATAAATAATTGCTGTATTGAATAAGTATCAACAGATGGCGCTATGTTAATAATATTATATAATTTGCAAAAAAATAATAAACAAAATGAGATATAAACTATCCTATCTTTTAAGATGGACCAAATAACAGATACTTATGAAGTTTGATCAAAGTCGGTTCAGTAGTTTCTGAGTTTATCGCGAACATACATCGTGACACGAGATTTTTATATTATATAGATAGTATAGATGAACATTATGCTAATAGTCACAAACTGGCATAACGAAAGATTATGTTACATTTCATTTCCAATGTCTGTGTCATTTTGGTGTACTCGTATTTTGCGTTGTTCTCTCATCGGAGTCGCCTCAGAACTTTCCCATTACGAGAAAGTTTGAATTAGCACGAAACCTACACAAAAAGCTACATTTTTCATTTAGCGAACGTGACTGGCTGTCATGAAGGTTTTTAATAAAAAAGTACAAGAAGCAATTCCGTTGCCGATGTCCGAGGCTGCGCCTCACAACTAATTTACTAACTTTTATTCAACTGTACCAGAGTACACTCGACGCACAGTATTCAGTAGAGACCAGTGGGATTTCTTCAAGCACTGCATAAACGAGTGCTTCAATGTCGCGTCAATGTCCTTTTAGCGCTCATTGTGCGCTCAAAGTGCGCTCATTGCAGCACTTTCAGATAGTCTGTGGCCTGCGCAATGCCTTTTTTATGTATGCATAGAACTGTCTGGAAGGGCTGTAGTGCGGCGTTACTCTGTGACACGTTAATTTTGACAGATATCAGTAGCGGAATAGACCGATCCTATTTTTTTTTTAAGTGTAGGGAAGAATCTAGAAATTGTGTTTAAAAGCGACTGACCGTGGGTGAAAGGCTCTTTCCGGCCTAGATTTTCACGAAGGAAGCACGTTGGGAGCTAGCTGTCCGTTTTTTTCAAGCCACCGTCGAAATTTTGATTGTGCAGTTTCTGATTTGATTTTCATTCTTTACCAAGGCTGTTATTTGCAAATAAAACCTCCAAATATTGGCAACACCGGTGGCGAGAGGAAGGGCTGGTTGCCGGGCGACGGAATAACAGAGAAAAAGAAAAGGAAAATACGAATAAGAAAACCCGAATTGTATTCTGTTTAAAGAAGTCTAAAATACCTATATGTTGTTTTATCGAGTGAAGTCTTAATATTCTTTTGATTACCTACTAACTGAGTAAAATACAAGTACATTTCAGGTAGAAGATAACACAAATAAGATTTGGTAAGTGATTTTGGTCCTCATAATTACTTTGCCTTTTCCTTAAATTTTAACTTTGGTAATTTTGGTTGACGCAGGGCTTTGTTTAATTTCTTTGTTGTTCCTGGCTTAGCTGATTATTATTTTTTGATAATCACAATCTTCAGGAGATGGTACAGACAGAGGATATATTTTTATTAATTTTAGTGCACCCCTTATGCCGTGGATCGGTTGGTGTATTATTATTATTTTTCTTAGCGATGGCGTCGGCCTTATTTTATTTCCCTTTTATTATTTTGTACCGATCGCCATCAATTGCCACGGTTAATCCGTGAAGATGTCCATCTTTTACCCTAACTTAACTTTTTACCTGAAACGATTCATCGAGAATTGCATAGGAATTGCATGGAATTCATATAATATTCTAAGGCGTCTCTTCGATCATTTTAGGAGGTTTCTTTTTTTTAAATGTGAAAAATTATTTCTAAGTTTTAAACGAGACGTCGACCGTGCTCGCTGAGCTTCGGAATAAGCAAATCCGCACGGACTGCTAGTGTCTGCCTGCGTCGGGTCGGGCTTCGAGTCTCCGCGAGGAACCGCTGAGCCTCTTCAGCTCGTCGACCCAGTCCAGATACATCGGTCGATACCGGAGGAGCTACGACCGTCCCCAAGTTTGACGTTTCCTTTTTTTTATATATATATATATATATTTAGTTTGGATTATTTTTTTAAACGGTGACTAGAATTACTATATACGGCTCTCCTTCGGTGGTAAGTCTCATTTTCATTCTCCACAAACCCCTGGTTTAAATCTTTGTGCTGTGTATTTAGTTGTAATAGCTCGGCACAAGCCGATCGATAATTTTTACACATTAGCATATCTTTTTATTTTTTTTTGTATAAGGTTCAAATTTGTAGCTTTATTTTCATTTTTTATTGTGTTTTAAATTAAATACTGATATTGTAAAAAATCTCTTTTTTTTTTACTTTTCTTTTATTTTTGTTATTGTCTGCCTGTCCGCCACCCGGCGGAGAGAAAAGGCGTAACATTATATTGTAAAAAATTTAAATTTAAGAAAGAAAATAAATACCTGAGTAATAATAATAAATAACAAGTATTAAATACTTGTTATTTACTACTGAAAAGCATAAATGTTACAATACTTAACTGCTCCCCGTGGTTTCATCCACTGTTTAATTTAAATTAATTGGTTTTTTTTTCTTTCGGTAAAGCTCGGTTTTCGCCTGACGACCGAACTGGTTACATGATGTTAGCTTAAATCTTCCTCAAGAATGATAAATAAATAAATAAAAAATGACACTAACTCGTCACAATCTATTAAGTATAGATTATGTAATCAAGATTGATCACGATACGACCCGGTACATCAAACCATACCTTATCCAGTGAATATACTATCTTACCTTATACTCGTATATCGAACGAAATGTAAGCCAAAATAATCGCTTCGTGTTTTCTCTGGCGGTAACCCTTGTCAAAGGGCACACGGGGCAATGTGACAGGGGTACCTGATGTTTCCATTGTATGTTTATGATACACACCTCCTAATCTAAAAAATGTATAACCTGTGTCTTCAACTTTATGTGCACAACCGATGTCTCTCCGCCTCTCCGCGTCTGGATGAGAAAACGCGTATCAGTATGAAGCTATACAATATAAGAATACCTTTTTTTTTACGTGGGAAAATCTGCGAACCAGATCCCCACCAACCATGGGAGGATCGGTGGGGTATGTGGGACTTCTACCCACTAAAACCCCACGGTGTTCACCACCCTCCACAAAGTCGCGATTGCAGTATTCTGCCAGATGGTCCTTCCTTGCCGCAGAGCTCCGTCTTCGTGTGCGTTGCCCAACTACCACTGAGCTACAGTGCCATTCGAGAAAATCCGCCCTCTGCGACCCGCGCCGTTCTTTGTGCGCAGAACCGAGACCCATACCTTGGTCCCGTGGACTGTTGGAGCCTCCTAACTGATGCTCCGCCACAAGCTCCGATAATCGGAGCCCGCTCGGAGCACATGCACGTGAGTTAGTTCTCCAGCGACAATCCGATCAGCCAAGCAAAGGCCGGTGACCCCACCGGCCACTGCAACCGCCCGGATTGCCCAGGATTAAGCCCCCCACCACTGCACGGTCTTGACCCACCTAGGGGGGGAATAATAGAATAATAATCTCGGGTGACCGAGATGCGTTCAATATTTTTTTACGCCTTTAGATCGTCACAATAATTTCATTGCAACCGACACTGGTTAATACAATAATTGCATTGTTACTATTGGATGCCGAAGATATGCGTATAGCATCATCTCACTAAATTTTGAGGTAACAGTCAATTTTATCAACAATACAAGTACCACAAAAATTGCAATACTTCTTATTTATTATTTAATTTTTGATTTCTTAACTCATTTAGTTTTCGCTTTTAAAACTGTTATTGAGAAACTAACATGTTTTTAAAAATATCAGCGACTTTGTTAAGCACTGTCTCAAATACGGTGGAGCTATATTTTGAAATAAAAAGTGTAAGTTGTAATATTCAGAAAATATTCCGTAATATTTAACGAATAAAAACTGAAATGTATGGTGTATGTTTATTATAAAGCCTACCACGTACGATAGCTTGAAAGCGAGGCCTAATTAATACCTTCTCGAGCCGCCGGCGCGGTGCACTAATGAGCTGAGTTTCAAGAAATCTGTGTCGCACGGTTTCTCGGAGGCAAGACGTTTCAGGAAGCACGTGACTGATTTGCGGTTGAACTCTTGCTACCAACCACCTCCGACTTCAACCATGTGAATTCATAGTCATTTTTTGCCAATTGTATGCTAACATTACCATGACCACGTTCGAAACAATGCATATGACTTTAAAAATTTCCAGTTTAACCATTGAGAATGGTATTTAGATGGCAATCAACGCTGTCCACAAACAAACACCATTAGACTAATTTTTACTCTTCATAAGTCCAATAAATAACTGAACTTATATTAGCTATAACTCAAGATTGCTCCCGCCAACCACTGAATATGTTCTTACTAATCGGATTTATATTCCTGGGATAAATAATAACTTAATAACATAATTATGTCTATCCAGGACACGGTCTTCCTGTTTGCCAAATTTCACCCAAATCTGCCAAACATTTTAAGCGTATCGAGTTTAATTTTTCAACCGACGAAAAGGAAAAAACGACAAAGATAGTTGTGGATTTTTTTCTAAAAAAATTACCCCAGTAAAAGAAAAATAACGAAACATTTCAAATTAGTCATTATCATAAAACAGTTCGTATTGGAATGAGAATAAAAAATATTTATTATCTCCAAAAAAAATATTCTTTGCTGCATATTGCGGCGTCCATATTTTTCCTTTAGTGCCCAGACTGCCTTCGCATCATAAATTTCATGTTATTAAAGAACTGTTTTAAAGCTTTTCGCAATTCCGCTCATTTTCTTTCTTTCCTGAAAACTGTACAAATTGATATACTAGATTATATTTATAATTAAATTGTTTCGTTATAACTCTTTAATGAAACCACTAAGTTTCATATTTTTAGATTGCATTTTGTTCCTATCGTTTTAACTTGAAATAAATGAGGGTACTGTAATATTGATTCAGCCCTTATATTTACATTATGTCCCATAGCTGGGCACTGCTTAATGGCACGACTTACAGGTCTTCGTCTAAGAGGACACGAAAGACTCTTCAAGATAATTTAGTATGAAATCTAAAATATTGAGTTACGAGGATTGACTGGAACTTGAGCTAGTGCAAGGAAATCTTGGCAGCATTCAAGTGTTCCATCCTATGGACTGATAAAGTATAAAATATTCTTTGATTCTTCACCTATGTGCCAATTTACATAGGTATTACAACATACAGTCCTATAAGGTCTGGCCAAACAATAGGGATCTGTACACTTCTGTATTTCCGCGTTTTCATTATGGAGGCATTATATCCATAGTTTTACGAACCATAAAATAGTCCGCGACCCGAACGAGATAAAACCGGGTCGGTCGCTGTTAATCTTCTTAACGCCTTCAATGCCCGCATGTTATGGATGATAAAGCCCGATATAGTGTTAGCTGGAATAGATTTCATGCTATGGGAACACTTAATGTACGCAATTATTTTCTGTTACAGTACAAAATTCACATTGTCCGAAAACATTGTAGAAGCAAGGCACGATGCATTTTATTAAGCAGCACTTGTGGCTGCAGTAACCATACCCCCAACAGAATACCATGGTGCAATAACAGCATGTGTTGGTGAGTAATAAATGGTTGCCAGCCCACGTCTGTCCTTATCACCTATCCTACTAAGATGAGGTAGACTTGATGGTGAATGGCTAGCATCCCCTAATACAAGCAACGCCAAAAGTGTAGCGTGTCTTTAATAGGATAAAGAATAAGGGATTAGGATAGGGAAGAGAGCTCTGTCATCCCTCACTCACTCACTAATATATAACAACACACACGCTGTTTTTAGTGTGGTCTTCTATAAGATGGTGGTATATGTGCTCTTTATATAATGGAATTCGAAACGAATTTCATTTTTTCTATGGTTCTGCGGTCTCGGCAAGGAAATCATAAATATGTAACTTTATAATTATTATTATACTTAATTGTATGTCTTGCTGTAACTGTCTAGTACGTTTTTATTTTTCTATGTTGTGTTCACATGTAGTAAGGTTACATTCCGAATTAATTGCTGTTTTTGTATGTTCTTGTTTTTTTTTTAATTTGCTTGTACATGGAATTGTATACCAGTTTGGTGAACCTTAATAAAAAAAAGGGGGGTTTAATAAAAACCTGCATTCTTCTGTATAATATGTGTTCTTTATTTCCGTATAAGTAAGTATTAAATTATCGGTTTGGCGTTGACTAGAGGAAAAAGGCTATGCGCCCTTTCAAGACTTCTTTAATTCGATAAGATTATGGGCTACTTGTAAGAGTACTTTGAAATATTTAATAATTAAAAATAAAAATATGTGCACTTTCCTGACAGCAGCTTTTGCTACTGTGAATATATATAGGCTCAAGATCCTGGGAAATGAAAGTAAATTGTCCCTAGACATAAGCCTACAGTCTAGACAATAATTTTCAAAGTTTATGAGAGACCCAGCCATAACCTTTTTACATAAAAGCGCGATAAAATAAATTACGTTATACCGCCTTAGATATAAGGTCACGTTTTCTTCGGTGTTGATTGCCAGAATAAAAGGTTTTTTTATTGATGCACCACGTATAGGTAATGGAATATAATACGAACCATGTAAATATTTTATAAGATGTTGGATGTGTCTTATTATTTATGGTTAGACAGGCCAAAACTAACGGACGTATGGGAACGCGGTCACAGATTGATAATAACACGACGTGTTTCCGGTTGGTCGACCGCGACAAATATTGTGGTCTAAATCGTGCGAAATGTCGAAGTGGAAATATATATTTTGTGCATTATTTTAATACTTTATGTGATAGCATATAATGAATTCAATGCGTAAACTGACTTACATGTCTAGAAGTCGTAATAGATAAATTAAAATTAGCTGTATTAAAGAGCTTTTAAACCTTTAAGCACATAATGCTTGTGTCAGAAGACCCCTCTCTAATTAACTTAATATTACTTATAAATACACTTATATTTAGTATATTTATTTCACACACAATGTTTCTAGTGTGTGTGTGTGTCTTATTGTGTACTACGCGTATATCTGTTTGCATAATTATTAAATATTTTTGAGACAATTCTTCGGCAATTCTTTCTGGATGAAAGGTAAACTATGTCCTTTTCTATATCCCTAACAACTCATGAAAAATTTCATTATGATCGGCTCACTGATTAAGGCGTGAAAGCGTAACAAACAAACAAACTCAATTTCGCATTAATAATATTAGGATGTGTTGATTTTTTTTTTATAAAGAAAATTGAGTCTCTATCTAACGTCCCACTGTTTGGTAGTAATATTGATAATATGCAAATAGCGCACTCGCTCCATCGAGCCACTTGGACCTCTAACAAAAAAGCTGATACGAAATCGTTCACGTTTGACGTTAGAGGGCCGTTAAATTACAAGGGAGGAATCTTATTTATTTGACAGATGGAACGTGGTTTTGCGACCGCGGCCAAGATTAAACTTTCTTCTGGAGCCATTGTGTGTAGACAGAGACGAGCGATCGACGTTTTCATCCAGAATGTAGGTAATAAAAACAATTGGAAGTTTACACTTCGCTGGACGATGTGCGTCAAATATTCATCTAACTTTATTGTCAAGACCTTCAACGCAATTGATTGATTATGGACTTAGGTAGATGGAAACGCTACCATTGACCATAAATTTAAATATCACATTTTCAGAGTTTGAATCCTGGAAGAATTAATGTAAAAGTAGGCTAACGGTCCACTTGACGCTACCGTCGCATTTTAACACACACAACGCCATAAAGTTTGCAAATGAGCAGACAATTACTCTTGTTTTCTTCTGTACCCCTATAGAGGTGGTCACTGTTGTCAGACATCTACGAAACGCAGGATACTCTGCCAATTTCACGGCATTTCAGTAGACCACCACAATGACAAATGAAGCAAGGCGAAAATGTTCGCTCTGAGCATAGGCCGTAGCAGTGTGTGGGGATCCGAGGACAAGGCCTCACTGTGATCTCGAACCCACACATCATCACTGATGGTGTAATGCGGAGAGGTTTTAGTGAGTATTCTTGGCGATAAATCACTTCGACGGGCGAGTTCCACACTCTCCCTCGTCAACTGTCCTCGTCGACGAGGGATAGTGCGAAAACATCATTTCCTCTCCAAAAAATCAAAAAAAAGATACTCTGCCTGCCAATACAGATGCATTAGAAATTTTTCAACAAAAAAAAATTGTCATTGTTGCTAAACTCTTAGTGCGATAGTTAACCATTGTCGTTCTTATTTGGTAAAACACAACTTCACATTTTGGCATCTTATTAACAAATTACTGAAGACAAAAGCCACACTGAAACTGGGACAAACTTTGCCAAAGTCGGTATTTACACTTTCGTCTTCAAATTAATTTGTAGAGATGTACGAACCTTATTTTGTTTAAGTGAGATAAGTTATATTATTAGGTTAAGAAAACACAAGATGAGCCAGGTAATGAATCTTACCAAAAATGAAACTGTATTGATAATTAAAAATATATGAATATATCCATAAATATTATTATTTTCAATAATACCAGTTAAGAAGAAAATAATATTAATTTAAATCGACATTTAAAAGCTTAAATTTAATAGAAATATCGTATAAGTAATAATTTGTTAATTGTAAATTTTTATTGTCGCCCTTCTGTTATAAACCTAATTAATATATCCTATAAAACGAATTAAATTTGCGAGGATTTACTTTTGAATATATGTATAATGATATATTATAAAATTGTGTTTTACTTAACTAGATTTGAATAATGAGCTATCCAATTATAATGAAAAACTTAGTAAAAAAAATTTAGATTCTTTTTCCAATTACATAACTAATTTAAAGTAGAAAATTATGGAAACCATTGAAAAAACATTGATTGGTATCTTATTAAGAGTAAACGACTTTTCACGTGATCGCTTCAGAGTGTTTTTAATAAGAGCTTTCATCTTCAGGTCAGTCCTCAATTAAAATGTTAATTACTAATGAGGCGGCGCCCACCTGACCTACTTGGGAAGTATCCTCGATTCTGCATCCCAATTTAGTGCCACTCCACTTTGTTCAAATTAAAATTTTAATTAATTTATAATAGCAGAATCATATTTTTTTTATGTTAATTGTCTATGCAAATAGGAAAGAAATTATATCATTTTCATATTGATGAGTGACCTTTGGATGAGTGGTCAGAGTGCTTGTTGTAACGCTCTGTCTCTGGTTCGGTTCCCGGCAGGATCTACTTTGGAAATGAACTTTTCAAAGTTAATTCTAGTCAACTTGGAAAGTAGTGGCAGGGCACACTGCGTTTCGCTTACCGAAGACCACCGTTAAGTAACAGCATGTGTGCATTTGTGTTTCGGAGAGTGAGTAAGAGATGCGTAGCCCATTTTCCTATCTCTTTCCAAACGCTTATCCTCAATCTATGATCGCCTCGTGTGTGGCGTACCTCGTGTTATGGGCGACGGAAGCTACATACTGATAGCTAATACAAAAAGAGCACTGCAAAAAAAAATGGAAATAAAAACACCATGTTTTAATTGCCTAAACTAGAACATCGATCACGTTCTGACGGCCGCCAATGTGAAACTAAATTGGGAGAAATGTAATAAAAATATTTTATTACTACATTTTTCATTTCATATAGTTTTACATGGAAAGAATTATACACTCATATTTTTTGTTTTTAAATTTTTATACACCTAAATTTGAGATTTAAATATATGTATATTAATCCAAAGTTTATATCATAAATTTAATGTGGAAAAACCTCTTTTACGTCTTTAAAAGCGGAAAAGACACCTATTTTTGCTTATATCTACGAAATGACTTAAGATATGTTTTTAGATTTTATAAACTTTCTTCTGTATATATAATGTTCTAAAAGAGATGATACAATTTATAAAGCCTTTATGGAGTTGTGTTGTTCAGTTCGTCTCCAGAGTGCACTATGTTCCCCTGCACCACAGACAGGACAGGCGGCATACTTACTAACTCTATTTCTAAAAGTTCTGCTCTTATTTGCACCCGCTCTGCATTATTATTTTACGATTAGCTTTTCACGCTTATTGAAGGGCGTCGCCAGGTGGTGGTCCAGGGTGCTTCTGATTTTTTTATACTATAAAGGCTGGCAGAAAAGGTGGCGGTCTACTTTATGGTTGGTGGTGACCGTCGCAACCATGGAGGCAGATGCAGTGAACGTCTTAATGACTTTAGTATCATGCTATAGTCCCGAACAATGCCTCTTTTTAAATTATCGATTTTGTACGGGCCTGTAGCACCCGTGCATTTGTTTAGCCTGGTTGTGCTGGCAAGACCTAAGTAGGCAGGACCTCAGGTCAAGGAGGGCTCCCTGGCCAGCCGTTCGACGATTAGTCGAGGAGGAGAGGGTTGTATTTTCCAAACAAATTGTACTAGTACTGAGGTCTTTATTCTTCTGGAGCAAAGAGAAGACTGGTTTTACACAAAAAATGCTCTTTTTAAGTACAGTTTTAACTTACAGATCTAGGGGTGGTCGTGCCATGAGTCGAACAAGACTTGCACAAATAGCGAGTGTCCGCTTGATGCACTATATCTGTCTCTTTCTAACATTTTTTGTTTCATTTACACATTTCACTGAATTAACAGTGAGTTAATTCTATAAGCTGTTTTAAATGCTATTCTATACTATTCTATACTGTACATTGTAGGTTGTTCCGAACACTATACTATTCTATACACTGTACGCTGTCCCGAAAAAAATTTGGAAAATCTTTTCTTTCTTTCATTTACATTTTTTTTAATTTATTTTTTGTTTACCTCCTTCCTAACGAGGTTTTGTAAATACGCGTCGCTAGTGCGGGGAGACGTCGCTTATGCAATAAATCCCACTAACTTTCTCGCACAAACTTGATGCACTCGTGAAAACCTCCAACAATTTCCCTCTTTACATTGCCAACGTACCTTCACTCCACTGTCTCACAGAATTAATACAAAGTTAATGTACTTAGTACTTACACAGTTTTTAATGCAACGAAAATATTGCAATTCGCCAGAAATCTGATTATTATCTTATGGAAAAGATTTTATTTTATAAAACAGGCAAAAACCATTGTATGAATAATGTATAAAACAAACAACAGATTGATGTAGGTATCCATTGTTAACGAATATTCCACATTCGTTAACAATACATGAAATATAATTGAAAACAGAAATATTTTAGTGGACTTATTATTTAAATTTTGTTTTCATGTTTCATTTTTTATTTTTTTGGATTCTTATTAACTTGAATAGAGTTTATATAGAACTCTATTCAAGTACTAAATGGACACTATGTCAAAAATATTTCTTAAATAAAAACAGGAGGTCCAATTCAACTATTGCTTTATTGTGTACAATACCATTTTAGACCTTATTACAATGGTAGCAAAATTTCTATTACTACTTTTAAGGAGAGTTAGCCTTTCAATCTCGTCATCCACACCCGAACCTCTCGCACATATTTGTCAGCAGAAATTTAATCCGAACAAGTTGTGGTTCTAAATTCTACTTCATCTTACTTGGAAACTTGCATCTCACTATAGCAAAACTTTCCCAAACTGGTCTGAACTGGTTACTTGAAACAAGAAGTATGTGTGAGTGACAACTTGTATTAAACCGGAACTTTGCTACTTGTCAAGAAATTCTGGAAAGTATTTATCGAGTGTCAAGTTTGATTAAGTAAATAGATCAAGCTATAATAGTAAATTGACCTGTATTAGAAGTCGAACATTATTGATACCTATTTAAATTAATTAATTTTTTATCAATTCTTACGCTCTATTGGTTTTAATATTATTATTATTTTATGCTAAGGTGGCTACCTTTGCCTATAAACACAAGTAACGCCACAGGTGCCGAAAGTGAGCCGATGAATACATTAGGATTAACTATTAATAGTAATAGTTTCCTTTGACAATTAATTATTTAAAAATCAAAGAAGAATATACAAGAAACAGGTAACGTGACTGTTGGAACGAACCTGCCAATATGGCGCGAATAAGTCGATGTCTTCCTGAATCCCCTACGAGATTGGACCAGAAGCCTTCGATCTTCTTTGTTTTGATATAGAAAAATCAGGTGCGATGTTAGCTCTGGAGATATTGTGTTTGCTTCGCTAGTAATATATAAGTCAATGGTTTGCTTTCACTGCACCAGACATTCACAAGTTATAGTTAATCAAAAGAAAATGTTTTAAAAGTAACTTTTATGATCCGTCACTTTACTAACGAAAACACTTTTCAATTTTTTTGTATTATTATAATTTGTTTTATAATATTTAGTGGATAATAGATAAAGTATTAATATTTACTTTACTAGTTAACTCTTAAATTTGGCACATAACTAGTCATGATTGAGTCATGATAAAAATTAAGGATATTATTATAATTTTAGTTAGCAAGTACTTAGAAGCTTTAACAGAATTGATAGAACAATGGGAAAATAAATATTAATTTAAAACACTAGTTAAAAGTGGAAATAATAAATAATTTGGCATCCACTTCTCTTTGATTGATGATTTTAAACGACATCACTTTTTGCTGTCGTCATGTTGAATTACATGTGAACCCCAGGACGAAATCAATTAATTTAGGTATAAGTACTCATGAAATAACGGATTGCTTTACCTCAGCTTGCACATCACGCAATGACACTTTTTCTTCACCGATTTTTTTTCCCTAAATTCCTTGAGAATCCTCGGACAGTAATTTTATTTTTAGTTGGGACATTATATATTTTTTAAACCCGGTTATCTACGTGCTGAAGACTGTGAATTATCTCCAGAAAAGCATACAAACTTTCAATATTAGCGTTCGTCGGTAAATAACGTTTCATTTCACCTATCTGCCGTAGCACACAAACAAACCATGGAAAAATTGGATAACTTTTTGGACCTGTTCGACATGATGAAAATTGAAATGTAAAATCAAACACAAATGATTATTTTACAAATGGATGAAAACTTCTCCCATTAACGCGAGAATTCGAGGAATTGATGTTAGAAAATCAAAAATTAAAAGAAAAAATAAATGAACTCGAGAAAAATAAAAGATCTAATAATGTTTTTATTTTTGGATTGAAAGAGCAAGAGAAATCCCCCTCAGAGATTATGGAAATAACAAAATAAAAAATAAAACCTCTCTCGAAAGCAGGGCTCCATCAACATTATTTACCGTATAGGGAAGAAAAATGCAAGTGGTAAAAGCAGACCGATATACTAACAACTAATTTTAATTGTACCCTACATTTTTGTTTTTTAGAGAGATATGGAAATAAAAGGCAATATTATTATAACATTATTATTATACCTCAGCTTTGTAAATATTTGTAAATTGTTTCTCGTCCCCGAGAACCGGACACTTAAGGAATAACAAAAATTAAAAAAATCGTGTAATAGACTAATTTGTTTATTTCTCTTTAATAAGCTCTCAACTATATACCCAATCAACACATATATATCAGCAGTCTCAAATGTTACTTTAAATGTACTAGATAATAAGGAAAAGTTAACATAGAAAAACGGAGTTTTCAAAAAGGTCCCCTAATGGCGGACAGCCAACTTTTCGTTCATTTTTACACTTAAATATTATTTAAACAAACAATTCATAACAATATCTATTACAATAGAACAAATCATCAGTTAATAAAGAAAACTAATCTTAATTCAAATTAACTTTGATTATAATCAAGAACGTTTTCTATAGAATTCGAAAACCTTAATTGTAGATACATACAACCTGCAAAAAAAATTTCGACATGACTTTAGCGATGGCTTTTTTCAATATTTCATGTTTGGCGGTATTCTCACATCTCGGTTTGGGTTTACCCATGTTGAATCTGAAAAACAAGAAACAAAAACCAAAACAAAGTTGCTCTAAAACTGTCCGGTATTAGGGGACTTTAAGAGTGTCCGAACTTAGGGACCCTTAGGTACATACAAAAAAAAATCTCATTCAAATTGTGTGTTATGGATCACAAAAAAACGCACGAATTATATCAGATTAGTACAATGGCAATAATAATTAATTACAATGAATATCATTCCACACTTTAAATACTATTTACAGACCCCAAAAAATTAATTCGAACAAAATTTTTACTAACCTTAAAATTCGCACCACGCTCCAGGATGAACGAGTCAGCACTGACTATTGGTACGCGCCCCCCGCTATTCACTTGGGAGAAGCTTCCTAACCGTGGCACAAGCAACAAATTGGCGCTCTTCTTCGCACTGATTCAAATCCTGTCCGGCTTTAGGAGCCGTCCGGGCTTAGGGGACTTCCCCCTAAATAATTTTCTCCCTTCAAATGCGGAAGTCTTTTGTAACGTCACTGAAATAAATTTCTAAAGATGTTTTATGCTCTGAAAACTCTTGATGTATTGTTAATCGCATGTAAATGAGGAAAATGCGTAGTACAATGACAACTTCCGGCAAAATATTTACGTGGTATGGTTATGGTATGTGAAAATTCCATGGTAACTATTTTTGAGATATATAATTTCTTCCTCTAATTTTCGTGTCAACTTTCTCGAGAATAACCAACCCATTTTTTACATTTTTCTCTTAAATGAACTATGATTATGTAGTGACTGTTAAGGTTGTATAGCACTAGACAAAAAAAAGAAGTGTCTATGTCAGTTGCTATGTACTGGTTGTCGTGATTATTACTTCAATAAGACTGTCAGTGAAATTATAACTAAATATAATAATATAAAATACCTCGTAAAAACTATTCTAAAAGTGTACATAAAGTAAACTATAAGTGTCCTAGGAGTGTTGTGTTTAATAGACAATATTTATTGTGAATATAAAATTCATGTGCGACGATCTGACTTCATTTCCACTTATCAACTGGTAAGACTCTGCAACTATATTAGGTTCTGTGCCCTGCCGGAAGTAAAAGACGTTCGTCATGGATTTTTCAACAAAAATTGAAATAGGCAAGTTAGCAGGAAAGGAAAATTGGGCTACCTGGAAATACAAAATTTCCATAATGCTAGAAGGCACGGAAGGTGCTATAGAGGCAGTAGAGGGTAAGCTTAATAAACCAGTCCTTGCTGATGGAGCAGGTGATACCGAAATAAGCACCTATAATATTGCTTTAGCAAAGTATAGGCGGACTGAAAGCGGTGCTCTACTGATGCTTACGACAAACATGACAGAGGATACCTTAAAGAAAGTTATGAGGTATAGGACAGCACATGAGGTTTGGCAAGAGCTTCATAGACTATTTGACGGGCAAACGGATGATAGAGCGTATAATTTATGCCTAGAGTTTTTCGGGCTTCAGCAGAGAAAGGAGGACGATATTCCTACCCATATTTCAAAGCTCAAAAATCTATGGACTGAATTAAAAGTGGAGATTTCAAAAATAGACGCCACCGCTAAACTTCCAGAAATGTTCCTGATTTGTAAGGTCTTAGATACACTTGACGATAGGTTCTTCAACTTCAAGTCAAGTTGGCTAATGCTCAAACAGTCTGAAAGAACTATTGACAGTTTAACGAGTCACCTGTGTACGTTCGGAAGAGAATTGGTTAGTCAAGAGAGCTCACAACAAGAGATACTAGTGACTACACCTGCTGAACGAACTACTAAGAAAAACAAGGATGAGCAGCTGATCTGCAACTACTGTTCTGGAAAAGGACACAGAGTTCGCAAGTGTAAGAAGTGGATCAAGGACGGGAGGCCTCCTAAACCAATTCCAAGCACATCAGCCTCAACCTCAAAGTCTAAGCAAGTGCAACAAATTTCGTTAATGGTTAATGCATGCTCAAAGAATCAAATACAGGATCGTGACAACTGGTATGTTGATAATGGAGCAACGACACATATTGCAGTAAAGAGGAATTTTTTCACTGAATTTCATGAATTTGATTCAGATCATACTGTTACAACAGCAGATGGAACCACAATACCTGCTATTGGAATGGGTTCTATAGAGGTGGAATCAAATGTCAATGGGCACAAGGAGAAAATAACCCTTAATGAAGTGTGGCTAGTACCATCTTTAACCAAAAATTTGTTTTCAACACTAGCAGCTCAAGACAGAATGCAGAACAGCATCTTTATTTCAACGACTACAGAGTGCAAATTAGATATAGAAGGCACTACAAGAGTTGTTGGAAAGAGGGTTCCATATGGTGGACTCTACAAGTTGGATATGAGGATGGTTATTCCAACAACGCAAATGCCTATCGCGGTAAATGCGATAACAGGCTCAAACCTGTTACAATTATATCACGAACGGCTAGCACATCAGGACAAAAGACATGTCATTCGGGTGGTAAAACGCGAGTTGGGCATACAGCTAAGTCCAGATAATGTGAAGTGTGAAGGCTGTATCTATGGAAAGTCTCATCGAAAGCCTTTTGGGACGAGAGATAGAGCAAAAGCTATTGGAGAGCTAATACACACAGATGTTTGTGGTCCTTTTGCTAAAAGCATGTCGAAATACCAATACTATGTACTATTTAAGGACGATTATTCGAATTATCGCATGGTCTACTTCATGAGAGAAAAATCAGAGGTCAAAGACAAACTTCTGCAAATGATCCAAGAAGCAACAAATGCTGGGCATACTATTAAAACTCTATTGAGTGACAATGGCGGTGAATTCAAAAATGAGGCAGTCCGTAAGATATTGCAAAGTCAGGGCATACAACACCGGTTAACGATGCCTTACACGCCTGAGCAAAACGGCTGTAGTGAACGTGAGAACCGAACGTTGGTTGAAGCTGCAAGGTCGATGATGTATGCGAGAGGATCGATGCCACAAATATTATGGGCCGAATTAATAAACACAGCAGCTTATGTACTTAATAGGACAGGTCCGACAAGAGTTGATGATAAAGTACCATATGAGCTGTGGCATGGGGAGAAACCAAAGATATCACATCTTAAAGTGATTGGAAGTACTTGTTACGCCCATGTTCCAAAACAGAATCGCAAAAAGATGAGCAAGAAAGCGATTAAAGGCATTTTAATAGGCTACGAGAACAACGACGGCTATCGTATCTGGGATGGGATCAAAACGATAAGGTCACGAGACATAACGTTTGAATCTGATGTAGAATTCAAAACTATAATCAATGTTCCTATTGCTGTAGAAGGAGCACCAGATAACAGGCATAGCGAACGTGTTCTTGAGCAAGAGCCTGAAAATGATGAGAATCTTGATCATGTTCTAGGGGGAGATAAAACTAGTAATGTCAGACAAGACCAAGATCAAATCGAGTATCAAATAAGGGAAAGTTCCGAATATAATGGAAATGAAGAATTTGTCGATGCAGAAGAAGGGCAGGTTGAGGTAGAAGAACCTCAAGAGCCTCGCTACTATCTAAGAGACAGATTATCCATTGCACGTCCCAAGAAGTTTGATGACTACGTTGTTTCGCTGGTACAGAAAGATTCCCTGAAACCTACAAGGAAGCAGTTGAGAGGGAGGACAAAGCATAATGACAAAGGCAGTTCCGAGAACCACGCTCGCAAAGATAAGAGTGGGATTGGGACTACAAGATTTTTCGTGTTAGTGCAGGGAAAGTGTTAAGGTTGTATAGCACTAGACAAAAAAAAGAAGTGTCTATGTCAGTTGCTATGTACTGGTTGTCGTGATTATTACTTCAATAAGACTGTCAGTGAAATTATAACTAAATATAATAATATAAAATACCTCGTAAAAACTATTCTAAAAGTGTACATAAAGTAAACTATAAGTGTCCTAGGAGTGTTGTGTTTAATAGACAATATTTATTGTGAATATAAAATTCATGTGCGACGATCTGACTTCATTTCCACTTATCAACTGGTAAGACTCTGCAACTATATTAGTGACACGTAACAATGGACGAAAACACAAACCAGTTATAATTCAAGTGCTCGAAACGCAGTATTATAGTTTGGCAAAGAAGTTTTGCTAGCCATGCTTAGCAATCATTATCATCATCATGTCAGCTGTAGTATGTCTACTGCTGGACATAAGCCAGCAGCAATTATGCTATAGTTAGACTTGATTGCTTGCAAAGATATATTATTTCGATGAGTTGGATCCAACGTCGACCAGCAGCCCCTATTAATCGTCTGTCCATCTCTTACTATTTGTGTTGTTTCATTTGTTCACAAGTCTCCTCATTTCTGATTGCATAGCTTTACCCATAGTTGCTTTCAGTTCCACATGTCATCACTGGCAACCCATACTTGTCAGAAATGTTTGTTTGAGGCACTGAGGAATTTTAGACAAAAATATGCCAGTACCGAATGAATATTATTGAATGACAGGTCGCCAACTTAGCTGATATTAAAGTACAACTTTAAAAAGAAGAGTGAACAAAAAATTGTCTCAGGAGTTGAATCGGGTTCCACAACACCGTTTACTTAGTGGAAAATTGAAAAAGTTTTTATTGCGGGTATTATTAGGTCTACGTTTCATAGTTTAACTCCACCGAAAGTCCCTCGCTCTTTACAACTGTACCTCCAAACTTGGACAATTTTGCTTAATATGAAATTACGTCGATTTTATGTTCAAAGTAGCCTCCGGTTATTTGTATTTTTGAATGAAGTTCATGAATATTCAAAATCAGTAAATTGCCCGCTAAATTTAACGGTCATAATGTTTTATTTAAGTGCTACATTAAGAATTTCTCATTTCCCTCCATCTTATTTTAAAAGAACCTCTTTAATGATCTGATAGGAAAGACTAAAACTCATTTTACAGGTTACAATTCAAACTTTTGTATTCTAATATTTGTTGAATATAAATTTATTTTATTTCTTCAAAGACTTACATACTTTTTATGCACCACGGACCAAGTCGTGCTACGTGTCTATAGTAATTATATTAATAACTAGCTTGCGCCCGCGACTTCGTCCGCGTTGAAAAATATTAAGTAGCCTATCCTGTGTCCTGTACGTCTAAATGTTTGTCTACCAAGTTTCATGAAAATCAGTTAATTCGTTTAAGAGTTATGGAGGAACATACATACATACACTTACAGATTTATTATTAGTATTGATGATGAAATACCTATTGTTCTTGAAAATTTATAGTTGAAAAATTTTCTATCGCAATTAGGATTTATTTTATTTTAATTGGAAAAACAAACAATTACACTACATATAGTAAATTTGAAAAAAGAGAAACATACACAAATAAAGGTAACAGTGCAATCAACAACGTTTTCCACGAATTGGTAAACTAATTTTGACTAGGATTGTGAATAGAAATCTTGTATAAATCATAGGAAAAAATCACAAATACCTACCGTTTAAAGATGGATGTACTGTTCCAAATCAGATTTTGTAGTGGCAATCACCACTAATGGAGTTAGAGTGGTAAGCAGAAGACTACCCTGAAATAACATTGCTGTTGTGCCTTTTCTTTTACGTTTTATTTTTTTTGTATTAACATTTTCAATTATATATGTAACTTACCTACAGTATAGGCCTACAATCTCAAATCCCGGGAACAAAAATTTACATAACGTGATTATGGAACACCTTTCACTTGTACAAAGGCAGGAAATATGCGGTATTGTTACTGTTCGTAAGGGCGCTATCATAGCGGAAGTCCCGGCGGCCATTGTTGTCGACCTACCTCTGGGGTGCGTCTATAACAATTCTGCATCGAAGGGTTTGAACGTAAGGCGGGCTGTTCTCAGATAAACCTATTTTTTTACTGAAAAAAATAAATAAATGTCTAATACTATTAGTATGCGCGTCTGTATTTTGAATAAACTTATCTGTATTGGGATTTCTTAGTAATCAAAACACTTTTATCACCCTCTCATTTCTTGTTACATGATGCCAAAATTTACACATATATATTTTACACAGAAATCCAGTAAAGATTTAATACATTCACTTATAATTTGAAATGTGATTTCAAGTGCTATATATGATATCCTACATTGTTTGTAGAGTTTGTAGCTTTTATAGTAGATACCAAAAGAGGGGTTTTGGTTTTGGAATCATTTTATATACATATATGTATATACGTTCTAACTATTAAATCCAATATATTATAGTAATCTCCACACACACGAAGTTCGGAAGCTGTTATCTGTTGGAAAGCAATTAAACAGATATAAGAATCCGGTCACGTAGAGAATTAATGACCGAAGCGGATCCACCTTGTTCTTCGCGTAGTTTCTCTTTGGCGTAGTTTCTCAAGCAATTTAGACGCGGCTTGTTTCAGCCGTTGTCTGAAGTCTGGAATACCAAAACGCACAGAGCCCGAAGCCAATACTAACTTCGTCGTTGTACTGCAACAGATATTGTATCCTCAACACGCAACCACCACTTTTGTTGCAGCACCAAATAGTAGGTAAGTAGCTATTGTGTTAAATAAATCAGATTTTCATTATACTTCATTGTAGTTGTAGTGTTCTGAAATCAATACTAATAATAAATCTGTAAGTGTAGGTATTGTATGTATGGATGTATGTATGTTCCTCCATAACTCTTAAACGAATTAACTGATTTTCTTGAAACTTGGTATATAAACATTTAGACGTACAGGAACACAGGATAGGCTACTTTTTTCTTTTTCAATGCGGACGAAGTCGCGGGCGCCAGCTAGTCTATAATATACCAAATCATTGTAATAAATACGAACCATGATAAGTTATAGCAGTTTAAAAAAAATTAGACACCATATATTAAAATATTAGATGTTTTTAAAACATATTTTTTATTTATTTTACTAGGAAGCCGTACCCGGCTTTGCACGGGTGTAATTTTTTTCTGAAAATTATATGTATACATAAACCTTCCTTGTTAGTGCATCAGTGAAAACGGTATCAAAATCCAGCTAAGAAACATACAGATACGGAAAGGACTTTATAATATGAAATTACGTTAATCCGTGCAAAGCCTTTTTTTTTCGAAAGTAATATTCACTAACCTTTCTCATTTATCGCTATTTCTATTAGTGAAAACCTTATCGAAATTCGTTGGATAATATGATAACTCAAAACTGTTTAGTGAAAACAGAAAAGAATAGAGAGAATTTCCGTTTGGTTTGATCACATGCCATCGAACAGTCATCGCTAATGTTTGCTGTGTCGATCGTTAAGTTGACGCAGCCAATATTTGCGTTCGAGCAATATTCAGTAAGAAGAAAATAATGGTCGCAATATTGCTATTGTGGAACTGGATCGATATTCTAGTGTTTAATGGAACAACGCTTTATACTGTGAATAAAAGTTTTTATGTATTTTATAAACCTAAATTTATAAATACACTAGCTGACCCGGCAACGTTGTTTTGCCAAAAATATTTTTTGGCGTTTTTGGGGTATGAAAAATAGATGTTGGCCAATTTTCAGACCTACCCGATAAGCACACAAAATTTTATCGAAAACGGTCCAGCCGTTTCGGAGCAGTTTGGCAACAAACCGCGACACGAGAATTTTTTTCATAATTAGCTACGATATAAGTTAGTATCATTCTACAGTTGTTAAGAGGAATATTTTTTTAGGAATCTACTTTTCTCTATAGATAGATTCCTAAGGAAAAGTTTTATGTTCAATACATTTAGCATTAATGGTGGCAGTCTGGCGGCATAACCATCCCCTTACAGAAGACTACCTTAAAATAGCAGCGCGTGTGCTGTTGTGTTTCGGTGAACGAGTTAGGGATGCCAGAGACCTTTTTTCTATACCTTCTCCATCCCTTAAAGCTTGATGCTACTGCAGCATCTGTGGCGTTGGTTGTATTATAGGCGACGGTAGCCACCTACCATCAAGAAGTGGATCGTCACTCTGTCTGCCTATGTTAACATAAAAAAAAAGAAAAATCTATCACCAATTAGACCATCAGCCTGCCTATGGACCTTGGCAAAGGAAAAGATATATGACGAAAAATATTTTTGTGATGAAAATATAAAATAGTTATTTTAAAAGGTTAAATACTTGAGTATGTTAATATTTGAACAAGTAGGCCGAGCAAAGCTTGTGAAGCAACATAAATAATTCTGCAGCTCCTAGTGGAGTGTACAGTTTCAGCAAAACATACAATATGAGTGTAATATGAGTCAAAGGGTCCCGTTTATTTAAAGCCCTCGTTTTAGTTTTGTCTGGAGTAGGTGTGAATGGCGGAGACTTGGATTTAATGTCGACAATCCGCACGTGAGCGATATGGGGCCCAAAAAGGGACCGAAAAAGGTACCATTTACGTTTATGGCTTGTATTTAATGCAGTCTATAATGGAAACAGTAACGCAACTTCTATTAAAAATATAAAAAAATATAAAAAGTAAATTAATAATTTGTATAGTTATGAAAAATAAACAAAGTGATCCATTATAATTAAGTAAATGGGAATTAGTGAAATTTAATTTATACTTACTGTTTAATATTTTACTGTTTTTTTTTTAAATATAGGTATGGAATAAATCAAAAAAATCTAATCTGATTTAAGATTTCAGTCAGTTAGTTAAATTATGGAGACTGCTCTGAACATAACAGTGCGTATTTGTGATTTGCGATGATAAATGGATATTATATGATAATTGTGTTTTTTTTTATGTTAAGGTTGGAAAACAGGCTAACGGTTCACTTGGTGGCTACCGTTGCCTATAACACAAGCAACGCCATAGCTGCTGGAAGGATTAAGGATAAGGGATTTTTAGGTATAAGCTCTTATAACTGGTTGAATGCAAATGAAGTACATACCTAAATATGATGCAGAAGAAGTATTATTGGCCCGGGCTGAGAGATGTACATTATAATCTAACTATAACTACTGAAGTCTAGTTAATAATTGTTAGCAGAGTTGATGAGAATATTTTCTCGTTTGGTCAATAAATGTCTATTACTGCAATACATCGCCGACTACACAACACATTATACTTATTTTAAGAACTATTACGATGAAAAACTCTTCCACACTCATTATGTCACCATAACTTTTCCAAATTTTAAGGAGAATAAAAGAAAAATGGAAAAATAGGATTTTTTTCACAGGTACAACTTACAAGGCTTTCGATTCCTAGAATGCATTATAAAGCACCTTCCGTAATTTCATCGACAATAAATTCACCTTTATTTTACGAGGAAAAATCTGCATTCGGATCTTTCTAGTAAATAATCCATCAGTGTCATATCAAATCACAAAAGAATGTTGGTTCCAGGGGCCCTAGCCAAGAACCAAACCAATGCAAAAGTTTCGTTGCGTTCTTACGAAACGAAAGAAATAAAGCCCGGTGATTGGTCAAAATTATATGTGGGCTTTACAACAACCAATCACCGAGCTTTATTTCTTTCGTTTCGTAAGAACGCAATGAAACGTTTACATTGATTTGGTTCTTGGCTAGGGCCCTGGGATGAACATTTTTATGGAAGGCGATAGTTTACATACTGCTAACGCTGAATTCAATGTATATTTGTACAGGAGTTTAAACTGCCGCTTATACATGTTTTAGGTGATAGTATAGTGCTCGTTTTGTATCAGCGGTTGTTTATTACCATCATTAATTTACTTTACATGAATTCGCTATTCAATAGAATTATCGGTGTTTACACGAGATTTACTTATGTAAATATAACTGTTGGAATGAAATATTTTTCTATGATAAAAGTAGAATTCAACGTACGGATTAAAAGTATTTATGAACAATTTATGTTGCACTTCCTTGAGTTGGTGTTTTAGATTATATTCCCGCAACTTAGTCCGTTTTAAAAATAAAAAATATATATATAAGCAATATAGCGTTTGACCACTTAACAGTTTTTTATTTAACTTTAGAAGATCCGTTGTTCTTTTTTCTGGATGAAAGGTCCTTTCTTGTAACCCTAACAACGTGTATGCAAGATTTCATGAGAATCGGTGGAGAGGTTAAGGCGTGAAACGGTAACAGACAGACAGACAGACAGACAGAGCTACTTTTACATTTATAATATCAGTATGGAGGCATGGATGGTAGTTTAATGTAAGCTTGTATTAACATTTGGTTTAGTTTAGTTTTAGTCTACATTTTGGTCTTAGCGATAAATTCTTTGTTCATATTTATTTTATATGGCTTAGGTTTTTGTTAAAAGAATTTGGGTATCTTCTACCAAATATACATAATGTTTTTATAAATAAGTAAGAAAACGGATCTATACTTACTTACGTAAATTACTTGTACTTTTCATTCAGCCTTAAAAACATATAATTCAATCAGAGTAATAAATACATTAATAACATTTTTAAAACAAGTACTTATTAATTAAGACCCTGCTTTTAAAAAAAAAACCTCTTCAATTATATTCAGATTGCGACGTGGCGGTAAAAAATGTCGATACTCTTAATGCAAATTTCCCGCAAAAGTGAAAACGAACAAATCACTAAGTTTCCTCAATAGTTAATGCAAATGAGCCGACGTCGCCTTTTTAGTTATTAAATGTTGTCGGCTCCACTGCTCCTCGGCTGCGAGGGTGCGGTGAAACTTTTAAATTAAGATTTCATTTTTTAAGCAGAGATCTCACTCTTCGTAGCGCAAGCCGGATGACAGCGAACATTGTTTTTCAAATTATGAGTGGAAAGTGGAACAATGCTGTTGACACTTGATGTGCTCCAATTTAATATTTGTTCGTGAATATTGGAATTATTTGGAAAATTGTTTTCGTTGTTGCACAACCATTAATCTCTAGGCGGACGTGATGCCCGACACGTGCGGCCTGCGGAAAACTTTTTATGCCGATTTGAAATGCCTCAAACAATTATTTTTCAATTCTATAAATAAAAAACTATGTAATTATGTTTGTCCTCTTCTCTATGGACTCCAAAACCGTTCAATCGATTTTCATTCGGTTTTCACTTATGGAAAAAGGGATAAACGAGGAAGGTTTGTGTATATAGAAATGCCACCCGGGAGTGGATCACCAGTTCCTCACAATAAACTTTGCCTTGAAAGGCAGAGGTGCTTGTTTTTGAAAAAAATCTGACACTAATTTTATATGACATACCTTTGCGATATCGTACTTATTGCCTCTTGCCTATTTAATAACTTATCGACTGATATAATTATTGTCAATTAAGTTTTTTATTACATTTTACTTTCCACTTTAAAAAATAACATGTAAATTACTTACAATTAATTATGTATTTAAAATTTATGATAAATATTGTATAATTATCAATCTAAATTAGGTATTCGATCCGAGTGTATATTTGTTTTATATTAAGTAATAATATGTTTATGTTTTTATAAAGCTTTAATTCATTTTCCCTTTAGTTGATGGCGCTGAAAATGAGTTTGCAAGATAGAAATCATCAAAATAAAATATTAAAAATAGGCAAAATCTCTAGTAATTTATCTTTAGCCAACAAGTTGACTCAGACTGCTAAGGAACAGACATACTTTACAACATGAAAGTAGTAAGTATATTCATTTTGGCAAAGCCCAATACAGCCGACGCTTCGTCGCCAAAGTGTCTTTAATTTGACTCAAATCCAAGTTTACTATAAATAAAAATAAAAACAAAAACCATCACTGAATGCTGATAAATCATATAGGTACTCTTTAAATGAATATTCATTTATTTGTGCGAATACATCACAGTATTAAAATACCTAATAGTGTGTAATATTATATGTAACATAATATATGTAAATCATGCTACATCACTAAGCCATTCCTATCTTTTGGAAACACAATGGGAAGCCGCAACTTGTAACAGTGTTACATTTCAAGTAGGTAATCTATTATTATTATTCAAGTAAGTATATTCAATATGCTTATTTGAATTATACTAAATAATTTGGATGTTTAAAAATCTATTCTACTAACATTATAAATACGAAAGTTTGTGAGTAGGATATTTGTTATAGAGTTTACTTGCACAAGTACGTCATCAGCCACCATCAACCCATAAGCCACATAAGTCCTTAACAGCCCTTCCATGATATAAAACATCGCCAAGACATATCGCTGCTTAAATCAAAAAATTTTAAAAAAAAATTATTGTAAAAATACAATCATAATCCTTCATATAGTATGTTACAAAAAGACTTATGGGTTGTTTTATTCCATATTTAGTATATTTTGATAAAAAAAAAATTATATTCAAAATTAACTTAAGTATATGCTTATATCTCCTCTAGTGTTCAGTTTATCATAAAAGTACTTAAAACATTTAATGCTACTTAAAAATACGCTTCTAAGAATGTATAATATGTATATATTTGATATATTTCTAATAAGGAAAAAATAGACAAAAAATATTTTTTCTTTCGATTAGTTCTCCTTTAAAAAAGTATAATTTTGATTTGTGGTACTTTTGAATTTAAGCAGCGATATTTTCTCCAGATTTCAACACCTTTTTATGTTGCAGAAGTAGTTTGCGGCAGCAGATATAACATGTATTGGGATCCATCAGGTCATGTTCATCAAAATGTGACTAAGTACCAAAAAATATTCATGTCGATAAAATCGTAGTTGACATTTTGGTCGGATAGAAAGCGATTTATGGTCTTGTAAAAAACAAACGAACCCAAAATTTGGCTTGCATATTAATGACTGTAAAATATAGCCTCTTGTGATAACAAAAACTAAAGTCGAAATGTGTGTTCGATGGTTTATGCAAATTCTGGTGTACCCGAATACAGCTCGGCCTCTTTATCCCAATACATTGTCTATCGCGTTTTGTGTACACAGGGATTGTGGTCACGGACGGAAACGCAAGTTTTTACATAAGCACAAACTAAAACCAATTTTATTCCTATTTATTCAGCAAACTTTTATCTGCAGATTCGACTGCATCAAAAGTTTAGAAGTAGTCCATATGCGTATTCGTTAATCAGTGATGGCGTTGGATCCAACAGTAACGTTCGCTTGTTGCGAACAATATTTCGTATGTGTTTTCCAAACTCTCGACTTTCGCATTTCGTACTCGTTATTCAATTCGGGACTCCACTGAAGGCTGAAGGGTAACTTCAAATTAATTAATTCATCCCTTTCCGTTATTTCACAGTCTTTCTTTTGTTGATATTACGAAGCTATTTAAACATTACTCGACCGTGAAATTGGTCCCGATTCATATCTAACAAACAACTCATTTTGTTTTGGTGAAATTAATTTAAATATTTGCTTATACATTCAAATATTCCTAATTTATATTTGTCTATTGCTGTAGTAACGACTGACTGTTATTGTATAATAGAATTTAACTTTGAAACAACGCCTCGTTAAATAATATACCATAGCAAAATTATGTATTCCTAATATTTGAAAATGTGAAGATGTTTTGCAGTGCAGCAATTTTTAATATAACGGCACAACCGCACAAACCTTTTACACAAAAAGAGAAATCGGCTGAACAATTTCCTGGTATTGTTTTACATCCAAACAAAACTGTGTCCGGCCTCGGGGCTTACTGCGACATGGTTCTTAATTAACCCACATTTAATTGCGCCTGGAACCTTTGTACTCTAACGTTTCGGGCGCATCTCGCACCTCTTGCTCCAACATTTTAGCTCACAACACAAAACCAATTGTTATTATGTCTTTCCGTTTGTTAACGTGATGTAGGTAGTCAAATAAGAACAATATTAAATTTTAATATTATAAATGTTTTTTTTACAACAATTCAACAAAAACGAACATGAATACGCTGACATTAATAAAGCAAGTAAAGCTGTAGCCAAAAAAAAGGTAGTATCTATATTTAGAAAAGTTATACTAATATTATAATTTTGCAAGTTATCTACTCTAAATTTCGGTTATTTCATGACTAAACCAAATATCCAATTTTGATAAAATTTGACAAGAAAATAGCTGGACTCTTGGAAAGGTTCTTAATATTCAACAGTGGAGAAATACAGTCAGGATAAGATAAAAAAATCAGTAATCAGATCTCAGCTTTTTATTAATTTTCTATATGCGAGCAGTTTTTGAGATGGCATAAAGAGTATAGGCACTGTACAGCAGGGAGACAAAGAAACGTTTGACCTCTAAACAAGAACTGTATTATTTCTATACTTATGTATCTTCCCGCCAGACGTCACATGCAATTGATGAATTCGTAAGCTCATTATCATACCACGGACAGTGTACTCCCATTAATAAAAGGACACTGTGCCCCTTCTGCCGCTTAATGGAATGCCAACACTCGATAGTAATTAATCTCCGTATCTTTATATGCATTTTCTCGAAGCGGTATACTTAATGTGGTGCATAAAATTACAATAAAGCACCTTTATCTCGCTCTAATGGCGTGAGGACCTTATTTATAGGAGTTGCGCGATAAATTCGACTCGCACTGGCGATTATGAGAGCTCGCTTCTTACTCGTAGCTCTTTTCTCCAAACACCTCATTTCTTTTTTGCTTTTTTCAATTATTATCACTGTAAAACAAGAAGTTATCTAATTGAAACAGTCGAATTTTGTACACTGTATATTCGGTTACATATTTTTAATGTAAAAGTTGACTCACAGACTGACTGTCTACTTGATGGCAGACGTGATTACTGTCGAATATTCACACAAACAACGCCACAGGTGTTGAAAGTGCACTGACGACCTAAGTAGAATTAATTTTTTTTGGAAATATTAGTGATTTTTCAAAATGTTGTATCTCAGTGAAAAATGCTCGTATCGAGGTCTAAAAAAAAAACATTTTAAAACTTTAAATCATTCAATATGTCAGCCAAAAATGATCGTACAGAGGTTCTAAAAAAGCAAATTGAAGCTGAATAAACAAGCTTCCGGTCTAGACAATGGCTTAATTGGAAAAAAAAAATTTCAAGCCCATGGAGTCAATAGAAAAATCCAAAAAAGTTGCAAAAAATTTTTTCTCACGCTACTTCCTGGAATTGCATTTTACATTTTTGATCCTTTAATTCCTTTAATTAGATTAAATAAAATTGGAAAGTCTTGTGTATTGTAAACGACAGGACTTAACGCTGTTTAAGCTATTTCAGAAGACGAACGTATTACCCACTATTCTAAACTCTTATATATTAATATATTCACCAATTTAAAGTCAATATAATTTTCTACAGTACTTTTTCATTTCATTCGTAACAAAGGTCGTTTGCCTTTCTTTCCTAAAAGCCATCAAAAGCCATCTGACTCTGCAAAAATTTAAGGAAAAATATGTTTGCGTAGAAATGAACTGAACGAGGTCGAATATCGATTTAGTCTTTTGTTCATTTTACTTAGACAAACCATTATTAACTATAATGGGCTTGTCATTTTTTATAATGACATGTATTGATATGACATCTAAGAGGAGAGAAAACATGTGCCACTATTGGACATAGCGTTTCAAACCTATTAAAAAAAATTAATGAAATAGTAATTCATTTCGAAATATTTATTTTTTTACAAAGAAACAATTGGATACATTTAATAATGTTTCATAATAGTATTATATTTACAATCGTTGTTTACAATTAACTAATTTACGCCTTATGTTTCACAAAATTACGTAACTCACTAGAATACTTTAGTTTACTGTTTTCGTAGGAATAAATTCAACATTCATTCATTCAATCAAACTTTTCAACTGTTCAAACTTCAGAAAAATTATATTATATTAATTAAATTATATTAATTGGACTTGATGTGAAAATATGCACTGAGATAAACTAATTAAAGTACTTATTACTAAAAACAAACAGACGAATGTTAAATAATTATTATACAAATAATTATTGTAATGTACAATTTTTTTATTTATTTTTATTATTTAAGAAATAAACACCCAGAAGTTGATGTAACAACTTAATACTATAAAACATTTAAGTTTTTTAAAATATAAATAAATTTTTGTAAAAATGAGATCTTGTGAATTAAATTTAAAAAAGAAAAATGTTTCATAGAATTGTCAGCAAAAAAATTAAATGGAAAATACGATATATTTTTTCTTTTTTAAAAATTAAAGTTTACTAATAAGTTTTGCGAAATCTATCACATTATCAATTTACACAACAGAAAAATCTTCGAAGGTTGTCGAGGGAATTTAAATGAAGTAATGAAGTAAATCTTTATACACATTAATATTACATCTGATATGACTATCTCCGTGCAAAATTATTTACAGCAAACGTTATCACGTTTTACAACCTATAATTTAATTTAATTTATTCCTAAAGTATCAAATTTATGTAAATCATTTATTAATTGTCCTTCTTTACAACTCCAACATTGTTAAGTTTATGTGTAATTGAAGACGGTATGAAATTATATTTAAGAGACGTAATTTCAAAATTAATTTAAAAACTAAATCGCACAAATTATTACCGCCGCTTTTGGAAATTAATAAATCTTTTTTTTTCGAATGATTAAAAACAACGCTAACATCCTTTAACACTCGTATATAAATTTAAATAAAGATTATTGGATACTCCGTTAATTATAAAAATAAATAATCTTCACATTTTATTACACTTTTATGTCCGATTTACACTTTCGATGGTGACTTGCATTTATGGTAAATGCAGGTGTAAATCGCACTTTATAAACACTCTTACTTACGATCTCTTTTCCAACATTCCGTAAAAAAAATCATATTTTTTAGTATTGAAAGAGCCTTAACGTCACGCGAGCACGACAAGTATGGCGAGAGTCCACAAGTGGGCCTTTATGGAGGTCGCAGCGTCGTGTGGAGGCCATCCTTCGCTCCACGGGGAGTGGCCGCCGCCAGCCTCTGGTCACATCGTTGTTACCATTTCTGTACAATAATTAAAATCATATTTGTACTCAATAATTTGTTGAAGAAGAGTAGAAAATTATTTTATCAGATTTAAAACGCAGACAAGCATTTTGCAAAATAATTTTGGCAAAAAATATATATTTGAGGCACTGAGATTTTAATAACAGAGATATTTGTCATTAAAAATTATATGTTAGAAAAGCCAGATAATTTTGGTGGAATTTTCTAACTGTAGTTTTTTATTATTATTTCATAATTACTACCTATTAGTATTTTTATTTATAAATGAAAAAGTAAAACGTAAATCTTTATCTATTTGTTCTAAAGGCCTTGACAAAAGCAGACCCCTGACTATACAAAACCCTCGTCAAAGACAAAATCGTCTTGATCTACTTTATCTTTCATTGCTGCCAATACAAATAAATGCAAACACTTCCCGTATTCCCCTCTCGACTTCCCCAACATTCTCTGAAATAGGGACTCTACCTTTTTTTGTAATATTCAATATGTATGGAAATTAATGTAAATCTAAATTAGGTATGGATATGTTAAATATTTACTGACATAAACTTCGGATTACAACTTGTACCTACTCAAAACATAAGAACTGGCTCTCACCAAGATTTTGCATTTGATGTTGGCTAAGGACGATATAAGGGTCTTCCATCCCCTGATCTTCCAGGATTCCTCTGTGTAGTTGTTCTAAATGTCTTTCTGTGTCGTCTGAAAAAATACACATATTTAAAGAAAGTAGCAAAGTAATAATTCTGTTATTACAGGACGCAGTGACACATTACTAGAGGCCAATATCTCATCCTAATCTATTCCTTTATTCTTTATCTATTTTTCGCTCTAGACCTATGGGTGATCTGTGGCTTCACTGCGAACAGCTCGATATGCGACATCCCATTACGTCTCTTCTCCGAAATAATTTGGTATACTTAAGGAAAAATATCAAGAAAGTAGATAAAGTAGGTACAGTCTCACGCTACACAACTACTTTTTCTAAAGTGTCATTATTCCACGATAGATCATGTCGCCAATCATTTGAGTCCCCTGCCGGGACTCTTTCTACCTTCAAGCTTGCACGGTCAACTGCAGCGTGCAGTATTTGGGCGTCTCATTATTTGTCCATAATACTCAGTTGCCTTTCTCTCAAAGTGTTCATATTCTGCTCAACATGTTCAAGTGCACATTGAACACTTATTTGAAATCCATTTAAGCTTTTTAAAACTTATATACTTACTTGTATAGTAGTAGTATTATTTAAAAAAAAAGTTATTTCCAAGTCTAACTAGAACTTACATGTCTGAATGATTGTGGTCGGCGGCGGCGGCGTTGTTGTTGTCGTTGTCGTCGTCGTCGTGGTGGTCGTAGTCGTTGTTGTTGTAGTTGTTGTTGTCGTTAACACTACAGAAATACACATAATTAAACATAGTCGGAATCGCATGTGCTTTTGTTTTACTATCGACAATTTTTAATTTTATTACGAGTAATGTTTATCAACTAATATTTATGGACACTTTCTAGGACCCGAATTCTGTAAACATTACTGAACCAATTTTGACATACGTCATAATCAGATAAAAAAGGTCTGTCATTGTTGATTATTTGTCTCCTTGACGAGTTCGTCGTAAAGTACAATGAAATTCGGGGCAGTGCAGAAAAAAAAAATAGTCATAGAACTTTTAATTTGATATACAATTTTTATCCTGGCTTAAAGCGAAAAGAATATCTGAGTCAGGACCATGTTATTACTAATATTACAATTAACATATTATAGAAAGGTCACTTACTGTGTAGAAATAACTCCGCCTGAGCGCGGCCCAGAGCATTCTCGACGTGACAGTGGTACGAGCCGGCGTCTTCCATCGACATATCGGCCACTAGCAGCGTCAGAGTCCTACGGTAGCCCCGCGAAGACATGCTCATCCTGTGTTTTGTGCCTGGCAATCGATCATATCAAGTGACGTCATCTTGTTACTCTTGTTCTTTTAGGTACTTTGTATTCGTGACATTGGGCATCATAGAAATAATGAGAACAAGCAAAATTGTGCCCGAATAGGTAATTTTAAGTACGGATCGTACTTAGCGATAGTATGATTTTTACTGCAGATATAAATTCACACACGTGCACTTACAAATTTTAATTCAGATATGAAGGAATCCTTCATTCCTCCTTACAGTACAGTGACAAAAATTTCTCAATTCTAATTTTAAAACCGCTCTAATTCTTTTATTTGATTTAATGTAGTACAAATATTAAAACTATTGAAAGTCGGTTTTTACAAGATCCTCACCGTTGACAAGTGTGAGTTCGTTGAGAGTCCAGTAGACCTGAGGAGTAGGGAACGCTTCGGCCGTGCATTGAAGGGTGACTGCGCTGCCCGATGGCGCGCGGACTGCGACCCGTCCCGCCCAAACCGATGGACCAACTGTTTTCGGATTATTTTATTATTCTTTCTTTCTAAGCACTTTAATGGGCTATGTATGAATGGAGTCGCCAAAAAATGAAAAAAATAAAATAAAAAAACACCCCCCTGTGTCTTCATATTTGTGGCCTCCTTTCGAGAACTCGTTTTCCGGCCCATTACCACTTTAGTTTGCTAATTCTATCGACAACATTAATTCTCCAAAGAAACTCCAACCATAGCCCGCTTCATAGCATGCTGAGCGCCTTTGAACTTATAGACAAGTCCTGCCGTGAGAGGCTACGTATAGGTGAGTTAACTAAAGTTGGCACGTTCACAGTACTCACTTAAATGCGTGCAAAGGAACAGTAGTTTCTGTCACTCTCCTACCTGGGTCCGCGCGGGAAAGAGACAGACAGTGGGCTTATTGCCAATTGCAGTATGACGTTATTGTCATGCGCCTATTCACAGATACTACACAAGCGTAATGTGTCAATGTTTGCACGTGCCAACTTGCCTATATTGGTCTATATTAAGTTAATAATAAACTCACACATAACACTGATCTGTATCCTCTTGCTGACGGAGGGAGGAACTCCGTTGGAGGCGATGCAGAGGTACGCTCCGGAAGCCGCTCTCTCGGCCTCACTCACGTTCAGCCACATGCCACTCCATTTCGATACTGAAACAAATACCTCTCTTTAAAATCACTCTTTCTCCTTCTTTACAAATCTATATTAATATTATATTATAATAAGGACAGTGGATGGATTTTGTATGTTTATTTATATGTGGAAGGTAGTCACCGGAACCAATGAACACATTTTTTTCTGTTTACTATTTCATAGGTACACTATTCCAGATTGATACAGGGTATATATTATGTATACTCATCCCCCAATTGCTCCCAGAACTAGCTAGGGCGCATCAGTCTAGCAGTGGTAGTAATTTTAGTCTAGCATTGCAGTTATTTTAAACATCTGGATAAAAAGCCTTTAACAACTCTTCAACACTCACTTGTAATGAAACATCAATCGTTATTAGAATTGTTATCATATGTTTTTACGGTTTTTTTTTTTTAATTTAATTTCATATTTCTTGAATTTATTTTTGTAGATTATAATAGAGTCAATAAATCAGTTAAGGTAATGTGGTTTCATAAAAAAGTAATAGGCTATTACTTTACTTAATTTATTACAAATATATATCGTAATTATATTATGTACCAAAATAATTATTATTATTATGGTAAATAATATTATTATTATGGTAATGTTACAATTTTTGAATACTATCTATATATAAATGAAGATGAATCGTTAAATGTGTTGCTAAGAGTAAAACTCGAGAACAGCTTGAATATTTCGAAAAAAAAGCAAACCACGTTACAGTAAATATTACGAGTATCTTAGCTGTTTAGTAAAAAATATTCTCTTGTATACACGCCTTTAATTCCGGAAAAATACTTTCCGACGAAACCCTTTCGATTTCGATATGGAGCCAATTCCGATGTATTCACATGATTGTTATTGAATTCGTATTTTCCTCTATCCATTTTTACATAATACGCAATTCGGCATTACTCTAAGCGAGATTGTGAACGACACACAGAATTGCTTTAATCTTATTTAAATTTCCTTTTTATTATTTACAAGACAAATATATTAGAAAAATCATTTTGAGTGAAAACGTTAACAATATAAATTAAAATAATTAAATTTATATACGCTAGAGTAACTGTCTGTTTGGTATTTTGACGTTTAAACTATGAAGTGTTTTTAATGCAAATTTGCATACTTAAGGTGTATAACGCCGATTTGGCCTTGAATTATTAGGCTGATTTCCCCGCGCCACCCTCTACAAGAGATCGACCGCACAGAGATGGCAAAGAGTAGTATGGAGACTAGACGACAAAGGCACGACATAGTCGACTGAGCCTACTTTACTGCAAATACATACTACAAATTTATAATTATTTACAATGTAGAGGGATAATTCAGTAACAATGAAGCGTGTTTTGTTATTTAGGTAGTAAATTATGTTACCTAGTAAAAATTTTTACCCGTCTGCGCCACAACGAGGGTTATGTTTTTAGAGTGTATAGCGGCGCGCTCCCGGCTTGGCCCGGGGTGTATTATTTCTAAAATAAACGTAGCCTAAGTTACTCCTTATTACATCAGCTACCTGCCAATAAAAGTCCCGTCAAAATCGGTCCAGCCATTTCAGACATTAGCCGGAACAAACAAACAGACAGACAGACAAAAATTGTAAAAAATGTTATTTTGGATTTTATTTTGGATTTTTTCTAAAATAAACGTAGCCTAAGTTACTCCTTATTAAATCAGCTACCTGCCAATAAAAGTCCCGTCAAAATCGGTCCAGCCATTTCAGAGATTAGCCGGAACAAACAAACAGACAGACAGACAAAAATTGTAAAAAATGTTATTTTGGATGTTATTTTGGATTTTTTCTAAAATAAACGTAGCCTAAGTTACTCCTTATTAAATCAGCTACCTGCCAATAAAAGTCACGTCAAAATTGGTCCAGCCATTTCAGAGATTAGCCGGAACAAACAAACAGACAGACAGACAAAAATTGTAAAAAATGTTATTTTGGATTTTTTCTAAAATAAACGTAGCCTAAGTTACTCCTTATTAAATCAGCTACCTGCCAATAAAAGTCCCGTCAAAATCGGTTCAACCATTTCAGAGATTAGCCGGAACAAACAGACACCCAGACAGACAAAAATTTGGTTTGGTTATGTGGTTGGTTTATTTTGGTGTATGTACTCATATATGGTGTATGTACGTATATATAATCATATGCATGTAGTAAAAAACGGTTATTTCAATATTATAAACAGACACTCCAATTTTCTTTATATGTATAGATGTATGTATATTTCTTTATACGAATATAAAATATATGGTAAAAGAGCCAAACAAAAGTTTTTATCAAAACTAACAAATTTTTTAATTTTCAGTAAAAACAATTGAGTTTTTGCACCAACCGTGCAAACTTCGCGTGGTACGTTTTGTTTGGGTAACGCTAATGCCGGCGGTAATAATTTTTTTTTTAATTTTGATATTTTTTTTCAAATTCACCAAGTGAGTGAAGTGACAATAAATTGAAACAAAAAGTGTTTTTTTTTTCATTTTGATAAAGATTACGAACTTTTTAGAGCGAGAATCTTGCTTCTTCAATTTTTTCAAAAAATCTATCGAGTGGGACAAAAAGGCGGCTGAGTGGATTAAATGGAAACTCTGTGGGGCTTTTTAGGGTATATTGAACTGTAAAAGGCACACTTAACATTTATTATTTTCTCCATATTTTTGATTCAGCGCTTGATTTTTCTAAAAGCTATCAAAAGCCCTTTTTTATAATTTTTAAAATTCATGTCAATAGAATTAAAAAAAAAAAACAAATCCTTGTAGAAAGTTTATTCACGTTTTCATTTTGTTTTCGTTTTGTCTTGTCTTTTGCCATGTCTAATTGTTTTGGTTTGGTTTTGGTCTTATTATTATTAATTATGTAATTTTAAAGGAGGGGGGGGAGTAAGGGGGGAGCGGAGGGGGGCTGGGAGGATGGTGTTGATAGATTACCCTCATCCTTTCAAATGATACCTAACATGGGGGGTCTATTTGTAACCGTTGACCATGGTTACGTCAAATTTTTTATCTCGTCGAGACGTCTTCGATGAACCCAAACACGACCCGGCTGTGACGCGCCGTTTCCGAGTTACGGTCGGGGGGGTCCGAGGGGGTGTCAAATTTTTTATCTCGTCGAGACGTCCCCGACGAGCCCAAACACAACACGGCTGTGACGCGCCGTTTCCGAGTTACGGTCGGGGGGGTCCGAGGGGGGCGCCAAATTTTTTATCTCGTCCAGACGTCCCCGATGAGCCCAAACACGACCCGGCTGTGACGCGCCGTTTCCGAGTTTCCGCAAACGCCACCCTTCTATCCCTCATAGTTTCCGAGAACCGCTCACTAACTTTTTACCAGAACGGTGTACCGAGGATATCGGATTTTTCTGGAGGTCACGGGGGCGTCCCCTACAATAGGGAAACCCCCCACCGCTCCTTCTAGGAGAACAATTCGATGAGTCACTAGATACGTGAGTGGGAATCCGGCTTTATAGTGGCTTTATTATTTATTTATTAGGCTTATTAATTTATACGTATTAATTAATAATTAATCATTATTAATATTAATTAATTTAATTAATTAATTAATTAAAATTCATGAAAACTTTCCTTCCTCGTTTGGTTTATTTTTGATATATTACGCTTTTGCCTCCTTTGCTTACTTCCTATCTTTATTAAATTTAGATAACAAGTATATATACAGATGAATTATTAATTGAATATTCAAATTGAATATTTCAGATTATTAATAAATTGAATATTATATTACAACATAATTTATATTTAGTTTTTTAAAGATTTAATTAAAAAGACAAAAAAGAAAACCTATTAAAGTATTATATACACTATCATGCACTGTCTGTTCTACAACTAAAATGTTTATTCTTTGTTTATTACGTAAAAATTAATAATTTGATGAAGCGCAACGCGGCACAGGTCCGTCTAGCATCACGACTCGCCCCGCACTGATTTTATGGACGAGAATGGGCTAGCGCTGAGTAAGTGGGGAAATATTTTTGATAAAAACATTATATAAAATTCAATTTTACGAATTTTCAAAAAGCGCTTCCAACAAATCATGCTACATTGTTATCTTCATAAGTGTACAAAATTTCATAATCTTTTGATAAATATTGTAGAAGTGAGATTGTTATAACTGAAAATAAAAGGGGTGAGTTTAGAATTTTTTTCCTGAATCAATTTCAATAAAATAAAAATTTTAATCCCAACAAATCATTCCTCATATCTTGTAGATAAACATATATTTTTTTCGCTGAAGAAAAGGCGTATATATAATGAATAAAACTGTTACAAAATGTTGCAAAAATTTAATTTTTTGGAAGGATAAGCCTTAATATGGTTTGAATTTTAGAAATGGATATTCTGAAGGCCTATAAGTCAATAATTGTTGACTAAGTAGTTCCTCGCCTTAATTACTGATATAACTAACTAGCAATAGGTAAAATTTTCAAATATTTTTGGAAATATGTAATTTTTTTAGGAATTTCTAGAAAAATGTTATCGAAAACTGTTATTTTTAAGAGACATGTTTTTTGTGTATTATAAAAAAACTACTTTATTTCTTTTAAATTTGTGCGATGCTGTACTTTTTCTAATTTTATTTCACAAAATATAAACCGTGCGAATCTACCAATTGATACATAATATGCTACTTTCATCTTTATGATCATACGTAGCAACAGATTTTAACATATCGTACACAATATAATTATCATAACATTGTCGACATGTCCTTCAGGGAAAAGCCTCGAAATAAAGACTAAAAAAAAACACATAATTTTTGAGTTTAGATTATCATTCATAAATTATATCCAATTGTTTTGATATATTTCGGACAATTAGATGGAATATAGAAGACCACAGCTTTTGTGATTTTTAACTCATTAGGATGCATCTACATACATACGAAACATTAACTTATATTTTTAGTTAAATATACATTAACGAATATTTAACTAAAAGCCGTGAATATAATTAATTCGTATAAATAATTATTCGAAGTGAGTTTAGATTCAATTCATGGAGACAGAGGCAAAAGTTTGTCCTTTGTTTGCCTCCAGTTCTGCCGGTGACTTGTGTGGACCAACTTTTTGCACAATGTTTACACTCCGACATGCAACTACAACTTCTAAATGCTCACTGAGTGTGTGTGTGTTTTTGTGACAAAACCGACTTCCTTTACTTTAACTATTAACTGTTATTTTTATATATATTTTTTTCATTTCAAGCATTCTATGTGTAACACAAATTGGGGTTTTTTATGTTATGCTATACTTGCAGATAGAACCAGTAAGCAAGTAATTCCAGGATGAGCTAGTCTAGTCTAGTGGTCACCAGTAACCACTATGGGTTGGTCAGAACACCGCTGTTTGGGATTAAGGGATGCAAGCGGCCATTTTCCTATCACTCTACATTTATTTTCCTATAGTTACATTATCGAGGTAGGTAGCACACTTGCTACTTATTTTGGTAAGCAATGGTAGCTGACTAATATTTAATGGGCCATCGACCCTGTCTGCCATCTTTCAAAAAAAAGACTTGGATATCCTTTATTTAAGTACCAAATCTATGTATACAGTCTTTTAATCCGATTCTGTAAGCGAGAAGACCACTATGTCCGAATAGACTGATTCGGAGAAGACTCGCGTTGTGATTCTCTTCGTTTTAATAATATTTATGTATCTAATAGGTAGGTTGATATAAGCGATTGATATAATACCTACCTATAGGCTGATTGATATAAGCGTCAAATTTCCCATCTGTAACAAACTGTCACCAGAGTCGTTTGTAATTTGGTAGGTGCGTTTCAAAGGCAATAAATTGGCAAAGCCAACCTTACATTTGATTTCTGAATTGCCTCTCGCACTGCTTTGTTATGTTAAACAAGCTCCAGCAACGTCGTTATGTAATTGGTTTAAAGAGTTCTGCTGAACCGAAGCTAATGGTGGCTTACATCATATTAATTGATTGCTTAGCGTCAACTAATATCGTCTGATAGCATTGACGTCTAACAAATCGCACATAATATAGACACCTACGATTGCAACATCGTCGTCAATGTATCAATGTGCTAATGATATAGACGTAATGTATCAAGTAAATTATCGTCATAAATAAACACCAGAGATACCTTTTCACTATTTTGATGGTAGTTTTAAATAAAATAATTTTATCACTGAAGATCTACATCCATTAAATTAATGCAGGGTTCTATATCTAACACTTGAAAAGAAATCTAACCTCGTCTACGAAACTATGAATCAACACAATACACCTTACGACACTGCATTTGATATATTAGATAGGTGATAAATGTCCAAGTGTGTAAACATATCATTGTTAGTTTTGGGCAATCAATGGTAGATATATAGAGTGGAACAATTTTATCCTACATCCACGTTTGGTTCCGACCATAAGCTGAAACATTTCAGACATCAGTCTTAGAGAGTTGAGAATCCCAGAACAGGTATGACATATTGGGAACCGTGCGTCTGTCTATAATGGTTTTCATAAACTCTTTCTTAAAATTAAAACAGAAATATTATAGAGCTCGTAGAGCAATGTCATCAATCTCCAACAAAAAGAATACTCGACTCGGAGTAATTGAGAAATATCTCGTTTTGTACAAGTACTTAAAACAATAATCAAAACTAAACATGTGAGTACAGTTGGCGTGCCATTAAACTTGAAAATGAATATAGACGCTGCTAATGTGTTTAGAATTACGTTACATTTGTAAAACAGATTTATGCACGTTTAAACAGATTTAAAACGTTTTATGCACTAGGCCACTAGGCAAGCCTAGTGCATAAAACGTTTCCTGACCATAAATACTGTCACTCTTGCATATTGTTGTCCTTGCAAATTCGTAAATGAATTAGGAGTTAGATTAGGATCAAAAACTCCTACGATAAAAGCATCGTGAAGAAAACCGTGTTTTTGCTATTAATATTCAGACATGTTAAAGTCAAACTAACCTGCTAACCAGAAATGGACTCTGATCACGAGACTAATAGCGAAGAAAATAGTTATGGAAAAAGAAAAAACTTTACCTAGAGTTTGGTTGTCTATTCGAAAATGTCTGGAGTCTTCTCTCCGCCAGGTTATTGTAGGCGAGGGAGTTCCGGACGCAACACACTTTAGTATTGCGTCTTCACCCTCCTTTATCAAAACCTCACTGCTGCTGGCCTCGTCGTCGATGTCTGGCGGCACTGTTACAAATAAAGTATATTTGAATGGTTATAATAACTAAGAGTAAAACGGAAAACTAATAAATCGATTCCCTATTCTTTCTCCTACATAAAATATTAATTGATATTATTCATTTTACTCGTTTCTGATACAAATGTCACAACAAAAGGTGGAGAAGTCAAACACTTGTTGTTCCCCTGGATAGTCCTAATATCCACGTGAATGACCGCTAAAAATTAGGTCTCGGTCTGTGTACTTGTGTTACACAAAACAATACCAATATATTTATATTATTTAAATATATTTTTATTAATGGAAATACAAATATGAGTATTGTTCAGTTTGGTTTGAGTACCTACTATTTAGGTATAAAACAAAAATTAAAATGACGCAGGAAACGAATAAAGGAAATTATTTCTGATTTTCAGAATAGCTAATGTATTGCATGCTTATGCACTTATGCAAAAGTGGTCATCGTAATTGAACCTAGCTCTAAAATAAGTAAGAGTTGTCTGCTGACCGACGACCTGGAGCTGATGTAACTGGCTCATCATGGGTTCAGTGTTCACTTGACACATGTAGCGGCCGCCGTCTGCAGGCCCGATGTCCTTCAGGCTGAGTGTCCAAGCGCCGTCGCCATGATGGACGCTGATGCGGTGGTTCTTAGTGATCACGTGTCCAGCAATCGTAAGGATTGTTTGCGTATCTACACGAAGCCACGCCACCTAATGGAAATATATGTTAAACGTTTTTAACCCTAAATTGTCTAGTAAATAACCCAAAATTTGACTGGGGCCAAAAAAATTACAGGGAAGTTATTTAAAATTATTCGGAATACATATTTTTGTGCTAATAACTATTTGATATTGAGGCTAGGCAAGAACAAAACAATGTAGACAAAAGGAATGAGAACGATGAGCGAGATATCTTTTTAAATTTCTTTTGTTATAAAGGGCGTCAGGCGAGCTTACGATCCAGTTTTCTTTTTCTCTAATTCCGATCGTTCTTAGGTAGGTAATCTTAGCCATGACAGATCATCAAAATCAAATGGATCAGCCTGATCACTTACCATCATCAAAAAAGTACATACTATGAAGAAAACAAAAATCGGCGTATGTGTAATGTTTTCTTTCGACTTTTATCGAAATAAAGTGAAGTTGTGCGTTAATGTTGCAAATAGAGTCTATCCAGATTTTTGAGAAACTTTTTAATAGTTAATCAATTCAATTTATCTATTCATTAAGCTCACAACAATTAAAAAACAAATCGAATCGATAAATAAATATTTTTATTGTAAGAAACGCAGCAGGTGTAGGGTAGAGTGGATACGGTTGTTACAATTTTCATTTGATTGCCCATAATTTTGTAAATATACCAGTTAAATGGAAGAAAGATGATTTTTATTGTAAAGTGTTCATTTGTCTACGTATAATTATATAACTCATAGGAAGCAAATTAGAAAAAAATGGGGGAAATGTCACAACCGTCTTGACCCCAAGGGCGGTTGTGACATTTTCAAAAATACACCATAATGATTTAAAATCTTTTTTATTGCAAGTAGTATTGAACATATAGTAACCAAATGTTATTTTGGAATAAAATAAAAAAATAATAACAAAAGAAATTAAGTCTAATACTCTAATCACTTATAATTAACTAGTAAATGAATCAGAGATGAAAAGCGAATTTTGTCACCAACTGTACAAATCACAAGTGGTAATAGAAGCGTTACACGTCTTAATCTATTTGAGATCAATGATGAATCGAAAATAGGACCGCAGTGAGTAAAAGCGATCAAATCATGTATGTTGCCATTAATCAAATCAGTAGTCAATATACAGTTTCATGTGTTTAATGCAGGCGATGCATTTAGTGCTGGGCCACAGATTAATAAGTAGTTACTACCGTAACAGATAAATCACTCCCTAACAAAAAGACCATCACAACTTTTTTAAATGCCTACCGTTTTGCCTCGCCAACTGCTTAGCGGAAAAATATACCTTATAGTTCAAACGTTGAGTTGTTATTGCTCTGCAGCCGCACGCGCCCGCGTGACATTGAAGTAATAGTAATAAAGTCAGGGCTGCTACTACTACTGAGTTTTTCTAGGCCGTCCCAAAATACAAAGCTAATTAAGCCGCTAGTAACTATTTATTAAGTAATTAACTAGTAACTATAAGCTTACAACTTCTCAGTTCAAGTTGATCAGAATAACATGATTTTTAAGATGTAAATAAGTACTAGTAGGTAACGAGCAATGATAAAAAACCTTGTAGGTACCTAAAGGTTTTCATATTGGTAGGTACTTATTCCTATTTCCACTGAAGAGACCAAATAAAAAAGCTTAAATTGTGTATATCATTAGTCCACAAATCCACACAACACAAAGTCGACCAAACATCCAGTTTTGATGAAATAGTCGGAGAGCTCGCTGCTAAATTGTTCTCGACATAAAATTATTTGGCGATACATTATTGTTCTATAGTGAAAAAAATTTTGAACAACGGCGGAGAGTATTTATGTAAAGTATGTAAGTATTGAGTAAAGTAAGTATTTGTTATGTTACTAAATAAAACTGTTTTTACAGATTTAAATTGTGTATTGCTTTATAACAAAACCCATCGTTTCGACACCTTTATAGCAGCCGTGGTAGTTGGGTTTATTAAAAATCAATACACAACTTAAATCCGTTAAAATAGTTTTATTTAGTTACAGGGAGTTGTGACAGATAAAGAAATGTTGTTAACTAAAATGTTGTTAAAGAAATGTTATTACGAGGCATAATACCTATTATTCTTTCCGAAATGTAAATCAAAGACACGGAACACAATTACTCCTGGCGGAGATCAAAGAAGAAAAAAATAAATGTGAATGCGCGCGCTCGCGTCGGTGGCAACCGCGTGAATGTGTACCTTGGAAAGTACAGCGGCGCGTAGGCACTTAGCGCGCGCAAGTACATGAAGTGAAAGAGGCCTGGCTGGGCTGAGTTATTATCATTGGATGCAATTAATCATAACTGAATTGCACCGACGATATAACGGTATAATTCATAGAGGTATCCAATTTCTACAGAATTCCAAAATTGTGTAAGATTTGCAAACGATATTAAATAAAGTGTAAGCTAGAGTGCTTCAAAACTCGTGAACCAAAAGAATAAGTTAAGGAAACGTTAATACATATATGTTATATATTATAGTTTTTTACCTTGAAAGTCTGTAAATTATCAACCCTACACGTGAGAGCGGCATCCCTCCCAAGAGCCACCGTCACATTAGATCCTGGACCCACAAACCGTGGCAAATCTGAAACAAAATAGGAATTGATACAGTACATATAATATTAAAAATCATTATTTTATTATTTTGAATTTCTTATTAAAAATAGTGACGGCGTATTATCGAGAGTACCTGGGTGACCGCGGAGAAGGCTCGGGCCAATGACAGGTTTAAAGTTTTTTACATGTAAGAAAGAAAGTCTATGAAACATTATAGAAAAAAAAATTCAAGAATACTTAAATTATAATTAATAATTCAAAATATTATAAAACGAGCAAGCGGTATTACTTTTGTAACCGTTCCATTAAGAAAATACCTAAAACGAATTTTCTCGAAGATAAAACCCTGACAGATCGATTTCCAGACTTAAAAAACCCCTAACGCTAGATTTTCGTCAAAATCGTAAGAGCTGTTTGCGAGACAGATCGATTTCTAGACCTACAAAACCCCTAACGCTAGATTTTCGTCAAAATCGTTAAAGCTGTTTGCGAGACAGATCGATTTCTAGACCTAAAAAACCCCTAACGCTAGATTTTCGTCAAAATCGTTAGAGCCGTTTGCGAGATCTTCGTGGCATACAAGAACTCCTTGTTTAGTATGTAATAACAATTATAATAATAATAAGAACCCTAACCACCGGTAGCTTGGGCCTTGTGACACTCTAGGTTTAAGTTTTTTATAATATTTATTGTTTTTTAATTATATTGTAAAAAATTTAAATGTAAGAAAGAAAATAAATACCTGAATAATAATAGTATATCGTCGACGATACTGCAATAGCGCTGATCTACTATTTTGCAATAGTGCGTAACTACAAGGTTGACTACTTTCCAGGAGATAAAAAAAACTTTATAATTTAGAATGATAAAGCGAATCTTAGTGAAATATTAGGTTCTTAGTGTACCAGGCCATCAGTCAGTGGTTGAAAAATTGCAGTCAAATTTTGAGTAACCTGACTGAGCGAGACGTGTGATGTTTTCTTCGGTGAGTAAGAAGTTCCCGAGTCAATTCGCCTATTCCTTGCCGTTATCTTTTTTTTTAAATATTATAAAGGTGGCAGACAGGCTGGCAGCCCACTTGATGGTAGGTGGTTACCGCCGCCTAAGGACACAAGCAACACCAAAGGGAGTGCTAGTGCGCTGCCTACCCTGTAGGTGTTTGTTTACCCCTCGCTTGAAGTAGCCCATATTGTAGCTAGATGGAAACACCTCAGGATCTTTTATCTTACCGACCATTCGCGCGCGCGTGTGGGTGTAATCATAATCAATCAATTCTTTCGAAAGAGCGAAATGTGCATGCATTTATCAATAAATAGAATGGCGGGTAAAACCACGGGACACAGCTAGTAGTCTATACACAGTATGAGAAAAATAAACAAGCTCGACTGCAAAGCGTTCGACAAACAATGATGCGTTAAACTGGAGTAAGTCAGCATTACATATTAGTTTTGTACTGAACAAAATAAATCACGAAGAAGTGTTAGAGAAAATAAATATTGACTGAACTGCATAAACGGTAGACAGACTTTGCAAGACGTTATTGGCACCCGGCTTTAGCGCATCTAGAACATAGACATCGAATTTTGAATCTTATTACTACCGCTATAAGGTGAGTTTTAATCGGTAGTCGGTGGATTTCTATTTAAAATATAACAGAGCACCGCCGGATAACCGGTAGCAATAATAAAAACCAATATTAAAAGGAAAATAGAGGGAAAATCTATTGTGATACACTTCCAAAGTAATTTCCTCGTGCATTCGCATTCATTTTATTGCGCCCAATCACAATAGAGTCGATGGCTTATTTTTTTAAATCTAAATATTTTGATCGCATCTCAGTAACTTAGTTTTACAGAAAGATAAAAAATTACTCTATTAGGTCCGTATTACATCCCACGTAGTTTTCCTTTTAAATATAAATTTCATATTGAATAAAAGATGAAACAGTACAAAAAGTACCTAATATTTTCTGTGTAAATATTACTATTAAACATTTGTTTTACCAAATAAAAAAAAATCTAGTTATTGGAACATTTTATGGGCCCGTAACCCATTTATAGACACTTGAATTACAATAATATAATAATAATATTAATATCTTCACACATTCCACACAGCACCATCTAGTTCCACACTAAGCAACTTAATGTTATGGATACTAGACAGTTGATATAACACATAGATTACTTTTTTTGTAAATACATACATATTATAAATACAAACATCCATGACTCAGGTACAAAGGTAAATGTTAACACATAAACATTTGCCCCTAGCGGGATTCGAACCCGCGACCGTTTGGTTTACAGCTAGGGTTACTATAGCCACTAGACCAAACGTGTCGTCAATGTCCCCGAGGAGACGACCGGTATTAATATATTTGTAGACGTTTCCCGCACTATATCGTACAATGGCTCCCGAAGCGCTTATGAAAGATGAAAAGGAAAAACGCAAGCCAACAAAGAAGCAAAAAACCCGACTCGTTTTCAATACACTCAAGTATTCCAAGCAAAGGGAAGAGACATTAGAGGTAATTGATTTAGACATTTATTCGACATGCTATCAATAAGACTGTAAGGGATGTCTTACTTATTTCCCGTTCGGCTGATCTTAAATAGACCCAATAATGTTAAATGTTTAATGTACTTACGATATTATCTTTGCTATTCTAACAGAAGCGTTTGCACAAAATATACAACACAAATAGGCGAAAAATGTTAATGATCCTGAAAAGAATCCACAATTTATTTCATACTAACTTTTGTCTGTGACTTCGTCTGCGCCCCTTTTTCTAAGGCATTTAAATATTTATTGAATCTTGCTCATATTTTTAATCAAACAATGAAATTTTTATTTTTATCTACTTTTTTCTGAATGAAAGGTACACCGTGCCTTTTTTTGTATCCCTGACAACGTGTATGCAAAATTTCACGATGATCGTTTGAGTAGTTAAGGCGTGAAAATGTAACAAACAAACGAATAATCAAACTCAGTTTTACATTTATAATAATTATTTACGATTGGGAAAAACAAAGCTATTTTTTCTCATAAAATAATCTTATAAAAATAAGATCTGCAGTCCTCAACTGGACAGAAAACTCTAGCAGCAGTAACCACCATTTTTACATTACCTGTAAAAACTTAGATTACACTTTTTACATTATTTTTACATTTCGGTGAGTGAGTGAGTGATTACAGAGCAGATTAACCTGTCCTCACTTCCTTGCCTTTTATCCTGTCTTGGTAGACGGGTTTAGTCTTGCTTTAGTTTAATATTTAATATTAATGTACTATAGCCAGAATGTCAACCATTCAATTAAACGAAATTTTTATTTATATTTATTTATTTATTTATTTTATTTTATTTTAGGGAAATTTACAGGTACAAATACATAACAATAATAAGAGTAAATAGCTTAAACCTAATAAAAAATTTCCACTTATAGATTTCAAATTATAGATACAAACTACATATTACAAACTAGTCTAAAACAACGATAATATTATAGTTGGCCATTGAAGAATTTAACGGCTATAATATTATTATATCATTATATCGGCTATAATACTTAGATAAAAGAAAATTTTACTATAAATAGTTAAGCAAAAAGTAGTTTCGTTAAATAGTTGAAGAAAACGGACGGCATACGAGTGGAGCTGTAATAAATAATACACGATGTCAAAAGCGAAAATAAAGGAAGTATCATTCTTCAACATTTTTTCCACGTGAGAGACCTCCAGAGAACAGTACGTGAAATTTCTACTCGAAAACCTTTTATAATTTCCGTTTCCTCAGAGGATGGCATCAGACATCAGATGTGTGCCAATTACGAGTATTCACCTAGCTATTTTTTTTTATGTTGGTATGAATAATCCGGGTCAGGGGCGTTTCGTCATTTTCTGTGTAAAATCCAACAAGTTATGTAATGTTATAGGGAGTAAATACTAAAATATAGTATTTAAAAGACTTTATATTATTTTATTACCCATTTTATGAACTTCCTTTACTTATATGATATACAAAATCAACATCAACTGTGGCGTATGGCCAGCCCATCTGGCGGCAATAACCACCCCATTACAGAAGACCACCGCGAAATAACACCATGTGTTTTGTGCCCCTTCCGTTTCCCTCCCCAATCTTTAATCTATGGTCGACAGCACACTTGCGACATCCGTGGCTTTGCTTATGTTATGGGCGACGGAGGCCACATACCATCAAATGGACGTAACATAAAAAGCTTACTTTTAGAAATTATTGAATTCAACTCGATTTAAAAAAATATTCAATAATAACGTCCATAATATATACTCGACAAACGTTCACGACAAAATGTGAAAAGTTTTACATTATATATACTTATCCAAACTGAAAGTTTGGGTATAAAGAAACTTGTTTGGACAGCTTTGGCAGCCTTTTTGTAATATAATCAGATTTTAATCTTTTAATAGAGTTTTTATTGCATATGTAGGTAGGTGTATACATCCGGTTACAAATTTAAGTTTATCTGCTTATTAATTATATAACTATTTGTGTGAATTCATCAAAAGGACTCAGAGCATTTGTTCAAAAATAAATTTCTTTTTATTTTTTATTCTTATTCTATTCTTATGTAGACTCTTCTTTAAAATGTCTATTAATTAAAGAAAATATTAATTTGTCATGCTGTTGATTTTTTTTAAGTTCAAAATACCTAAGGCAAACTTTAATATAAAAAATATATATCGGTATCTTGAAATAAATTTCAAAAAAAAAACTTCCAAAGTAAGGCCTTAAATAAAAACCGCAGTAATACCCACATTTACCCTATGTATCATTATTTTGAGCGTTATTCGAATCCTATAGTTGTACAATTAAAATTGTAAAGAAATTACACACTGACTTTTATTGGACAACCTGACTTTATTGAATTTGCTGCAACATGTGACAAAAACAACGTTGTTACCTATGGAAATATTAAAATAATAAACAAATTGTTGAAACGATTTAAATTTCAATTTGAAAAACCTTTTTCAGAATGCCTTATTTTTCATTTACTTAAATAGGTTCTACGATAATTATATTAAGAAAACGATAATGATGAATTCTTTGCAATATTACATTTTTTGTCATGCCGACTCTTATTATGTATCTTCCGTTACCTATTTTCGCTCGATTAAAGGGTATTGTTAACAATAACATATAAGTTGTGTTTATCATGGTGTATCTTTGATTAAAATAGTAAATGAGAGACATAAATGTCCTTGTAATATGACCGAGAAAACACATGAGCACTTTTACTAAAATCACTTGTTACGAGTGAATAAATATTTTCTCCGGACGTTCGTCGAATATTTGTCTTAGCTTAAATGGTATTTCTTCCGGAGGTCACGTTATCAGATATACAATAGATTGTGTCAGCCATCGAAATAATATATATCTTTGGTGTCAACCGACAATTATTTAGTTTAACTTTAGGTACATAATAAATTATTGAATTTAGGAGCGGAGTACAATTTTATTGCAGTGCACACTTTGCTGCACAACCTTGAAATAAGCTCTTGCCAGAGCATAATAGTGCCAGAGACCATTTTCCTATGCATCTTTCTTCCTTCTTGTTTATAATTCCCTTTCTAAAATTTATAATAAACAAATAATTGAATAGCTTTCTTAATAAAATACGCTTTCATAATCGTTAACGGGCGAATAGATACCATGAAGTGGTCACAAATTAGACACTTATCTATAAAAAAATTATTAAGTCAAATTCACGAAGACAAAGATTGCAAAAAGGCAGATGAATTAACATGGAGAAAAGAACTTTTAAATGTATATGTTAAAGAGCTGTGGAAATAGTGGAAAGAAGTACCCAAAAATGTATTGATTTTTCCTCTTATAAAAATTAACGCTCAGTAAAGGTATTCGGTGTTTTGAATAGGTATAATTATAAAACTTTTTCGACCAAATAGCAACGAATTGTAAATACCGAGGGAATGATATTAAAAAGATAAGATATTTAAAAAAAAAAGTGATAAATAGCGCCCTGTTAAAAATAAAAGGAGCTATTAAAAATGACAAAAGTGATACTGCTGCTGGTACCTATATTTTACAGGGTGTGGTTTTAAATTATACAAAAATGATTTTATATCCTGCTCATCCTTTCACCTTTCGCGGCTATATTGCAAACGCCAAAACATCGAGCGTCGAGTTTACGAAGTTACGCTTCGTTTGCAAAATAATTGATCCATTATAAAACAGAAATACGCGAAGATACTTTGTATTATCAAATCTGATTCCGCTCGCTTATATAACATATTTCAAAGTTCCTTAAAATATTCTAGAATGTTTTTTTTAACACAGTCAATGCTCTGGGACCAATGGAGGCGAAATTGGGCTTTGGCCTTTAAATCAGTTGTCAAATAACACTCATAGTTTCAGCTATAGCACTGAGGTGAAGTGGACCAGCCAGATTGAAGCAGGATCAGAAGTACTTTGTGGGACAAACGAATAGTGGCCTTCAGCCAACTAGGTCATGACGTAGCAAAAACTTGGGAAAGAGGATAAAATAATTATCCACTACTGATAGACACACTGAAGGATGTATAGCAAACCACAAAACTACTTTAAAATTATGTTAGAAGTAGAAATTTTTTGATTATTGGGTAGAATTGCAGATGACGTGTGGATATAGGCATTTTGTCCCAAATATTACACACATATAGCTTCATGCACTTTCATACTTCAAGACTAATCATACTACTATAAATATCCTATTATATCCCACTATAATATTATATATGCAAGAGTTTATAAAGACGGATGGATGGATCGATGTTTGTTACTCTTTTACGCAAAAACAGCTCAACGGATTTGGTAGAAATTTGGTACACAGTTAGTTTATTACCTGAATTAATAAACAGGAAACACTTTATCCTGGATAATGTAGTATACTTTTTTACTCAATTCGGTTAGGATCACAGCAAAACAACAAATAAGTTGTGCTTTTAATACTCTATGTACAATTAATCCTTTGGTGGACAACAAAGATTTTTACAAAGATTAGGCTGCAAATGTGAAAAATCTGATAATCACTCAACAAAAAGAATGTTTACGAAACTATTCTAAGATTCATTTAAAACAAAAGGGATTCATCGATCAGCTCTGATTAAAATCTAAATCTCGCGACTCAGCAGAACAGCAAGATCCAATTCATTTCATTCCCAATCAAAAGGCGCTCTTTGTCAGGTTAATTGTGAGATGCCAACGGAAGCTGAAATTGTATTCCATTTACTACCTATTTTGAATTCGTTTTCTGTTATTTCAGATTACAATGCAATATTACCTACTTATTCATTTAAAACGGTTCAATTAAGTTAATCTAAAATATCATCTAATGGTGATATGCCCGAAAATTTTAAAGTTTTTTTTAAGTACTTCATTAATCAAATTAAATCACTAGTTGAACTTTAGGGCATGTGATGGTTTTGTTGGTTTGGTTATTTTTATTTATATTTTATACTAGCGACCCAATCCCGGCTTGAAATTTTCAAAAATCCTTTCCGAGCGGATGCTTAGTTATAAAGTAAAGCTATGTTCCAAATTTCAGCTCTCTAGACTTAGTAGTTTTGGCTTTGCGTTGATATTCATACCAAATAACTCAAATTTTTTACAGATTTAATTGTCTTGCAAAAGCTTCAAGAGGCGTTTGGCTGAAGCTTTACACTTACGAGTGTTCGCGTTTCCATTTGTTTTTTATTCTAAAGATTGTCATTTGTTCTGAACCAAGAAAATTGGTTCAGAACAAATGAAAAGAAGGTAGGTATCGAACTCTTTTATCTATTATTTATCTATACCAATATTATAAAAACGAGAGATTTGATTGTTTGTTTGTTTGTTTGTTTGTTTGCATTGAATAGGCTCCGAAACTAATGGACCGATTTGAAAAATTCTTTCACTGTTTGGAAGCTATATTATTAGCGAATAACATAAGATATATTTTATAAAGTTACGCACCATATAATATCACCGCATCGAGGTAACATTGCTATATTATTTTGAGACATAATAAGGTCGAATATCTCTTTTGTCTTGCCAGACGGCTTCATTAATGGCAATGTGTTAGTACAGTATTTTTCACAATAAAATCTTTGATTTCATTAAAAAATGACATTGTGCGATACTATACACACCTACAAAGAGTGTTCTCATTAAGACTTATACGATAATACAATGGAACTCACAGATAAATAATTGCTGTATTGAATAAGTATCAACAGATGGCGCTATGTTAATAATATTATGTAATTTGCAAAAAAAAAATAAACAAAATGAGATATAAACTATCCTATCTTTTAAGTTGGACCAAATAACAGATACTTATGAAGTTTGATCAAAGTCGGTTCAGTAGTTTCAGAGTTTATCGCGAACATACATCGTGACACGAGATTTTTATATATATAGATTAGAGATGGGTTTCCTTTTGGCCAACACCCAGCTGTGTAGCAAAGATGAGGCCTATGATGGAGCGAGCTCATCCAGAAAAAACCTATTCACTCGAACTTTGAAAAGATTTGGGTTATATGAGCTCGGAAATACAGACGCCAGCAGGGACTTCCAAACCGTGGCAGTGCTCATTATAAAGGATATTTTAAAGCACTTGGTTTAAGAGTTGTAAGCAATACTTCAATGCTAGGTGAGTACAACTTTTTTTGGAAATACTAACTATTTAAGATATTAAATTTTTACTAAATAGATGCTAAACAGAATTTCGTGAATGTTCTCATAATATGTTTGTCTTTTTTTTTTTTTTTTATAATATAAAGGTGGCAGACAGGCAGGCGGCCCACTTGATGGTAGGTGGTTACCGTCGCCTAAGGACACAAGCAACACCAAGGGGAGTGCTAGTGCGCTGCCTACCCTGTAGATATTTGTTAACCCCTCGCTTGAAGAAGCCCATATTGTAGCTAGGTGGAAACACCTCAGAAGGGAGATTGTTCCAAAGTTCGCGCGTCCGCGGAATAAAGATTCTACCCAACCGGACTGTGCGCAGTGGCACCTTATCCAAGTAATGCGGATGAACTCCACATCTACGACGCGCAGTACGGTGGTAAAAACTTGGGGTAGGCATTAGTTGGAACAACTCATCAGAGCACTCACCATTGTACAGCCGGTAGAACACACAAAGAGAGGCTACATCCCTTCTTAAACTAAGGGGTTCTAACCGTTTTTGTGTGAGCGTTGGATCATTGACAATTCGAATAATTCGACGTCCTATTATGTTTGGAAGACAATAGTCATTTTCATGATTACATAACGGTAATATTGAAGTGTAGAATTTCAGAAAAATGATTGCATAATAATGAAACCAATTTTGCCCTCACTAAATAGATTGCAGCACTAGCTGCGAGAATCTCCTGGCGTTCCGAATCATGAATGTTTCCGAATTCTCCCGAGATACACCGAGGAAAATATCGGAAAACGATGATCACAATGTCCCAGAGGCGCGCGCGACAGCCGATTAACTTAACAAAAGATCGCTATATCTCAACTTGGCGCATCTCATTGTTCTACATCATTTGGCTCGGAAACAAGGAAGGCGTTCAAGGTGAGAATTTTTTACAAAATTTATAACATTCCTTTTCTCGACGTAGAGCTGAATTATTAAAATGCTCGTGTCTTGATAAGCTATTTCAACCACAAAGGTGAAAGTCAAACAATTTTCCGATAAAAGGACGCGTTATCGCTTTGTATACTTATCATAGCGACGTATATGATTATGTATCTTCATAATATTCTATTGACAAAATCTATTTTCAATTAAATTAAATGTCACTATATAAATGATTCGCACGCCTGTTAGTCCACTATATTATGGAACTTCATAAAAAATAAGAACTATGGTTACATAATAGGTACCTATGTACTAGAGAACTAGATACGTTTGGTCTAGTGGCTAGTAAGCCTAGCTGTTAACCAAACGGTCGCTTGTTCGAATCCCGCTAGGGGCAATGTTTATGTGTTAACGTTTTACTTTTGTACCTGATACCTTTGACCTTTGACCTTGTATTATTTGTATTTATATTTTGTATTTGTATTGTATTTGTATTTATAATATGTATGTATTTACAAAATAAAAGTAATCTATGTAGTATATCAACTGTCTGGTATCCATAAGCATATACTAAGCATTAGTTGCTTAGTGTGAAACTAGATGGTGCTGTGTGGAATGTGTGAAGATATTTATTTATTTATTATTTATTATTCAAAAAAAAATTTGTTTGTATTTATTTAAACACTTTTCGGATGTGATTTCAATCAATTTAAAATCTGCGTCACATTAACTCCTGGAAAATTAATTTTACTGAAACTTTTATGATTTCAACCCTAAATAAACGACAACCCTTCGAAATCGTATTTGGTCGTAAAAGCGGATTAAAGCAAAGGGGTTAGATCCTTAACAAGGAGAAGACAATTTTTGTAAATCACGTGAACCTCGTTATGATTAAAGTAAATATTTGCGTCCACGTAAGAGTTGTGATCTCGGAACCACCTGCTTCAGACACTTGACGTGACATGGGTTGATGTGATGCGTGTCTTCCTTATTTTCCTCGTGTAGTTTTTATCTATTTACCCAGCAAATCAGATACATATTGTGTTTCCAAGGATTGTATTCTAATGTTAGCAAATCATACGTAGGTAGCGTCTTCCAGGATCTAGCGACTATTTCTGATTGTATTGTTCGCCCACTGGTCATCCACTTGGTGTCTTCTCTTATTATGCGCACGTGCAGTAACTGAAATTATCTGCCTTTCTTCACTATTCTCTGAAATTTACAAATTGGAACTCTTCAAGAACAGAGTGAATAAGCTATATTAACGGGAAAGCGAACTCCATCTTCGACCTCATCTTCACTCGAGATTGAGTTCAGGTTAGATTGATATCCCGTATTAAAAAAAAAACATTTAACTGTTTTTTCTTCACCAATTAATTTATAGAAGAATCTGTAGGAATGAATAAAACAGAAGTATGTCTAGGTTTTGAAATAATGTCCAGATCAATGTAAAACAGTGAAAAAGTAATTTTCATGTTATGTGTGAAAATCAGCCAATAAGGTCTGACATGCAAGGGATGGAAGAGATGAAAGTGATGCCGCCTTTAAACACTACATTAATTTCCGATCATTCACTGTGTAGAGTGGTGAAAATTTAAAAGATAAAAACAATAGAATAGAACAGAATTTGGCATCATTTACCCTTGTCATAGTAGTTAGCCTTGTCGTAGTAGTTTTCTACTTGTTGCAGTTTTGCCTGTAAGTTGTTATTCTGAAATCTCAAAATTCTCTTCTAATAGGATGTTTTAATTTATGCTGTCAATCCTTAGCCTGTTGTAGAGGCCTACGGTGTGTATACGCCATTAATTAATCCTGATAAATTATTATCACACGTCATAATGAATAAAAAATGTCCATTATAATCGAAAACACGTCTCATTGTTCCGCCCGAAAAAGGGACGTGTGATTTTTCTACGCACCGCGAAATTGCCTGCGATTTAGTGTACAGGAAAGAGGTGGTCCGGGGCTATTTGTTTCTGCGGATTAGCTGGTTTTATTAACGTGGCCCACATAAACATTTGATAAGAATTACGTACCTGTATTTATTTACTTGCCCAACTTAATTCGAAAACAAGTCGCTTACAATTACAAGTGGCCTTACGACCTTACGAGGGTATATTCTTGGAGCTTACAATAGAGTTGAATGGCCTCCATGTCGTTCAATTATTTGTTCGCTGTTTAATGAGAGCTCCATTTAACTTCTCATAAAGTATTTGGTTTACAAGTGAAGCAGCTATTTTATTAGAAATTGTCAATCTATGGTATTCTGTTACTTTATATTTTATACTAGCTAAATCCGTCCACACTTTGCTGCAGCGCGCGCGTGCGATGCGCGCGGTACTGGATACTGTTTATATACATTTTTTTTTTCTAAAATAAAAGTAGCTTAAGTTTCTCCTTATAACATCAGCTATCTCCCAGTAAAAGTCCCGTAAAAATCGATTCAGCCGTTTCTGAGATTAGCCAGAACAAACAAACAGACAGGCAGGAAACTTTTTTTTATCATATTTACCGTTCGCTTGAATATTAAACTTAAATTTCTGAAGATATAGGTCTATCTGGGAAGCTAATTATAAAATTGTATTTTACATATTGATCCATAAAGAAATCACGTATCTGTGTAGAGAGCAGCATTATTTGTGTAGCAGCATTAATGGCAATGCCAAAATGTTCTTAACATTATTACAGTAATTATTGGAAATTTAGGTTTTATTAAGTCATAAGTGTCAGTTGTCAAATTATGTAGCTTATTAAAACGTATTAAAACTAGATAATGTCATTTGATGAATTATAAAATATTGTCAACGAGACATTTATTCCAAAATTAATATTTTCTGTGAAAAATTCGCACAGAAAAGCTTCATACATATGTCTTTTAGATTTACGAAAGAAATATATAACGAGAATAATTAACTAAAAGTTTGTTCTCAACGAAAGGGTTTTTTACGGTATGTGTTTCTAGTATATTTGTACTATAGATGCCGTAAGTTTTCTAACAAGCAATTTAAAAATTCTCGTAAATAAAAATTTCACTAAAGATTACATAGAAAAGGTTAAATAAATGTCTAAGAAATATTTGCGTAAGACAAAAACAAAGTAATGACTTTTGTAACTGAATTTCGGCATCTTGCCTGTTTTCTGCGTATCCTGTTCTCCAACTTGTAGCTTTCAATTTTATTATTAACTAGGGATTCATTTTTAAAATTTAAGCAAAGAATTATTCCCCCACCTATAATTTTCTGATTCTACTGAAGCTAAATATAGGAACAGGTTTCCCAGGTTGTGGAAAAAGATTGACTGGATCCCGATAGCAGTTATTTCAGTGAGCTTTAAGAAGAATCTAGCTCAAGACGTTACACAGGTAAGTAAAGCAGTGTAGAGTAAAGTAATCAACATCTATCCCTTGAATGGCTACCATCAATCCACGGGGACGTAGCCGTCCGTCAGCCACCCGACCGCTGACAGGCAATCGCTCTTAGTGCTTGGTACGAGTGCGAGCGAAAAGCGATCATCTATCATAAATGTTACCATGCGTTCATAATATACACCATATTATGAAACATGATTACGATTATATGTATATGTGAAGTCCTTTTTTTTTGTGGGAAAATCTGCGAACCAGATCCCCACCGACCATGGGGGGATCGGTGAGGTATGTGGAACTTCTACCCACTAAAAACCCACGGTGTTTCTTCGCGCCGTCTATGGGCAGGGGTTAGGGGACGTTAAGACACGCTACCTTCTCCCCCCGCCAGACGAGGCCTGCGCACACTTGCGGGCTCTACCTCGATTAGGCGCGGAGTGTGACCTCCGCGTCGTGAAGAGACGTACCGGAAACACACAGCACATCTCCCCTCGTTCTCCGGTGTTGTGATGACAGCGGACGACCCCTTGTCCGTCGACCCCGGGCGAAGCGGCATAGGCCGCCTATTCTCCAGCTCACGCAGCGGGCAGTCAGCGAGGGGCTTCACTTCTGAAGCATCCCATAACCTCTTCTCTGCGGCACATCCTACCGCAGAGTTAGAGGCCGCTTCCACCTGAAACTCTCGGACAACCCCTGCCCGTGTGGCCGCTCATCTGTACGGAATTAAGGGTGGGCCCAAAGGGGTGTGCACCTGACATTTCCACAGCAATCGCGGCAGCCCGAGAAACGGGCTCCACCTCGTGATGCCGTCGCGGAAGAGTTACTAAGCCTGGTGGCGAAGCTGGGTGTTTACTCTTCCAGACGACTGCGGAGGGCGGTTACTAGGCTGGCCCCCGAAACCGGGTCTTCACCACCCTCCACAAAGCCACGATTGCGGTACTCTGCCAGTCGGTCCTTCCCTGCCGCAGAGCTCCGTCTTCGCGTGCGTTGCCCAACTACTACTGAGCGACAGAGGCATCCGAGAAAATCTGCCCGCTGCGACCCCACCACTGCACGGTCTTGAGCCACCTAGGGGGGGAATTAGGACGTTTGAACAAGTTCAGATTGACCATAGACAAGACTCTTCAGCAGTTGTCTGTCTGGAGATAGAAGAAGTATATTATAAATGTGTAAGTTTATAATATTTGTTACTCGATCTCTAATTTATTTATGTGAACTACAGTCACGAATGCTCTAGAAGTCTAGTTTAACAGATAAAATACTTTTTATACATTTTACACTGCTTTACACTGCTAACATTTACAATAGTTTTATATATTATTTTTTCTAACACAAAATTAGCTTAAGTTACTACTTATAACATCAGCTATCTGTTAGTGGATGTGCATGTCAAATCGGCCTAGCCGTTTTTGAGATTAGCTGGAACAAATAGACATTAAAAAAAAATGTTATAAGAACAATATACAGTTTGAAATACATTTAGTAAAAAGCAGTTATTTTGACATTACAAACAGACACTTCAATATAATTTATTAGTATAAAAGAGACTGCGAGAGGCGAGCAACAGTTAGTTTAATCTTCGTTTCTGTATTCGATTGGGTCACACATAAAACTGAAAGTTGGCTCCGCGACTCACTATGATAAGTTAAATGGTGTTGTGTGCCGCGGCTTTCATGTATATACATCGTCGTTCATTTTGACTAATTTCGGCTTCAATTAGCGCCTCCGTAACAAGATGACTCAAAATTATGCCTCGTAATTCTATCATAGAGGGAACGTGAGGGATTTAATGTAATTTGTGTTGACAATTATATTATAATCTATTATGTATGCCGAGTTCACAGCTCTATGCCTCTTTCTATATACTTGCATTTCAAGTCCTGATTTATTTTATTTTATTTATTTTAGGAAAATATACAATATCACGCTGTACATTATACACAGACATACAAAAAAAAACATAAATCAGTAAAGTTAAGTTACAAGTTACTACAGGATGTTGGAGCTGGGAGAAAACATACAAAAAGGTAAGTAAACAAAAAAAAGAAAGAGAAAAACAAATAAATAAACCAATTAGCAAAATATAATATAAAATACAAAATAAATAAATAAACAGGCCGTTACAAAAAGGAGACTATACAACTATATTTTCGAGAGTCAGTTTAATAAAGGCTTCGTTTATAGGCTTCTATAGGACAACTGAAAATATCCAGATCTGGCAAGTGTTCATTATAAAATTTACAAAAGCGATGCAAAAGGTATTATGTATTTCCTTTTGCAGGACAGAATGTGTAACGAACACTTAAGGCGTGAATTTATTCGAGGTGATTATAGTAGACACTTAGCTTAAGTTTTTTAAACTTTTAAGTTCTTGAGTAATATATAAATAAATTCTTAATTAATTCTTCAAATTGTTTTTAATATGAAAAATCCTAATTATTATAAATTTATTACATTTCAAGTGACAATTCATTTTTTTAAAAATTTTTTTTTCAATAAATAAACTGTTCTTGTCCGGTCACTTGACATTGTCTATTAGGTTCGATAGGTATACCTTGATAGTGCTTAACTATATAGGCAATTGATTTAATCTATCAGCCCGTCTGTTGCCCTTTTTCATTAAAAAGTACATTAGTAATTACTTAACTTTTAAAATTAAGGACTGCAACTTTACATGTGATATGTAAATTAACACAAAATTTAAATATAAATTAACTTAACGTCTTAACCAAGTTCCTGTTGTCGTGCATACATTAACTAACTTAATATATTAGCTAACAAGTGTTTTTAATTTAAACTTAGTTAAAGAAATACATAAAAACTAACTTAAAATATTATTAGCTATACAGTTTTTAATTTCTTACTTTGATGTGTATTTTTAAAATATATAACAAATGAGCAAATATATGAAATACAATTTTTTTTTAAGTATAATATTTAAATTTACAGAACTCTAAAAGTTGACCGGACCTAATGGCGTTAAGTTATTTTTTGCAATTATTTTTTTAATAAAAACAAATGGAACATATAGCAATTACTATTGTAAGTAATCAGGGCAAAACGTTACAAAGATTAATATATGAATATTAAAACGCAAAAAAAACGCAGTTATCTACATATACACTGTTAACATTGAGAGCATTTTTGAAATGAAACTTCTTTGCCCGCGATGAGAGTAAATTTTTTGTGATTTTGAACTTTGTGTGACGCCTTAGTGTAACGATCATGTGACGATTCTTGTAACAATTCTCTGACATCTACCTATTTGATCGCCATAGAAGTTTCTCTTCTGACACGCGCTTTTTTTTATTTTTTCTGCCACCGCGTAATTCGTAGTTATATCATCGTTTTTAAGTAAAGATGTTAAATCCAAATTATTTTTGACAAATAAACATCACAAAAAAGTTGAATTTGCCGCCCATATTTTTCTTCACATTCGTGGCCAGTATTACTTAAAACTTTGATTTTATTTAAGAATTATTATGGAACTTAAGTTTACTCTGACCAAAATGTTGTAACTTTGGCAAACACATTAAGAGGTGGCAACGAGGTCATCAACTCGTCCACAACAAAAGAGAATCCCAATCGTATTTCAGTTTTGCAGAGGTCGGAATGAAATTCAATCATTTTCTCCGAACCAAAAGAAATTTCAGTTAAGTGCGAATTCTCTAATAAACGTCGCGTCGACACAAAGGAACATCATATTATTTTTTCGACAACAAAAGTGCTTCATTTCATTTTTTTTCCACCGACATTATTGATCATTGCATGTAGACGGTGGGCTACAATTTTTGTAAGTTTCATAAATATCTGGCGGTTGCCACAATCTCCTTATAGAAGACCACCATGAAACAAAGCATGTGAGCTCTGATTAATTTAAGATACGTTACCATTCAACTGATAAATAGTACCATTCAAGACCACCATGAAATAACAGCATGTGTGCTGTTGTGTTTCGGTAAGTGAGTAAGAGAAGCCAGAGCCAATTTCCCCATGCATTCCACAGCCTTAAGGCACTTACAGCACCTGTGTCATTGTTTATTTTATAGGCGACGGCAGCCACATACCATCCTGTCTGTCGATCTTAACATCTAAAAAAATCAGAAACTAATTGGTAAGGTATACTACGTCTGACGGCAGCAATGTCTTTCTCATTTACGACTACCGTTAAGAAACGCTTTAAGTATGATGTTGTGTTTAGATGAGTAAGAGAAGCCAGAGCCGATTTTTCTTATGATAACTTTTGTTTAATAACTTAAACAAATTTCAGTTTTTTTTTAAGTAAAAAAGTTAGCATTTTTTTTTAATAAGGACAAACTTAGAAACAAACAAATACATTTTTGAACTGTTACTTTTGAAACTTCCTAGCTGATCATTCACTATAAACATTCCACCTAGTGCGAAGGCTGAGCTAAAACACGTAAGTATAATGAAAGTACCAATAATGTTCTCAAGAATATATACATGCGACAAAAACATGTTATCAATATTATTGTGAAATATTAGAGGAATGTGACATGAGCTTTTACTGACAGTAGATAACGATCAGTGCCGAACTATATAATTATCGCAAAATGAAAGCCGATGCCGATATACCTACACGATGATGAAATAACTATGCAAAATTATCTTGGGAGACTAGCTCTAATTACTGGGTTGCCTTATAACTACTTCCCATAAATTGCGAAGATCAGTCAACAGATAGCTAACTGATAATAAGGGTCCAAACTTCTCGTTAATTACCAATAAAGTTTGCCTTACACTTTAACCGCTGGATGCCTTCCAAGAAAAGACCCGGGGTTCGAACTTTGAAACTATCCGTGTGTGATTATAGAAAAATGGTACGAAGTCCGAACCTTAATTAACCTAGTCGTAAAATTTAACTTGTTCAGTGAGTTTTAAAACTTACAAGCTCGGCTAAATTGCGGACATGATATTATAGCAATTTCTAAGAGATATACCAACTGTGTTAGAAGCCTATAGCTTAGACACCAATACTCTTAAATAAAACAGTTAATCAGAACAAAATATAAAATATAGTCTATGTTACTTGCTGATAATGTAACTTTCTATAGGTGAAAGAATTTTTCAAATTCGGTCCAGTAGTTTTTTAGTTTATTCATTACAAACAAATCTTCTCTCTTTATAATATTAGTATAGATATAAACTGTGATTTTATTTACATAATGGACAAATGAGGTAACAATATCAAAATATTTTTATTCCAAAAGAAATTCTACGAAATACTTCTTCAAAAACAAACTTAATGAAATATTCATGAAACCATCAAACGGATGAATACAACATATCAAACACTGAAATGTGTCTACTAAAATATTTAACTCTACTAAATAAAAAAAATTGTCTAAAAATTCAGACTGAAGATGTTGAATATTAAAGAAATAGAGGTAAAATATTTAACTCGACTAAATAAAAAAAATTGTCTAAAAATTCAGACTGAAGATGTTGAATATTAAAGAAATAGAGGTAAAATATTTAACTCGACTAAATAAAAAAAATTGTCTAAAAATTCAGACTGAAGATGTTGAATATGAAAGAAATAGAGGTAATATATTTAGAGCTACCTACAAAACAGACTACTTTCGGAAACTCCACTCCACTCAAGCCTTCGAGCAAGCAATACAATATTTGAACTAACATTCGCGGCTTATTTGGCAAGCCTCGGGGTCTCAGCAGAACTCAATAACTCCATTGTAAGGGCAGTGCAAAAAACACCATCCTTTTTGTTCAGTTTCCAAGTTATATTAACATTAAAGCATACGGGATAAAAACATACAATTCATCACGCAATATGCTGAGTAACAGATAGAAAATTAAAAACATTACTCGTTTCCTTGTGTTGTTAGAAATCTTATTTTTATTTGAAAGTAATCTATGAGCAGGCATCAAAAATAAAGTAAAGCGTTACATTTTTACGGTAGAAACAAAGTAATAAGGAAAAGTGAGATGTTTGCATAGAGAAATAACGATAAAGCTGAGTTGTATCCTGTAAACAAGAAAATGCTGTACGCCACTTCGCCTCTGGCAAAGCTAATCCGAGCAAAGTAAAGAAAGTGTAAGTTAGCATTTTACAAAGAAATGCACTTGATATTTTCTCACAGATAATGCCAAAATGAAGTAGAAGAAAATATTCATCTTATGACTTTTCATTTAGCATTTTTGTCTACTTACCTATAGTATAGTGCAATTAGCCCAAAAAACGGCCTAACCTCAACATCCACAGTCCACATATATTACCAAACAATATGTAGACTGTATAGAACAATTTGGAGCTGGAATGATACTTTTACTTTGGATGTTGAGGTCTGGTTCTAATTGCACCATACCACTAATGGCGAAACTATTTTTTGCTCTCTCAAAATTTTTTTTTTTTAGAAATTTAAATGTACTATTTTTTTAAAAAAAGGATAAAGAATTTATCTTTTTTTTTTATCGAAATCAGAATCTTCTGTTATCAGGCAACAATAACCACTGTTGGCAACAGCACCAAGTGGACTGCTACCGATCAGTCTCCTTACCGACCATTGCATAAGAAGGATTAGAACTGAATGTAATCCGTTTACAAAGAATAAGATATAAATCAGTATAAAACATCTTGTTATTCTCCAATTCTATTTAACATAAGTTGTTGTAATACGATTTCCCGGAAAAGCTCGCCCCTCACGCACTTTCGTAATTACAGCCTTCCGCGATGTTCGGCCGTGGATCACAATAGTGCCAAACCAAGTGGTAAGGGCAATTGCCAAAATCACTGTTATAATTTATTTATTGAAGAATCAATAGCTTATTTTATTTTATTTTTATTTTATTTAATAGAAACACCAACAGTACATCAAAATTAGCTGTCACATACACTTATAAAGATATAAAAACACGTTTACATTTGTGTACCAATTACAGGTATTTACAGCTAGCTACATGTTACATGTTGTCATGAAAATTTAGAAAAAATAATAACAATAATAATAATCAATAATAAATACATATATCTACTTGAAACAAAACATCGTAAAAATGAAAGCAATTAATCAATATTTTTAGACCTTGAGAGTTTCCTTTTAAAACAATTCAAGCTGTCATGAAAAATATCAACCTCTAAGTCATTCTGAAGAGAATGGAAATTGGAAATCATACGATTGACCGGGGAGAACTTGCCCAAGTTTGTGCGTATTATGTCACAGGAAAATACCCTCGTAATAGGATATCTGGGTATAGCACGGGGCACCACCACAGATAGGAGATTCAAGACATCAGGTGCCGAGATAATTCCATTAGCTATTTTATGTAAGGTAACCGCATCCGCAATCACGCGTCGTTTCTCTAAAGACTGAAGTTTAAAATGCAGTAATCTAGAATTGTAATCCAGAGAAGGGGAACATTGTTTATCCTTATGAGCCAAGTATCTTGTAAAATTACGTTGAATACGCTCCAGCCTCACTATATGAGATCGATAGGAAGGGTTGTAGGTTAGCTTACAAATACATGTAATTATGATTGAAATTTATTCCTTACTTACCTAAAGCCAATAAGAGATTTTTACATTATAATATGAGTTCATACGTTTTGCGGACAAAGAGGCGGGCGCAAATCCAATATCCCCTTGTACCTCCCATAACCACATCAATTGTTCAGCCGGTCGCTTCGTTAAACAAATTAATACCTAATTGGTTCTTGTCAAGCACTCTGAACTCAGGGTCCAATCTGAAAGGGCCGCAATTTTCAATGGAGCAACCCAATTATGCCCCTTCATGTATGTGCGAGGGGTCGAAAAAATACTCTTAAATTTGCTCAGTCAAATACGGTTCCCGATGGTAAATTCTTTCAGGAGAAACTCGTTACTAATTTGTACAAAATGCATGTTTAATTACCTACTGCTTTGTAAATTATAAATCACTCAACGGATTATGATACGTTTGCCACTAATGGAGACATAGCTATAAACGAGGAATATGTGTGTATACATTCCTCGTTAAATTTCTTAAATATATAAAAATACATCTCGGTAGTGGTAGATCATCTACACAGGACGGTTCTGTATTGCGGCAGTAAGGGATGGCTCAAGGGGAAAAGGGATGGCCCTTACCCCGTGGAATATAGGCACTTTTGATGTTGTAATAAGTGAGTAAGGGCTGCCAAGGTTCACTTCCTCATTTCCTCCTTGTTCCATATCCTTAATTCTATCAAGGCCGGGAACGGATTTGCAATTCCAATGACTTTGCTTGAAAAATATATTTAAAAAAAACCATTACTAACTTACTAAGTAATAATTATAAATGTCTAACGGTCCATTGATGGTAGATGGCTACTGAAACATATAACATAACAACGCCACAAGTGCTGAAAGTTCGGTGCCGACCATAGCAGGAAATGCGCTCTGGAATCCCATAATCACTCACCGAAACACAACAGCACACGTGCTGTTATTTCACGGTGATCTTCTGTGACAAGGTGGTTACTGCCGCTAGACGGGTTGCCCAAATAACTGCGCAGTTATTATATCGTTGCTTTTTCAGTTGAAAATATAATTTTAAATATACAATCTTAAAATCTTAAATCTTACGGTCGTCACAGAAATTTTATGTATGTACTGGAAACATATAAAGTAACATTAATATTCTTCTTTTGCAAACACATACATATCAATTTGTATATAAAAGAATTAAAGTAAATACAAAATTCATTTTCATTAACTTGCAAAGAAAATATTTCTTTAATAAATTAGTTTTAAACGCAACACTTACCAACAGAATCCGTGCATCTGTACAGCACAGAAACACACAAAAAAATCAACAGAAACTTTGAACGCCACTGCACTAAGTTATAAGTAATCATGATACACAATATTGTAAGAAAGAGCACTGGCCACACATAAGAAAAACTCAAATTACAAACTGCGAGATAGCAAAGTTTTCTTCGCGATGTCTGAATCCCAAACGAAAACACGTTAGGGGCTAGCCGATGTTTCGATATTACTGTTCGGTCCCGCACAGCGGAGGCTGTTCTAGCGGCAAGCCTTTAGCGCATGCGCGGTTTCAACCCGGTTTCAACCATTGCAATGCAACCACCTCTTGCCTCTGTTTGCTTTGCTGTATTTCTTTTGACAGTTTCAAATGCCTCACTCGAGCAATTTAGTTTAAAATAACATCAACTGTGACTTACTTTGTAGGAAACTTTACTGTCTTCAATTCTCAATAGGAAAATATGTTTTTTTTTTAATATTTCTACACTGCGCGATGAAACCTTGACACCCAGACAAAGAAAGCTTTTGTGATTTCTTCTTAACTGCTGAAATTGTTTATTTTCTTTATCCTGGCAATATTTACCAAGAGCATCAAAGTAATTTCTTCTGCAACGTACATCTGTTCTCCCAGACAAAGTTCGGAAACTGTTTGAATCCTATAGAAACGCGTACGAAGCCAAAGAAAAATATGTCTTTGATAAATTTGAAATTTGACTTCCACTCGAATAGTATTGAAATAGTGAGTCCGTCTGAAGTACAAAGTTCTGCAAATGCATTCACAGTCCAACTTTATTACTGGCACGATGCCTCGCTTATTGACCAAATGGTGGTAGTAGTTTACCAAACTAATAGTGGTAATAGATATTACTCAATAGTTATTACGCCAACAGTTACTCCTGCAAGACGGGCTTCCACTTTATGACTACAGACAGCAGTGTAGCCTTTTTTTTGCGAACCAGATCCCCACCGACCATGGGGAGATCGGTGGGGTATTTACTTCTAGCCACTAAAAACACAGGGTGTTTCCTCGCGTCGCTGCAATTACAAAACTTTCACATGAAAAACATTTAGATCACTTTGAAAACCTATCTTTCATAATTGAGCAATAAATATACACAAGGATAATACTAACATGTAAAAGGAAAAGCAAAATGAAATCCATATATCGAAGGCAAATGCCATTAAGCTCATAAAGCTCTTGTTTGCTATGCATTAACTAGTCTTGTATTAGCAAAAGGGTGCATCATCAATCAAGCTCTATATCTGTTTTGCCTCGCGACGGCAAACATCGCGCTGATATTAGATTCTGTGTACGGATAGAGGCGCAACGCGAGAACATATACGCGACTTCATGATAATCTATTTATTTCATGCCATTGGTTCTCTCTCTGGCTTGGAATTTTGGAATTCTAGACTCAATTTTAATCTCAACTTAATCTAGCTTTAGTAGTAGTAAGGCACATTACGTTTTGCAGCCATTTGTGTAGCCCTTCTTGTGACAGTAACTATAACTACCCCCTTATAGAAGAACGCTGTGAAATTGCAGCAAGTGTGCTCTTGTTTCGGTGCGTAAGAGATGCCAGAGCCCATTTTCCTATCCCTTCTTAATGCCTTAACTTCAATCAATTCTTCAAAAAAAAAATATCAACTTCAAAAAGCAATTTCAGAAAGTGATAATAACGTAGATGGGAGCAAAAAGAAAGATATGGTACGTTCTTTCATTACGTAATCGATAAATGGGCTACATACAACTGAATAATCCCTATAAGTGCAATTTCCAATATCAAACTCGTGTCATAATGGAGAGAGTAGACAAATGTATTCAAATTGTGCCACAAAAACTGTATCCCTTATTTTGACGTCCATGTAATTACGTTATTATGTATGACTTTATTTTAAACGTCTATATATAAGCCAGTGTCCTTTGAGTGACAGAATGAGTGCAATATACTGAGTTCATTGCACTCAGTATATGAGGTCCATGTGCGGGTAGAAATTCACTAATCTTTCCTAAAACTAAAACCCTTGTACTGATTTAAATTCCGAAATACACTTAACACTAGTGGTAGTTTGAAATTTGTTTAAACTAACTCACTTATCGTAATTAGAGAACAATTTGTTGGGTCTAATTGAATAAAAAGTTTATACTTATTTGTTCAATGCAGTAAAATGTCGATGCCGACCCTCACATTAGTATGCGGGCCGGAGACGGCAACCTATTGTGGCTTGTTTATCCACAAATTCCCACCTGTATGTACCCCCTCCGGTTCCTGTTTACTTAATACTTGTTTACAAAATGTTACCTCTCGATATGGGTTGAAGATCACAAATATTGCAGGCCGCAGATGGAAGCAACGTTCATGTCAATAAATAAACTATACAAGACAACGTAACGTGTAGGTAGACGTTCATTTGTACCACCTTGTTAGTCCTTATTTTTGGAAGGAATAGACTTCATAAGAAAGAAAGAAGGAGGTGGCCACCAGTGCTCCAACAACATCTGAATTTTAACTAGTGTGTAAAATACTTTTTGTGATAAGATGTGTTGGGCAGGTTGACGGTTCGCTTGTTGGTAGGTGTGATAAAGATAAGAGTTTGGACTCTGGAATCCCTTACACTTTTATACTAATACTAGCTGTTCCATGCGACTTTGCCCGCGTAACTTTAATATAGCCTATGCTACTCGCTGATAATTTCAATTGGTAAAAAAATTTTCAAAATCGGTCCAGTAGTTTTTGAGTTTATTCACTACAAACACACAAATATTCTCTCTCTTTATAAAAGAGTATAAAAGTATAGTATCCGCAGTTGGACCACCAACTGAATTCGATGAAAACCCGTTTGAATTCCTCAATTGCTCCATTGAATTAAAATATTCTATTAACATTGAATTAAAACATTCTATTTAAATAACTATGAGAAAATTGACTTTTAAATATTTCTATTTTATGAAATCATACATACAGAGGTACATACAGAGCGGTCGACATCCCTATGTCGACCGCTTGGGACATCACGGACTTTCCTGCATTAATAGCGCCGGCCGTATTTCAAGACACGCCAGCATAAATGACATCACACATCGGTCTCTTGCCACCATTAATATACCTTCCATTCTTGAACCAAATGGTATCGTGCGTGATGATGGCAAGAGACCTGATGGGATGTCCCTAGTTCCATGGAGGATGGGTCGTCCACTAGTGTGGGATGCCACCTGCGTCGACACTTTGGCACCGTCCCACCTTCATGGAACACTTACAACAGCTGGTGCTGCTGCGGAGGCGGTCGAAAAGCGGAAAATTCAAAAATACAGAGATATCGGCATCGGCTACATATTCATTCCCTTCGGTGTCGAATCTCTGAGTCCGTGGGGTCCCAACGCGTTTAAATTTTTTAACGTCTTGTCGAAACGTTTGGTCGACATAACCGGCGATTATAGAGCTGGCCATTACCTCGGGCAACAGATTAGCATTGCCATACAATGCTTTATATTATTTAATGTGTAAATATATTTAACTTAGGATTAAATACAATAAAACTCGATCTGTTCATCAAAAAAAAAATGCAAATATAATAATAACATTTTATGAAAAAGTTTCAATATAGGACTATTAAATCTCAGGGCCATTAAGGTTAATAAACTGCTTAAATAGTTTAAACACGTTTATAAATAGTTCAGCAGTACAAGACACTTGCTTATAATACCTTTAAGTTGGTACCTTCATTCCCTGACTTATTGCAAGTTATAGCTTTGGAACTCTCATTAAAAACAAAATTAACGACGAAACACACAGCAATTTAGAAAAACTTGAGTGGGGTAAGTAAATCATAACTTTTCCGAACAATTACCGTAAAATTTTAACTTTGGTAAAGTAAATCACTAAAGTTTCGGTTAGAATAAATTATTCTTTGTCCCATTACCTCTATCAAGGTTTAAATGCTTTATATTTCTTTATACATTTTCTTCATATTATCGATTATGCAATTAACGTTCGTTAATATTCTATATAATATACGTAAATAAGTAAAGACAAAACAGTTCAGTATTTTTTTTTAGTTGTTCGCGCGCAAAGAAGTTTGAATTTTACACTTGAAAAAATTTTTTTCACCTTCCAAGTGATTAAAATCGAATTTCGATCAGAGAGCGGACTCTATAGTTCACTAAATATATTTAATTAAATATTTTAACACATTTGATTTTATTTTTGCTTCCATAAGAGAATTCCCCGTTTATCCCTCTTTCTATAAGTAAAAACCGAATCAAAATCGGTCTAGTCTAGCCATTTGACTATCGCACGACGATTTTTTTGTAATGCAAATTATTAAAATAACTAATAGTGAAAACCGCATGAAAATCCTTTCAATAGTTTTTGAAATCATCGCCAACATACATACAGACAGACATACGCGGCTGGGGGACTTTGTGTTACAATATGTACTTCCACCAGTTGTCCAGTTAATGACTCGGACAACTTTAAGTCGAAAACTCATTACAGATAAATTGTCATAATCTAACAAAGAACATTCATTCGAATATTTTTAGTAGTGCCTCTGGTCGTCGAAGTGACTAGAAACACTTCCGTGGCAACGATCCGAATGGCTGCGATAGAAAAATATATATTTTTGGGTCCGTTATTTATTGCAGCAAAGTTGAACGCAACAAAGCCAGTCCTCCATGCATGAAATAATCGAATTTACTTATACGATATTTTACGAGCTGTCTGCTCTGCGCCGTGACTGTGACACAGGAAGCGGAATATGACAGCCAAGTATTTTATGTACAAACAAATTTTTCGCAGTTATGCAAACGTTTTACATTAGCATAATACAGAAGTTTACGTTTCAGTTGCACTCCACCGTTGTGTGTCTCAACGGTAAGTCGTGTGCCTCATTAAAATCACAAAAAATAGTGAAATTTTCATTATTTTAAGCAACTAAGCAAAATGGTTGGGGCTCCAATGAGAAGTTCATGTCTGCCATTTAATTTGCTCAAAACGATAATAATCAAGCGGTGCAATTAAATATTAAGCACATTTTTTTTATTATTATTTTATTTTACCAATTATTTTTTTTATCAAATGTATATTTTTTTAATAGGTGAATATACTAAAGTAAATATTTATACAGTTGATACAAACTGTAAATATAAAAGTTACACAACAATACATTTTTAATTTATTGCGTCTCAAATATGATGATACCCAAAAAAATAGAAAAATTTTTTTTTTCTAAAAATCCATATATTTTTTTTATTACCTCAAATTTGTAATAAAAAGTAGTATGTTTCATTGGAGAACCTATAAAATCCTAGATCTCTATTGACAACTGATCATTATTCATCAGTTACCTACCTTAAAATACTGGCACAAAATATTTAAGACAATGAAATGACGTGAATGAATAAATATGTCACAATTCCGTTAGTATGGGAGAAGGTACTTTTCGTGTCTACGTTCCGCCTTCCATAAATTCCACCTATATATCCAATGTACGCTGCTCACGTAGCGACTGTCTCAAACGATTATATCGATTATCGAGACGAGTTGGCAGCGATTTTATATACAATCGAATTGGAGCTGCTCCTCTAATGAATAAGTCGTACCTCGCATTTACTAACAATAGAGACAGCGCATTGTATAATTGTAGGTATATTAAGGCTGAAGTGAATAATAAATTGAGATGAATTGTTTTGGACTGTTTACAAGCGAAAGCACTTCGCTTGTAATAATTTGTTTATTACCAATTTGAAGAGAGAGAATGATAATTAGCAAAACGCGATGCTCGCGATTCTTACATTTGCACTGGCAAAAGCGTGGCTTGGAGAAGCGACGTTCTATTCTATATCGGGACTAAATATACCTACTTATTTACCAGTACTTATTATTAAACTTGCATTACAGTAAATTATAAAAGATTTTCATCCATTTACAATTAAAAAAATACATCTAAAATGTGATCTATTGTAGGCATTGGCCATGATAAATTCTGTTAAATAAATTACTTAAAATATCACTAAAAAGCGTGAAAATCATATATTTTTTGTATTGAAATGCCAATTTTAATTAAATATTCATAAACCCTATCCCTATGCTTATCGTTAATACTACTATCCAAAGGCACCTTGCACCACCTTTGACATTGTCAGTCTTATGGGCGAATGTATCAAGTGCATCTATTAGACATCTAGCCTGACAGTTTGACGACAAAGAAAAATATATCACATGAATAGACAGCAACACTGTCAGTGTGTAATTAAGTGATACTATGTCTATTTACTTGTGTCTATTTTTCTATTTTATACAGAGCTTCTAAAGAGCATTACCAAGACGTTGCTTTTCTGTCTATGTGGGTGACATATCTACTCGTATACTTATATACCATTAATTAAGCCGTCAGCCTGACGTTATCTTATAGCATTATTAAAGAATGTTCAAACAGTGGGAAACAAGTAAGTAACTTAAGCCACAAGCTCTTCATTAAATAATCTTTGAGATTTATAATAATGAAATTGTCTTCAATATCAAGTTTATTAAGTCACGACTTCCTCAATAACGCTTATCGTCCCAGTAAATTCATAGTACGTACTGGTTTATGAATTCGCATTTAATGTTCTAGATAAAACGTTTACTGCGTTATCAAGCTTTCATTGAGTAGTAAACAACCAAGTTGTTGAATTTAGAATCGCATGTACATCTTCGATTACGATTTAAAGAAAATCAGCATACGACAGACCGATGCTCTGCTTGATATGTGCTAAAGCCTTCTTAAAGGCTTCTGTTCGTATATATTAAATTAAATATTTATATAAACTTGAACTATTTATATAACTCAATAAATGTTGCACGTCAAATGGTGACAGTTTTCTACTATTAATTTTCTATACCTACATAAAAGTCGATGTATTTTTATATGGTCACTGTGGACTCCAAAAGCGCTCAACCGATTTTGACGAAACTTTCATCCATTCTTCAGATTAGTCCCAACGAACCCTCCTGAATATATTTTTTTGTTTCTTGATTTAAAAATAAAAATAAAATATTCAAAGCGTGACAAAAATATATGAGCAATGAAGACCGAATAAATGTTTTAATCATCGAAATAATATATGTATCTTCGCAAGCAAGTTCGCTGGTTTTAACACCTAAAAAAGGTTCACTGACGAAATAGCCGGCAAAATAGATTATAATTAATACCAACCATGTTCGCCATAACAAGTTTGTTGTGTCGTTAAAGACGATAGCAGCTTCCGAACAAACTTTTAAGTTATCATTTGTACAGAGTTAGCACTAAATACAATTTAGCATAACCTCGTTGAATTTGCAGAGCTGCTTGTGGTTAAGCTGGTGTTAGGGGTTATCTCCTTATCTGAATAACGTAGATATTGTTGTATTGTTTTTGTTGTATTATTTTTTAAAATTATTGTTATACATACTGCGTAATGAAGCAAGTTGTAGACATTGATTCTAATTTTTATTTTTTAATATCATTCGTTTCATGAAGACTTAAGTTAAACTTAAAAGTCTCAAGTACCTATTACTTTAGACCTACGGTCTTCTTCTTTTTAACGTGCAGTTTTCCTACGAAGCTTGGCGACTATTATGGCTATCTTGACTTTGGAAGATGCTGCGCGAAAGAGGAAGCGATTGCTCAAGCCAAACCAATCTCTTAAATTCTTAAACCGAGGTGTTTTTCTGCTGCCTCTCTGCATCACTAGCAAAATAATAACGTATCTTTAACCCCTCATCGCGTGCTCGAAATACTGTACTTTCCTCTCATTTATCGTTCTTATAACCTCCATTCCTTTTAAACATTTGTAACTCTCTGCATACATGATAATTATGTCGAACATGCTCCTGTATACCCACATTTCGAATGCTACAGACCTACTGTACTTTCGTAAAAAATCGTCTATACTATCTCGGAAAGAGTTAAACAAAAAACGACTTAATAGATTAACAAGACAAGGTTGAATAATATATGGGCTTAAAGTGGCAACACCCGATCGGTGACCCTGCTTCTTGCGATGCACCAACTCAAGCTCAACAGGGATTATTGCGCTAACTACAGGTTCGTTGCGCTGCGGTATAACTTGCATCGTTTGTTAACGGCCTTAATGTTTTGTGAGTTTCAGATTATGGCGGTATTTGCTGTAACTACTGGCGCTGATGCTCGTGGGAAAACTCACACGCACACACACAGAAACGGTAATCTTATGCGAATGTGTGCGTTCAGTAATCTAGAAAGTCCAGTGCTTACTACATTCTATATAACTGTTGAGCGAACTTAGTTTTCGTTAAAACGCGGTAGGTACTATACGCGAATGAACACTCCACTCAAAGACGTATATTTTTTGTAAAGTAAAATTGATGATTTTCTTTTTATTTTACAAACAAAAAAGGCTGTAATAGTCAATATATATGCACAAATTAATATTAACACCAATATAATAAAAACTATAAGTAATTCAACAAAAAATATAACGACAAAATTTGTCATCATAATAATCAACGTTAAAATAATAATATCTATTATATTTTTTGTCTATTTAATTTTAATTAATTTTTGTTAATGATAAATTATGTTTTTTAGAATATTAATTAAAAAAATCTTATAGAATATTATAAATCCCTAAAGATTTTTAAACCTTATCAAGTTTGTCTCACGTAGGTATTTATTGAATACAGAAAATATAAGATGATAGTAGCAAAGTTAAACCAATACTATACGTCACAGGAAATTGGCCAAGTTTCCCCCATGGTTAATTCAAAGAATACGTGTTCCCGGCTATCTTCCCCCTTCATCAGCTTATCTCCACTTGGTGTGTACTTCTGTCCGTCCTCTAGATATGTACCTCGGGTCGCTTGTGTTGAGGTAATATTAACGTGAAACACGGACACCTATCACGGACGTCTGCATCACACAATCGTAAAAAACTACGAAGCAAGATAATTATTGACTTCAGTCAATGTAACACTCAAAAAGTGGTTTTTAGAATTGTCTATAGAAATTCATTAATGAAGATTAATGAATTAGCGAGTAGCAATCGGATTATAGGACACTTTCAAGCGGAACAAGCGGTTTACATTAGTCTTAACACTTCATACGATACATGCGACACTATCTCGATGCTAAGACCTAATCAAGACTACGATATAAGATGGCGGCCGGCCGGCCAAACAAGCGGGTTCTCTGATTGGTCCGATATACCGATATGACCAATCAGAAACGTTTCTGTACGAAAAAATAATAATGCAGCAAATAGAGCGAACAATATTATAAATACAAACATCCATGTCTCAGATACAAAAGTAAATTATACCACATAAAAACATTTGCCACTAGCGGGATTCGAACCCGCGACCGTTTGGTTAACAGATAAGGTCTACTAGCCATTATACCAAACGTGTCGTAACAATTTAAAAATTGTTCATTTCTATAAATGAAATTATTTTATTAATATCGACCTTTCTTTAAAAGACAGCGGTCACAGACGCAACTTTGCCCCGTATGTTTATATCATATATATTATGATCATTACGATCACACGCGCGATAAGGCCAAGCTAAAGTGTGTCTCCCTAAAGGAGGTATGTGGGTTGGATGGAGTATGTTTGGATGACCTTACTCTTAGACTCCGAAAGAGTCGTTTCGACTCTTCTAACTAACCTAGTAATTGGTTTTACTTTATTTCATACTAGTCATGCAGCACGGTTTCACCTGCCGTTTGATTTAAAAAAAACTAATTTTATCTCTGTGTTCTCTAGTTACAATTTAATAACAAATATAAATTTATTAATTTGCATAGATTCCATAAAACATATAATATAAACCCAGAATTTTTAATAATAATTAAAATTATGCAGAAGCTGAAAATATTACTTATCTAATTACCTACTTAAAGGTTTATAGGTTGCAAAGATATTGCAACAATTTCATGTTTGCAAAGATATGTTTGAAATCAGATTCTAAACAAGATTACCTACTATAACGAAAGTGATAAACGTTCTCGGAGTTAGTTGATTAATGATTAATGAGGTATTTAATGATAAGGGCGGTAGTATCCTGATGGTTCACTTAATGGTATGTGGTGGCTACCGTCATTTATTATAAAAGCAACAACAGTGGAGCTACAATTACACTCCCGATATTGATAAGACGAAGAGTAAGACAACTTGCGGAATGAAGTAGGAGAATGGGATATTAGCACTTTCGGTATCTCCTGGTCTTCAGTAAGTGGTTACTGCCGCCAAACAAACCACCATTTACGATTGCAGTTAATATGTATTTGTTTTAAATGTAGTGTAAGTTTGATATAACCCCTTAGTTTAATAATAGAAGCTCTCTCATACAAATAGTGGTTAAAGGTTAAAGATAGATAAAATGAAAACGTACAAAAACCACAGTGGGATATAATAACATCATATTGTTCTATTGTAAAGGTCGTAGAATAATCTCGATCGATTTCACGGAACTGTAGTGAGTATTATCGAAGCCAATAACATTTACAAATAAGAGGTGGTTTATTATGCGACACTGCACTGCAGATGTTGTCAATATTGTGTCCAAACACTGAGTTTCTACATAAGTGACCTTCCTTGTAATTTTTACTCTGAAATTTGATTGAAATTTATTTTATTTTATGATTTTCATAAGAACATTTATATCAGATACTTAATAAATGAACTCTTTCTACATTATAAACTTCTAAATTAATATTGCTAATTTTTTTTCTGATTATTTATTCCGCGAGTATGATTTTTATATGTCGAAACTTCGTCCGCGTCTCTTGGAAACAGTACCAACAACAATCTCACATTCGCATATTACTTAGGATTATAAAGTACCTATCACGGGCAGGTTTATGTTCCAGTTGACTAACGTCGCTTAAGGACACAAGCAACAAGAAAATATCAGAAAAAAAACACTAAGCATAAACTAAGGAATACAAAAGGGATGAAGCTCGTATGTCAAGAAAGTACTATCCCGCGCGGCTTAGAAACGTGGGACTCCTTTTGCAATTTCCTATACGGATTTTACTTGTTGTTATATTAAGATAATCGGATTTCTTACAAATTATTTGTGAGGTGAAACCACGGGGCACAGCTAGCATTAAAAATATATTCGCTGTGCTTATTTAATACAGTACAGAGTTAGTTGATTCAATGCCCAATTCAGAAGGTACGCGATAAATTAGATACCTTCGTATAGTTTGTGTTAAACTTAATTCCGCCGTGGATAGTTGGCACAGTGAGAGAGCGACACATCGGCCCACGTGACGTGACCAGCTAATATGGAGCATGGAGTCTTCCCGTTACTTTATTTCATTTAGATACCATTATCTGGTGCCCGCGACTGAAAAATAAAAAATATATAACACCAATAAAAAATATAAAGCCTGTTTCAACATCTTTATTGCTGTGACTACGGTGACGCCTCCACAATTTTCAAATTTTAGTATGCCTAGGAAACAGTACTATTTTTTGGATGGAACAGACCTTACGTGCTTTCTAGTAGCTCTGACAACATGTATGTAAAATTTCATTATGATTGATTAAATAGTTAAGTCTTGAAAAGGTAACAGGCAGGCAGACAGAATTACTTTGTTAACCATACATGGAGAAATTTAATAAAAAAATATAATTTCCAGGCATGGACAGTTCAATCCGTTGTCCGTAACAGGAGTGAGTACCAACGAGGAAGTAGCGTGAAATGGGCGTACAAACTCACAAATACAATTTGGATGTGCTAACTGCGTATCGAACTCAGTTCGATACAAACAAGGGCCACGAGCTTAGCACGTAAGTAGTGTGAGAAATAAAGGCTCCCTTAGTAACTTAATTAGCACACTCTATTCTTCAAATTAATGTCGCAAGAAACGCTGATGAGTTATTTTGTAGATTACTCTTATAGCCAACTTCTTTTTGTAGTAAAATTTTGAAACACATTAAATTTACAAATAGTAACAAAAAGTACAATAAAAAATATATAATTCATAAGCTGACTAAAAGTAAATTAAAGTAAACTTTACTCATTTAATTTACATTAAAAGTATTTCTTTTAACTACAAAAAAAAAATCATTACCTACTATAAAAATATAACTTGCTCACTCTATTGTTAGCATGAACTTAACCGCCTAAAAATATGTATGAAGTAAGCGAATGCAGTATTACGAAACAAAATGCAGGTAAAAGGCTCATGGCAATTGCACTCAGAGCTAATGCAATATGTAGCTGTCCCCTCCCAAACGACATCGTTCTTTCTTGTTAAAAATTCAAAAACTATCGCGAAGCACTTTGAGTCCCGTTTGAAGCTGTTTCAACACAATTTCGCTGAATGCAGTTGCACAATTTACAGGAAAATGATAATAGCGCGTGTGTAATTTGTATTCAGCCGTCCGAAACACCACACTCGCTCTGTTGCCATAACTCGCTTTCTCTCTCTCTCTTTCTCTCTCTATGTTATGTTAACATTTGTTTATTGCAGATTAATCGTCAAAATCAGCAAGCATTTCAGAAAAAAAAAGTCCAAAACAAGGTTGTTTCCCTGGCCATCAACTTACAGCCGACCGGTACTCTACTAGCAACCCACAAGAAAGTAATAGACGTATATTTGTATAACTATATAATGGGTTACAATTTAATTTTAACGAAATTCAATAAATTAGACTGTAAACTCAGTAACTACTTCTCACAAAATACACATGAGTTTACGAGGAAAGGATTGTATATAGGAAAATAAAATAAAAAACCAATAAGGCTAAATATTCAAATGTATAAACCAATGAATCGTCAAGGGAAACTTTATGATTTAAACCCGTAACGAGTTTCTATAGAAATGTTCCAATTTTAATTTAAACTCGAAGCTTGATAATACCTTGAAATCATTAAATTAGTATCATTCTAAATATCCAAATTACCGTGAAATAATTTGTATGGAAATAGCTTTCGCTGGTTACCGTTCTGAGTGAACAGACGTAATTCAATTAAATGGAAAGTTAATTTTAATGGAGTTTATGATTCGGAGGCGGGATCGCCTTTCCTAATTAAAATTTATTTTGATGACTAATTTATTAATTTCGGTGTTCCCTCAAACGGTAGAAACGAAAGAAGGCTCTTTGACAATTATTCTTTTGGAAATGGTTATCGGTTTCTGGATCTCCCCTGTTTCCACGACCCAGCAAATTTCGTTCACTCCTACCTTTCATCTCAAACCTTATAATTAAGGAATTAATGAGAGGGAAATGTATACCAAATATTTATTTTGTTAAGGGTTAAATATTTGACACATTCACAAGGACACTTCAAATTTAAATGTTCTGATTAATATTAAGTAAGTCTTGTCTTTAGTAGCAGTTGTAGCCAGTTACAACTAGCTTAATGGACATGCTGGCAGACTACTTAACTAGCTTAAGTAGTCTGCCAGCATGTCCATTACCCCTGTATATGTATAATAGAAAAAAACCTAGAGTTACATATTTTGTAACTGATATAATCACAAAATAAAAGGTTAAGGTTGAAAAACAGAATCGCAGTAAAATAATTAATTCTTGTTTGAAAATGGAACTCGGCCATCGGAACACAAAGCTATCTCTAGACAACGGTTAACTCTATTACCAGCCTCGATGCACCACCCAAGCACCTCCCAAGCACCTCCCAAGCACCATCCCCCTGAAGGTACCTACTGTAATGTGATCCCACTCAGTCCTATATCTAATTTGTCGATGCACAGTGAGTAACAAGGAAATTCCATTTTTCAATCGTAAAACAACGCTCGCCCATTTTGACAATCCATTTTTTCGAACAGTATTTTTTTAAACGATTTTTCCATTGCTTTATAGAGATGTAAAAGTTAATTTAAAAGGCACAGGCTAAAACATGATCAAAGAGCTGGCATAAAGGCATTCAGCTCTCCTGATCAAAATAGAAGGCTTCTATAAGCTGTTGCATCACTTCACTTTTATTTGCTTTTTACAAAAATACATTTTATTAACTTTATAATTTTTTATTTCAGAAGATCCTACTTTGCCATTGGTATCGTAGCCGTCTTGTAAGACTTCATGCAGTGAATGCCCTAAGTTAAAACATTTATTTAGGCGGGGAAAAGTCTGTGGTTTATATAGATCCCTGTATCTCGCTAGTATTCGTGTCCTTGCTATTTTTGTCCTAACCAGATTTTGTCCTTTCTATGTCACTTGACAACATAAGTTAGAATCTTAGATAAGATGTTGAATGTTGATATCTGTCTTTCGACAGAGGTGTCCGATTAGTATTTATATATTTACTAGCTTTTGCCTGCGACTTTGTCTGCGTTTAAAAATAAAAATACGCCTGACAAAATTTATGAGCAATAACTATCTTCATATTCAAACTTTATTGCAGTTATAGTTTTTCCAGTCGTGGGATTTTTATTATTAAGATCTCTCGATAACAATATACATTGATGTCTATGTCTTCTATATTCCCTACTTCTATGTCTTCTATATTCCTATGTTCCGTATGTTCTATATTTATGTTCCTGACAAAGTGTGTGCAAAATTTCATAATGATCGGTTGAGTAGTTAAGGCCTGAAAAGCTTATTCATTCACATTTTGAATATTACTTAGTACGGATAGCAATGCAAACATTGACAGAAAAATATTCACTGTGAAGTACTTGTAAAAGGCGCTTAAATGAATTTGAATAAAAGCAGTGTTATCGTCTGAGTTGTAAATCCTATTAAATAAACGAGTGTTTATCTAAGTTGAGACCTCGGCCGACATCGACAGTTCGTTTCCATTCAAATTGGTTTATACAAAGAACGCGTTCGGATAGCTGCTCCTCTCAAATAATCAAATTGAATACATTCGTTAAAAAACTGAAGATGTTCTCACAATCGAATTCAGTAAGATTCAATATTCTCTTATTGTATTTATAACAAATTTTCATTTTTATTCTAGTCACCATTGTCTTTAGAAAAACCTTGTAATCAAGCCACTCGTGTCATTCAAAAGATTCGTAGGCGAGTTTAGCTAAGAAAAATATTTAAACCAATGCTTATTTGTTTTATTATCATCAGCCTCTGCCTTTCCCAAGACTATATTATTTTATTTAATCGATTTAAGTGTCTGTTTGGGAGCACACCAGACTATTGTTTGAATATCTCAGTCATAAGTTCATTGCTAGATATTATTTTTCTCAATAATATTTCTCGGAAGGCTGCACCAGTACAATAAAGGCTTTAATGTAAAATTCTTCAACGTAGGAACGAAGAATTCGATTCGAACCTTGGATGCAAGCACCGCCGTAATGCCGCGCCAGCCTTATGCGACGTATAGTGGTTTTACGACCGAATTAAAGTGGCCCCGGTGACTTATGACGCCATTATTGCCCCAGTGACGTCACACCTGTCATATTCCTATTCCAAGCCGAGATGCGGCATTATTATGACAGCATAAATTATGAGCCGAACAGACTACAAGATTTCATTATTAACTAGCTTTAGCCGGCGACTTTGTCCGCGCCCTTAGGTGTTAAAACGCTTATTCAATCTTTACCGCTCATATATTTTTGTCAGCCGTTGTTTTTTTTTATTATTATTTTCAGATGATCTCAGACAGAACAGAACAGTACATAAAAAGATCAGAGAACAGTGCTCTTTTCATCTAGAAAAGGGGAATACTACCTGCTTGTCAATGAATTTAATGTGTATAAAAGTGAATTAAAGGCTGTTTCTGAAAGTATAATAAAGCTGGTGCAATCTGTTTCTCTCCCCAACAACACTATAAAAAAATTAATTAATTAACGAGACTCCACCAAAAACAAAGAACCGTATAACGAACAAGTACCGAGTAATGGAGTGAAGGAATTCGCATCAAACGGCTTGTTTTCTTTGTGCGCTTTGCTTTCCACTTTCTACAAAGTAAATAAGTTACATAGCGTTAACAACTATGTAAAAAAAGCCTTCGATATTTTTTAATTAAAATTAAAACTAATTAAAACTAGTCGTCTTTGAGTACAGCAAGTCTTTAGCGACAATAAATATTGTGAAACTCAATTAATTATTATGACTTAACCATAATTCTGTAGTTAGACATTATAGCCTCGGAAAAATATAGAACATCAATAGTAGCGCACGCCAAACATCGATTTTAATACACAATTTTTTTTTGTATTATTCTTTGGGATCTTAAATTTTTTGCCTATCTTTTACAGCATATCTTTCTCGCAGATAACGTTACTTTCTACAGGTGAATAAATTTTTAAAATCGGTCAAGCAGTTTTTGAGTTAATCCATAGGGTTACTTTGTGAGGCCGAATCAGGAATTAGGAGATCCATAGAAGAACGTACCTTTATACCTTTTTTTATTTATCGAATAAACAGTTATTCTATTTTCCTAATTTTCCTCGTAAAGAATGAAATGATCCTCGACGCGCCTCTAGAGGCCCGATCGCCCCATTTCCCATACATTTTGGCACAAAAAGGAGTAAACACTGAATACAGTTTGGCTGGGTTACGGGTGTTCTGGAAAAAGACGACTCTGTTGCAGTAAGAGACGTCTACTGATCATTCACGTACAACTTACAACCTTTAGCGACATCCTAACTTGTAAAGATTTTTCAATACTCTCTTGGATTTCATGTAAATGTATACCTGTTGAAGAGACCTAGTTATGCGTTCTGTAAAGTATGAGTTACATAATAATCCAACTCTAAAGAGAGTTGGATTATTATGTAACTCAATTATTATGTAACTGAAAGCAGCGTTTTCTTTTTCGGCGATGGTTAATCTGACTAATTAATTGATTATTATATCACAGTGACTGAAAAACAATTAAAGCAAGAAATTATGTGACATGATAGTTTGTGTAATTTTAGGAACATCTACATATATGAAAAGATTGATGGCATTTTAAGTATGAAAAGTAGGTTTAATATTACTAATTATCTTTGTTTAACTGAACAACTTTCCATGTTGGTCTTATTGCAAATATTTTTTTGAATACGATAAAAAAACATTTGTTGAGTACGTAAATTGTACGTACTTACATATATTTTATGTGAAGTAGTTAAATACGCTTGTTTAAGGTGGGCGACAGCAATCCACACAATAAACTAGGCACTCATATTAGAAATGGCTAAGAACAGTGAAGAATCTCTCTCTTGTGATTTGCGCCACACATGAAACCCAATTTTAGCTGCAGTATTTGGCAAACGCGAGTGTTGCTAAAAAGTATTGCGGAATATAAAATGATATATATTTATTGACCCCCTACATGCTATTTACATACCGCGAATTCAGTATATCCAGTGCGTTGAGTATTGATTGCTCAGTTACATATTTAAACAGCATAATATTATAAAAAATTTAAATAAATTCGACAGTTTTTGTTAGACAAAAAGTTTACAAACAGAAATCACCTATTTATTTAAAAAAAGTTGCAATATTGTTTTTTTTTCACACATTCCACACAGCACCATCTAGTTCCAAAGTAAGCAACTAATGCTTGTTATGGATACTAGACAATTGATATACTACATAGATTACTTTTTTTTTGTAAATACATACATATTATAAATACAAAACATCCATGACTCAATGGTACAAATAAAATGTTAACACATAAACATTTGCCTCTAGCAGGATTCGAACCAGCGACCGTTTGGTTAACAGCTAGGTTAACTAGTCACTAGACCAAACGTGTCGTCAAATAACATTATTACATGAATAAGTTTCATTTAAACGTCACATTCATCCATATACATTCAATTGATAATACCATACGTTCAGTTAAGTATACATCTTCACAATGCTTTTGCTTAGTATTCTCTTTCGCGTCATTTGCTAACTTAATCGTGGAGAAAGGACGATATGAGCCTATGAGGCAAATGCAGACGCTCGAAGATTTCGGAAGAAAATTGTATCATTCAAATACGTACAATAGGTTTCGGTTTTTGTAACTAAATAAGTTAATTCTGTAAATTAATATTTGACTGTGATTTTGATTGCAGTCAGTCAGTAATGGACCTGTTATTTATAATTTGTTCAAAAGGTATTTGTGACATTTTATTTTAATATACAGGTTTTTTTTCTCTTTTGTTTATATTTTGGAAGTGTAAATATTTTACTAACATATTTTACATTGATGAATTTGTTATTCAAAAGCAAAAGCAACGGTGGCCATGTCTACTAGGCGACGGTGGCTATTTACATAGAGAAAATAGTACTTTACTAAGTACTATTTTCTCTATGCTATTTATCATCAAGTGGATGTGAGCCTGTCTGGCGACCTCACATTAAAATAAAAATATTAACATGTGAAAATCTTTAGTCATTATAAGTATAACATTTGTTAACTGTTAGCAACTGGTGCTGAACTCTGATATAATAAACGTCATGACTCCCAACCGGATACCATCAAAATATATAACAACTAGCAACCCGCTCCAGGCTTCGCAAAGAGTAGTACATTTTTTCTGAAAATTACAAATAATTACCTTTCCGTTAGTGTGTACATGCAGAGGGACAAAGCGACTTTGTTTTATACTTTGTAAAGATATTTCGACTTGTTCAAAAGAAAGCGTTGAATTGGTGTGTTCGCTTGCAGGTATAGAAGACGCCGGTGTCGTGTGTTTTCCGCTCCACGGCCCACGTAGCACGCTACATTACATTTTGAACAGGCCTTCAATAAATCCACGTTGCATGTGATCCATGACTGCACACCTGTGACCGATCGTTGTGACGTTCCCGATTCCCCTACCACGGTAGCTTTTTAGTTATCCCTTTTAACCAAACCTTTTTCCCTTTGCACAAACAATTCTACAAACAATCAAACTTTGCAGCGACTGTCACCTTTACCTTTAAAAGTAATAACTTTTCTATGTATGAAATCATTCAATGTATAAGTAGGTACTCGAAATACCACATTTCAACTCATTGTTGTTTGTAAGAAATTATTTTTCTGTGTATTAAGTTGATGCAATTGTCTATAGATACGTGGAGCATGGCTTTAAAAAAACTCAGTGTTCATATTAAATATTTATATATATTTTAAAAACCTGGTAAGGTTTGCATACGGTTTATCTGTAAAGTGTACGATATCTTCCTTTTATATAAGAATTATTTAACGCGAAGCCATTCAAAGGCATACCATGTGCACTAAAGAGAGTTATTTCGAAAGAGTTTACTGTAATATAGAGTTGTTTTACTGTTTTAATGAAACTGGTAGCTTACCAGTATCAGAGGCTGTTTGAGTTCATGGCAAGACTCATTGAATTCAGAACGGATTTCGAAAGTTTAAGTGATCATGATTAATGCGAGGACTTATTTGAAAGAAGAAATTGAAATATTCATAAATTATGATGAACTTCTTGCATTTCTGGCAGTTCCTAAAATAACAAGTTAGTTTAGAAACTTATTCAAGAGTCCGAGCGAAGCCGTAATTACGTGATAGCTAGTAATATAGTAAAATTTTAATTCTAGAACACTAGCAATGAAATAGTTAATGTTGATATGTTCAAAACAGACTCCACAAAATTTAACCATTTCTTCTATGAATTCAGTGTCTACTGGTACATTTTAATGAGGAAAATCCAATTAAAATTCATGAATATGAAATAGTAAAAAATTGTCGTGCACATTTTCGTCACTGAGATTCTGACAGGGAACCAACATCTTCATGTACACACATAATATCGTGCATATATTCACTTGAAACTCTAAAGGTTTCTTACAGTGATCGAAAGAGCGACAAGCGAAGCGAATATATTTATTTTTTGGATTGGATTGGATGGATTGGATGTTCTTTGGATTTTTGTTAAGGCTGACGGTCAACTTGATGGTATATGGCTACTACTTAACACTGCTTCTGCACTGACGACATAGTAAGATTAAGAATAAGGTATTAAGAAGGGAAAGTGCAAAGGGCTCTGGCATCCCCGAATCACTAAAGTACAACACACCGGTTGCTGTCGCCAACCGCCTTCCAAGCATTGCCCCTTCTCTATAGCTCCCTGAGTCATTTGAGACATTTTGTCAACGTTCACGGCTCAGCACCTTACGCCATTACTAGCACATAGATTAACCAGATGTCCTGGTTTAAAAGCAAAAAATTATATGATTTTTGATTGATAGTTATGATAGTATATCACTAATTGAAAAAAAAAAAAGATTGATACAATATTCCTGACTGCCATTAAAGCACAAAAGAATTTTGAGACATAATTTTTCGCCATATTTCGTGTTCTTCACAAAAGCACGGTCGTTTGTACAAAATAAAAGAGAAAAAAAAATCAAAAGTGAACGTGAAATCTGGCCGAAAGCCAGAGCTAAAGTTATAAAAGCATTGGACAGGTGAAAACGTGCAATAATAAAGAATTCCAGCCAGATTCCTCTTCGTTCCCGGAACACCTGCCTAGCTTTACGTATATTTTCCTGGGAAACAATTCAAACGCTGACATATTAGTGAACGTTACAAGTATAATGCACATTATTTCATATTTCTTTCTACCAAATTTTAATTAGTATTAAAATTTAAGTAACTGCAATTCTTAACAGGGTTTCGATAGTCATTTACCATATTTTTTATATGTATTTTTTTAAATGTTTTCGCATGATTCTTACAAATTCAAAAATTACAAATTGAATTGAAAAAAATAAAAATAAAAACTTACACAGAACGCAGGTTATTTGTTAAGCTAAACTTTAATGCTACTTAGGTAATTTGTTAAACTAAGTACACTTTGATGACAGAATTTAAATCACTCGCTGTAAATACTAATTTAACACAAGTAAAAATCTGACATATTTATCCTGATGTGATTACCATAAACTTTCAATTCAATCATAAAATTAACAATGTAATTTAAAACTTAATGAAATGCATGCACATGAAATGCATGTGGACCATTTCAAGTTGACTGTTAACTGTACCGTTAGAATTGTCATAAAACTAATTATAATAAAATAAAATAATACTTTTGGAGCCAAATACTTATACAGTCCTTAAATCTCTGTTAAAATTGCCTAAAGATACACATAACAAAATAAAAGAACAGTCCCCCTATTCCGCTTGCAACGAAACCCCTCCCTAGAGCAACGCTCATCACAAACTCACGAGACAAAATCCCCGCAGCTCAGTTTTCATTATAATAAAAAAAGAAGGCATGAATTGTCACCGTACACTCACAATAGGTATATGTTGTGAATCTACATTAATAACAATATCCCATTTGATTTTGAGTAAGGCAACTCTGACATTTATACCTTAATAAATTATTTATGCTGCTGGAAAAACGAACAACACTAAAGATTACAGAATAGAGTAAAAATAAATCAAATAAATATTTTAACACAAACTAGTTTCACAGTAAAGAACTAATGCTTGTATTATGGATACCAGACATTTTTTTTTGTAAATACATACATACAAAACATTCATGACACAGGTACAAAGGTAAAATGTTAACACATAAACATTTGCCCCTAGCGGGATTCGAACCCGCGACCGTTTGGTTAACAGCTAGGGTTACTAGCCACTAGACCAAACGTGTCATCGAAACAGAGATTTTATAACTGAGGAGCAGAAAAAATTCCGTAATCTATGTACTGCGTACTGTGTTACGCATTTCATATGATACGCACTTTGCGGTAAAACGCGAGATTTATTAATAGACTCTTATGCCTTCGAAGCCTTTTACTCACCAAAAATGTACAGTCACTTTTCGTGTTCACATTCTTGTTACATCATTTTGCATTTTTTCAAGTTGTTTTTAGGTACATTAGAAACTGATAGGTTGTCTCAATATATCGAGTCTGCATTGCAAATCATTCCATCTTAGAACCCGTTGGAACAAATTTCTGAATTAAGTTTGATTTATTATCTATACAAAAATGAACATCAGCATCTCAGCCGCAGAACTTCCACTGCTGGACATAGACCTCCACCATGATTTTTTTAAAATAATACAGTGATATTTTTTATTATTATTATATGATTATTTTTTTAAAAATAATACAAATAAAAAATCAGTTAAACAGTCCATGAAAAATAATTATGAAAAAGAGACTTGATTTACGCCCAGTCAATACTAAGGAAGAAAAAAAGAAGGTAGTAAAGCCAGTAATAAATAAATATATGATAATGAAAGTTAGTTAGCCTATGATATTGCATGTTGTAGTCTCAAATTAAGGTACGAGTATATCAAATGTACATTTGACCAGTAAATATACATTTGAGATTACATTATATACTATACTAGCTACTAGCGATCTTACTCGCCGATAATGTTTTTAAGAATTTTTAAAATCGGTTCAGTAGTTTAGGAGCATCGCAGACAAACATCGTGACACGAAATTTTTATATATATAAAGATATTATATATTAATTAATGTAAGGCTTTTAGTTAAAAATAACTTTTTTGGTTTAATTGGTGTTTGAAAAGCAATTTCATCAGTGTGTAGGTAGAGCTTCGTCATTGAAGTGGGCGGTCAGGGCCGATCAGCCGCGGGCGGCAAATGACACGTGACATTGTCAAAAGCTATTAAAAGCTCCAATAAAAAATATCATTTCGGGAACGCTTTCAGTTTTTGTTTTTTTTTACAATTGTTCTGTTTTTGTGGCCTTGGTGTAAAGATTATTGCTTTTGGAGCCAAAGTTAGCGCGTCCAAGGGATAAAGTTTCTGCTCATCGGGACTGCGGGCTTAGCGGTATCCTACTAAAGTATGCGGATGCACTCCACATCTATTTTAAAATAACGTAATAAAAATCAGAAATATTAGGACTAATATTAGAAATGTATGAATAAAATATGCGATCATTTGTCCATAATTGTTAGAATTAGTATATAGGGCAGACCTACTTACAGTACTGTCTGATACAAATACTTTAGTGATTTTTTTATAATTCTAATTATTTACTGTTTAAAAATGTCGATAATTTTTTTATTTTAAATAAGTATGTGAATCAAAATTGTTATAATTATCGATGAAATAATGTTGTTGGCGCACATATAGACCGGGAGATGGTGACACATTTTGGTAAGTCATTTCTTACAGTATGGCGCTTTCAGGGGGTTTCATGGCATTATAACAATTACGTTTCTAATCATAAAAACAACTACTAGACCAAATTTTAAGGTGAAAGAAATGGTTTCTCGAATTTAAAAAAATGACATGTTTGAGGGGGTATGGCGGGTATTTTGGACCGTCGGAATGGTATGGCATGGTGATTTTCGTACAAGATTAATAAAAAACAATTGTTTAAAAAAAAATCAGCCTGTAAGAAATAAATTAAAAAAAAAACATTTACAAAAAAGTATGGCGGGTCTAAACACCCACCGGAGAAGTATGGCACATAGCGACCGCCGGGTTTTTTTTGTTGAAATACCAATAAATTGAAGAAATTTTGTGAAAGAAATTGTTTGACACCTCCGGATTTTCGAGCAATTTCAATTAATTATTCTGCAATTGCGTCCCGCGTACCACCGGTAAGAACATCATTTTCCTCTCACTTATTACGTATATGAACCCGCCTGAAAGCGCCATACTGTAAGAAATGACTTACCAAAATGTGTCACCATCTCCCGGTCTAATAGTACGATATTATTTCTGAGCTCATTAGCTACGAAGCAGTCGCTACGAGAGTGCTACGAAGCAGTCGCTACGAGAGTGCTACGGCAGCGTACACTTGAAACTATGAAGGCTACGCAATAACAATTATATCTGAGCTTGTATTATTTAACATTATTTAGAGATATTCTAATTTATGTACCAGATCAGTAGGAAGCATGTCGAAACTAAAGTTACAAAAACATATAAAGATTTTCATCTTTATATGTTTTGTAAACAAAACAGTGTTAAAAAAATCATCTGATGAGACAAGCAGCAAGTGTCATTATTAAGGTAATCTCTGGTACTCACGGAAATATTAATAAGTTTATAGTAATCCTAATTATTGATAAAAAGCTTGAAATAATAACTAAATGTTTGTATAAATTACTTTAGGTTTTGCTTCAGTTTAACTAAAAATAATTACTTCGAATCAATTTGGGATAACATACGTTACATAAAATTAATTAGAAGCCATAACAGTTATGACTCCACAAATAAATGAGATTTACTAAGTCTAAATTCAAATTTGGAATTGTGTTAAATTAAAAATTTGAAAGGTAATCGATCTAGAAAATGTTAGTGCCCTGAGCGACTATTCGCTGCCAGTTGCCATGCTAATTGCTGTTATTAAAATCAGCTGTAGTTCTAGCTATAAGAATAACTAATTACTTATTAGGAAAATATATCATAATCTATGTATAGGTACTTATAAAATCGATTGTCCTGATTAACTGAGCCCCTTTTCGCACTTGCGGGCGGCGGGGCGGATCCCGCGGCGGGTGAGAAGAGTCCGCATCCGCGCTGTCAGTTCGCACTTGCGGTTCGCACCCGCCAGGACGGCGGCCATTTCAACGACATCCATTTTCATACTGGGAGTCCGAGGAGCGGATTCCCGCTGGTTCTGCGGGTGAGAGGAGGATATAAGTCGCGGGAATCCGCTGAACTAGCGGTTTCTCACGCAGCGGATTACCGCTCCGCTACCCGCAAGTGTGATAAGGCCCTTATAGCGCAAAGCCAAAACTACTAACAATAAGTCTAAAAAGGTCTAACAGGTTTATTTTAAAATCTGCTGAGAGATTTTTGAAAATTTCTACTACGTGCTCTCCGGGGTTGAGTCGCTGGTACATTATAAAACAATCGTTTCGCACTTTTGCACAATATGGGCAATCAGGGGAAATAATTTGTGTAGTTTTGAAAAGATCCTTACAATTTTATCGTAAAACTCACCGGTGCCAAGATATTTGTCAAAAAGCGTTTTTCAAGACGGCTAACGCTCGCGGTTTCGGACTAGACAAACTTGAATTTATACAGACCTGACATAATCCAATCGAAAAATCAATTAGCAGGACTTTTTGCAGATCGAAACCATTTTTTGGAGCTAAAAATCTGGGACTATTTGTAAATGCAGTAGAATTGACGACTTCAGCGGTATGCATGGACTGGGCTAGAAGCTCTAAATCAAATTGTCTGATTTTATCCAAGATGTTAATTATATGAAATTTTAAAAATACCTGATAATAAAAGTTATTTAGTACGAGTATTTAAAATAAAAAATATTTAATTTAAACATTTTTGGGCATCATTTGGTTTCTGTCAAGCTCATTTTCATTTGAAAAACTTGAAGAATTGTAACTTATTCATGAATGTTTTGGCTAAGTTTGGTCACGCCTGAGCCAAGTTGTAAACCCTCCAGCGAGTTGGCTAATCCTTCCGCAAGGGATTTGCAGGAGCTCCTGAGAATAGCCAGTTACCTTTGTGAGGCGGCCTCTACTATGAGCGCTTTTTCCAAACTAATACTAGGAACTAATCTTGAATAGTGTTTTATTATACAATTATCAAAGTATACTTTTAAAGTAGGTATATTTTCATTAACACGAGCAAGGTGCTCCTGGAATTAAATATGTTTACATTTTTTTCATCTCACAAGTTCTATAGATAATTTAAGCCTCTTCAGACGATATAACATGTAAACATCAAAGGAAATCCGTGTTGTATGCTATATTAGAATACAAATGACTTAATAATTTATAGAAATATTGAAAATGTTATTGACAACCTACGAATTCAAAATTTTGCCTGTACTGTTAAGTAGCTCGTCTGGTGGCTGTTATAGAAGACCGTAGAGACCACGACAGAATGAATTACAAACCTTGTCTTAACATTATTACATTTTAATAGTATTTGTGCCATTGAATTTTGTGTTTTGTGTAATTTTCGTAAAATAAAAACAATAAATAATAATTTAATTATTGTACAAAATGTTTGCTGCAAATGGCTGAAAACGTGATCTTTTTTCCAATTTTTTTATATATGGTTTTGGAAATTTTATGCAGAATATTTTCGCTATGTAATCAAATCGCAAAACAGGATTTCATAAACTTTTTCCCGAAAATTTGTTCCTCGCTTACGTCATATTTTTTATGAATATGAAACAGGACGTAGATATGTCAATCAGGACGAAGACTGATTGACATATCAAAACTTAATATACCTATATTAAGTTTTATTCAAACTGCTTAAGATTATGTGTGATAAAGTGACAATCTTCTTTTATTATTAGTAGAACGCTCTTCTTTCGAGAATTGCACTCAACAACATTAGTCTCTGTTGCCATAGAGAACCGTTTTGATTTAATCCACGGATTTCCAGGGTTCGATTCTCACAAGTGTCTTGAGTGCGGTTCACACCAAACCCGCCCTGTTTCACGAGAGGTTTAAATTAAGAACTATTTCTATTTGCAATTGCATTTGCTGAAGCATATTGTTATTGTAGTGTTATCTATTGACTCTTTTTTTTTTCTTAACCAATTCAGCTTAACGTGAAACTTGACTCATTTTGATCTAAATATCATTTTTAAATATTTCGTAGCGTTTTCACACAAAATTAAGATCAATCACCAATTGCTCATCTCATTAGTAACAAGATGCCTACCGTTCCTTTTCATGGATTTTCTTATCCACAAAATCAATGAGAACATTTCCTCGATTCCCATATGAGAATATTTTTAACAATAGTTCTGAAGTTACAACAAACAATTTTACGAAGTCTTCAAAAAATGGCATATTAATTCAAAAATTAAACTATTTATTTTTTATTTTGAAACCAATCTTCAACAGTGATCAGCTTCTCCAGAAGAAAAAGATCAATATTGATACGTAAGTGCAATCAAAAATTCCCACAATATATCGCTTGTGAACAACCATTGGAAAGTTAATTAAAAAGTTAATTTCACGGAATCTACCAACTGTTGTAATTATATAGTGAAACTTAATTTAGCGAATGAATAAATAAACGAGTTCTTACACAGTATGCATGAAAAGTAGCGAGCGATTTCTTAGTTATATGGTTATTCTTATAACCAATAACTAAGAACCGCTTAAACTCGGTTGTTAAATCACCAGACACTACACATTGAAGATAACTTTAACAACTAAACTGATAGAATAAAATGTTTGTAATGTAGAGACATCCCACTTACTTCCACCGCTCATATTTTGGGATGTGCCAGTTTTGAGTGGAAACTGCGGCAAAAAAAAATCCGTGGGCTGATCACTCGGTTGGCACTGGATGCATATGCTAAAACGCTAAATTAAGAAGACCTATGTCCTAATACTGATAATTATTAGTAGACTGATGATGTTGATAATAATCTATTATGAAGAAAGCTCGTCTACAGAAACGTCTGCAAATTCGAGTCGCGATCATGATTAGACCTTTTCTTTTGATTTTTTTGAGTGTATTATAATTGAAAGTTGATTACTTTTAATAATCTCGAAGGAAAATATTACAAGCAAGAGAGAGATATAGAGAGAGCCCTTATTGGCCCAGCAGTCACCTACGGATATATTTATTTGATAACAGTACTTAAGGGCTAAACAAAATTTATATTTATCTATCTATCTAAAAAATTTAAGCCCACCCCACATACCCAGTGACCTATTATAAATACAAGAAGGGAAAATAAATTATACGTATTAAAAATGCCACATTCTTCGCTCACTGTTCAGTAATATATCCCCTGGTGAGAAGTTACGACAAGTTCACAATGAATCAACGTTTTCAACGCTTTTCATATCGCTTATTTTTGCTTTTACCGTCTGACAATTTTACTTTATATTTTCTTTACAAGCTTTTTCCATTCAGAGTCTTTAAGGAAATTAAATGTTATTCTAATTTTTTTTTATAAAAGGTTTACGTACTACATAGAAGGTTTTTCGTTCCATTTCCTTCCTCTAACATTCGGAGAATCAATTTCTAAAGTAATAAAATTATATTATCGTCTAGCTATTGCTAATATTATTATTGCTAATATATTATATTAAGATATTTGTTATTTATACATTATATTAATATATTAGCAATAGATGAATATATTTATGGACTTAATAAAATTTACTTTGACTAAGGAATTAGGAATAGTGGCACGGAACACTGCAAATGTTCTGTAGCCATAAGCTTAGAAGCCACCGTTTCTGTAAGAAATGGAGGCAGCAACCATTTCTGACAAAATAAGAGGGAAGCTAAAAAATAAAAGAAGAGAAAATAGGAATGCCAGTAGAGAGCCATGGACATTAATAGTTTGTTCATGACGAATAGTCTGCTCATCGGTGGACATTTCCATAAATAAAAATAACATAAATTACTAAATAAAGCGGCAGCACGAATTGTGAATGTGGGTCGAAGTATCAATCCTATTAAACAAATGAAATTAAATATGTACGGTCCGACAGAACATTTCTTTCTATTTGACCAGCCAGTAACTCTAAGAGAATGTTAGCGAAGCACGGAATCAAAGCTTTTGCACACCCGGCGGGTACGATACGATTTCGATTTACTAAGATTTCATTATGTATTTAGACTATACGATTATGTTAAGATGATCAAATCAAAAAGTGTTAGTGCTACCCTCGATCTGTATTCAATACGTAGGTATTGAATCTACAAGCGGCGGGTACACACTGATTTACTGGACAATAAATGTGTCTTATCTACATGAAAATATAGTTAGTATAGACATTGTAGCTTTTGCCCGCAACTTCGTTCGAGCCCTTTTTTTTTCTTTCACTACTAAACTTCACAGTTTCATCCGCTGGGCTAATCTCGTGATAGTCTAAAAATTATATAAAAATCTGTCGAGGTTTCGAGTCCCCAGGGAATACATACAGAGAGGGCGTAGTGCGAATTTTACTCGATCAAACGCCTCGAACGCGTAAACGTCAATTTGTATGGGAATGAAGCAGCTCAGTCCGTTGATATAAAAGTCCTTTACTCGATCTCCGGTCTCTTTACGCCGGACATTTTTTATGGTCTCTTTATTACTGCTCGGATCCCTTGATCACTCTGTCTTTTTCCACACTAGCTACTTTACAAGTGTAAGTGCACATTTTTTACCAACTTACTTGTTTTCACACTTCATTTCAATGACTAAAGTAGTGCTTTTTTTTACTTCTTGCTAATCACGAAACAATATTCTCTGAATGTATTGTAATGAGCTAAAAAGTTAGTAATAATTGCAACACCAATCGAATAGCCCCAAACCAACCACAAACACTATTGCATCGGTGGTATATAGAGAAAAAGGCTTACTTCAAGAACTTTATTTTAGTAGTTGATTTTTAAAAGATAAGAAACTAGGACTATTAAATCAATAGGCTAACATTTTAACCAGATGACTGCACGCAAAATTGAAACTATTTTTTGTTTGTTCAAAATCCACAGCAGTTATGAATTTTCTGTAGAATTTAAAATTATGAAAAACAAAGCTAAAATATGCTCTTTAACTAGTGAGAGTTTTGCCATTACCTTTCTTGAATTTTGCTTTGTTAAAAGCAGTTGAATGGTATATTTTTCAGAAATCGAATTAGATCACATTATATAAAATTTCTCTCAATTTAGAAGTTGAAAAATGTTTGATTTCTACATCAATAAACTAATTACATATGTTGTACTATACGTTATAGTCACTTTGGTAGATGAAACAATTCAACTTCCTCGCGGCCTATCGCCGCTCTGATAAATATTTTATTTGTTTCTATAAACTAAAAATGTTTTACGAGAAAAATAAAAGCGCGACGCTAGAAGAAAAAGTGGCAATAAAAATGGAGCGTCGCTCGTACTGGTATTATTGATAGCGATTACAAGGCTGTGTGCACTATAGTACTTCCTGTAATATTTCAGTGCTTATCTTTTTAGCATGTATCATCAATATTGGGGGTATGACGCCATTCTTTGAATAATTCATTAGGCAGCATTTTATTGTTTTTAAATTATTAGTTACATACCTCTTCTATGTTATACATACCTTTTTCAATTAAAGAAATGTGTTTTTGAGGTTTAAAATAAAGATCAATAATTATTTTAAATTTACTTTACGCTTGCCTTTATACACCTGAAATAGTGAAAAATTTAGGCTATGTCTTTCGCAGAGGTTTTCTTAATTAACTCACAACAACTGTGAATCTCACACTATCTAATCCAATAATGAAGAATTAAGTTCCAAATAAAGAGATCTAGTTGAGCAGAATGAAAACACTTCGTCTGGAAGATTTTTGTAAGGTTCGTGGATACTAGTGTTATAAGTTTTGTGCCTTTCTGGAGCTCAATAAGTAGCTTTTATCCACCTATGACGAGCAGTGCAGTGGTATACAGCGGAGGTTGCTTTAAGAGTCATCAGAGCACACAGCGCAGCTGGTAGAACACGCAAGGAATGGCTACATTTCTCCTAATACTATGGGATATTAATCACAGTTCTGTTGGCATTTGATCTTTGAAGATTAAAGAAATAATCCAAAGGGAATCAAAAGGTTGCAACCGCTATTTTCCCGACAATCCCAGGCAACAGAGAATTAAGCACTGATCTGCAGTGAAGTAGGTTAACTTTTCGAATCTTTACTTTACATTTTACCTTGTTCGAATAATCCTGCTAAATATTATGGCGTGCCAATTCAGATCGATTGTAAAAATACCTATACTCTATAATAAAATATTTTATTGTACACTCTCCTTTATCTGTGAAGTGAGGTCGCGGTCCGCTAGTTTACTGCCGGGGTAAGCGGTCGCGTGCAGATCACAATAGATCTATGTGTGCTACGAGTTCTTTCGTCCTCAATACACACACGCACGCACGAGTCCTACCTTTACAGGTGGTTTATAGACAATGCACGAGTTCTAACTTTAACGATTCTATTTAATTCTCTTTAAAAATTTACGATGAGTAACCTACTCTTGTACTAGATTTTTGTGATCTGATATCTAAAGGATTCTGTGATCTATACTATTGATAGGAGGTAACTATTGATAGGGTATTACATTAAGGGAGGCCACAAATTGACAACTATCGCGCGAGCAACTCGTTACGTCATAATTGAGGCTTATGAATATAAATAAAATAAAATATATATAAAATCTTAAAATTGTTTCATAATAAATTGTGTAAGCATCCCTTTGTGTTAAAATGATACTAGGTATATCATCCTTTTCGTGTAGTTAATTCTCGAGAAATACAGTAATTACGTGTTTATTTCCACCGTCGGAAGGACCGGTCGCGTGCAGCTCGCTTTTCTGACTTATATCCCTGTACCGTATGTGATGTTGCGACGATGTACCTACACTTTGTTAGAAAATAAGCTTTTAAAAATGTCTATTGTTGTGTTCTACGGAACAAAGAATTACTGAAACGGCTATTCCCTCTCGTGCATAGCTACTATGTTCAGTGTAGAGACAGCTAGTCTCTAACTGCTGACGTGTAACGAGGGAACGCGGTATACTCGGTGGAACTCAGTGGACTAGCGACTCGCCAAATTAACTTTTTATGGTCTCTGTTCTGAAACCCACTCCAATAAAAGTACGTGGAGCGAGAGGAATATTCTCTAAATTCCAATTGAGTTCGATTTTGACGTTTAATTAGAAACCTTTCTAGTAGCGACTCGATCGGCGCCGCGTATTGCTTCCACCAGAATTAATATTATATATAGGCAACGATAAATCGCGCGCATTCGAACTATTGAAAGCCGATTTGTGTTTTCAAATTAAATTTGGATTAATTTATTTTATACCTTAAGAGAATTATACTAGTACGTCATTGATGTGTTTAAGTAATAAACAGTCTAAATGAAGTCCTAAATTATATTTCTTAGAAGCTTCTCGATATATTAGAGTAGCTGTACAACGAACGAGTTTACGAAAATCAATAAACCCTTTAAATGTCAATGCCTACACTTCTGTAATAAGGCCTTAACTTATATTCAATTTTTAATGAGGAGTAGGTAAAATATTAATAAAACTGACCATTACAAGAGATTTCAGTAGTGGCAGGGCACACTTCGTTTCACAGAATACCACCGAGAAATAACAGCACATGTGCTGCCGTGTTTCGGTGAGTGATTAAGGAATGCCATAGCCCATTTTCCTATCACTTTCGGTCGGCAGCGCACTTGCAACATCTGTGACGTTGCTTGTGCTATAGGCGACGGTAACCAACTATCATCTAGTGGATCTTCAGCCTGTCTGCCGACCGTAACTTAAAATAAAATTAAAATTTGATCCTATTTAGTAAAGAATATTTTAATTTATTATTCATATTATAGACCTTGAATATATATCCCAAACGAGCGCAGTATCTCTTCGTAGCACTACTTCCAAGTCTCCTTTGCTCAGTAAAGATCTCTCCAGACGCCAAGCGCCAGTTATAACATGTAGGTCATGACACTTAACGCTCTTTGTACGAAGCCTTACGGTGTTATTTTAAACTGCATAGACTTTTCATATGTCTCTATCTCTTTGTCTTTCCGCCTCCTCATAATTCTTCTGTTTAAAGGCACGCTGAATTTTTCACATAAGCTGCTAAGATAACTAATTACAAGTAAATTTATGCGTATTTACCTACACTTAGGAGATTCGGATTTGCAACATATTGATTAAGACAGATAGTATAGTAAAAAGTGCTTTGTGACGTTTCAAAAAGAGGTGCTCATTCATTCAGATTCATTCGGTGGCATGATAATATGTTCATGTATTTGAAATTTTAATGTAAATTTACGTTAGATGGACCAAAAGCTAATGAAAAACGAAAAAACAAGTATTCATTCCGTACTTATATTAATTGTTTCTGATAAATGCAGTAAGAAATAACAGCACATGGTGTTTCACTACCCCTTTGTCATTAGTCGGCAAGGTTTAGTGCGAGGATTTACAGAATATACTCATATATGTTAAGCCTAATTGAGGACTGGTTCCTAATTTTGTCAAATCCAAATTGTCCATTTCTGATTATACTAGCATTGCAGACACTATAAGCTCTTTGCTGATACTTATACTTACTTACTTGTCAATCGGAGCCTGAGTGGAGTGAAAAATGCCTGAGTGGAGTTACCAAGTGGAGTAAATCAAATGGGAAGAATGAAATTCCACCGTTATACAGTAACACATTGTTTCTCTACGTTACAAAACAATACGAGTAGGTACCTAAGTAATTACAGTTTGGTTAAACATTACAACTGTTGTTTGCACTTGTTAATTGGTTACGTAGACATTGCATTGCAAATATGTTATTCGCGAGGCTTTATTAAATTATTTATCAGCAGTCACACAATTTTAATTAGCACATTTACTCTCTAATTACCTTTATTTCAATTCAATGTATTTTCTACTATTGTCGATTGTTTAATTCATTGGTTATATAACCTAATATTTCAAGCCATAAATTAATTGTGCACCATAAAGATTTACCCCAACTTATGACAGTTTATTCAATACCTGAGCACGCACTGTTTAGGTTTTGTGTCCCAAGACAATTTCGACTTGCATTTTTTAAAACCTAAAAATGGCATTTAATTATTTGTGATAACACGTCTTTATTTTGATTACTACACTAAATCATACCACAAACACAATGAGGGATTTCTATCACTTATTTGTATAATGTTTACGCTACAACGTACTGGCAGCTAAATGGGCCTTGAGTTGCGCTCAGCACATTGCGCTACGATTCTTTGCTCTGTGATGACTGAAATTTTTGGCGGAGAAGAAAAATGTTCACAAAATTTACAATTAATATATATTTTTACTGTTATTTGAATAATCGTCTGCCGGAGTTGCATCCCATTAAACATGCTATAGATGATTAGTTTATCTACTTTGATGCTTTGTCGACTTTAATGAAAAATGGATCTATACTCGTACAGTCCAGATAAATTTCTAATTTATCCTGTGGTCGCGGAAACTGTGGAAGTTTGGGTTGTGTTAAATTATTACTCTGTGTTAGATATGAGTTAGTCCCGCAGCGAACATGTTGTGCGGTACTTGTGGCATAACACTAACGATCACTTTACTGTATGTATGTATTACCATATAAAATGGCATTTTAACCTTACATCATACATAATCCTCTTTGTGAAACATTTCAAAACATTTCACTCAACTGATTTTTTGTAAATAGTTTTAGAGGAATAACAGCGATTCCTTTTAAAGCCGATTTATACGTGTTAAACCTTATTCGTATTCGCACGTCATTATTCTACGCAAAATAGCCTATGGCGTGTAAGTGACACCTCACACTTACAGCAAAAACGCGTTCTTGCTCTTGATCAAAGGCATATCGGCCTTTGTCTGGCTACACACGACCGACTTTTTGTCGCCGCCACCGCGACATACGGCTATAAATTGCGGACTGATCCGCTCCGTGCATTTGCATTTCGTATTTGAATTTATGAGGCATTAACATAGCGAATGCAGCAAGCTTAGATCAAGTTTGACTGCGAATATATTAGAGTGATCCATTTATTATGCTCTCCCGAGCGCGGCTTCGCAAATATTTCATGAAATACCGTCATACGCTATATTTTCTTTTCGTTTTCATAAAAATTAACATGACAATTTCTAAATATAAATATGATTCCAACATCTCCTTGTTTAAAGTTATTCCCACATTGGACTGAAAATACCTCAAAACAGAGTTCACATACTTATGTGACAGGTATGTATGTATCTTATATTTTCTCACAATGCTTTGTTTCGTTGTAATAAAGTATGGTATTTTTACAATTGTTTAAAAGTGACAACAACCTTAATAAATAAGCACTGTTAAAACACTTTTTCAATACCAGTACCATGTTACTAAAGGACGTTACGGTAAAACGTATATTTTTTGGTTTGCGTAATGAATGGCAGGGCCCGGGAAATGATATGGACCATTTCAGAGGATCGGACCCTCGTGTTCCGGATCGTGTGAGGTTTTTCTGGTAAGTGACTTCCGTAGTTTTATGTTGATCCAATAATTTAACATAATGCAGTATTTGAGCAATATTTCATTCTAAATACTACCAGAATCTCTATTTACTTTATTGTACCACAACATACTGTTATATTTTATGAGATTGTATACTATATTTTTTAGAAAAAGGCCGACAATGTAAAAAAACACTTTAGTCTTTAATTCGAGTCGAGTAAAACAATCTTTGACGCGACTAGTGGTCTTCTTGTTCAGGCAATTTATGACTATTAACTCGCTTATGTTACTTAATTATTACTACTACTTATTATTTAACTTAAAATAAAATATTAAATTAAATAAATACTTTCTTAACTCGCTACTGTACTTATTGAAGTGTAGGCCGGGCTTTAATATGAGTTCAATTTGAGGTTTCATTCCTTTTGTACTAATTTTAAGCAGTCCTAAAAGTCATGTCCGTAAGTAGGTATACCTATATATTTGAATACATACAATGAAACATTCGCAGTTCCCATAAAGGCGTACGTATAACTGAACTTATGTATGCGAAGATAATAATAATAACATCGGGAGCAGTTGGCAAGCGTGAGCCGACAATACGTTGTTTCCACTTTATGGTCCAATTCATAAGAGCGACCGTGGTGATACAATTAGTTTTTGAAGTGAAACTTCTAATGCGACTTCCAACAAGGTTGCGTTAAACGGTTAACGCTACCATGGAGGGAGAATAGAAAGAGACAGAGCGAGAGTGAATACGTGGCACTCGAACGCATGCGCGTAGTATACCTGTTACAGGCCAACGCGAGCGTTAGCAACGAGTAGCGTCCAATATTCTAACGCAAGAGGGAGAGAGAAAGAAAGATACACAAAGGTAGAAAGTTTCACTTCTTCCGCGCGGAGGGACTCCCCGCACTATTTTTTTTAAAAAGGATTAATTCATTAGTGACCAATGAAGACTAAAATTAATTTAAATTAAATAAAAAAATTATTTAAATCCAAATAATAAAAAGTATTTATTTCACACAGAGATTAACGAATTTAAAATTATTTCCTCTTATTGATTGAATATTTGAAAGGGCATAAATATCTGCCTTATATAGTTAATTTATAATATGATATAATGAGGTCACGAATTACTTGATCTGAAACACAAACTATGTTTAATCTTTCGTTACTGATACATATTTTGTTTGATAAAATGTAGATATATCAACCGTTATCCGCTTATGACTTGGGCCGCCAACTCGCGCACCGAGCAAGCACTTCATAAAATATAACACAAAAAAAGCGGACACGCAAAATGTTTACAATAACTGTTATGTTGTATGTGAAAAGTCGGAATGTTTCCTTAAAATTCGAGTAGCCCGAGATATAATCATTATCACCGCTAGTTTTCTAAAATATTAGACAGTTAAAGAAATGGGAAAAAATCTGGTCTGCTCTAATTTCCTGTTATCCGCCGTCCCCTCTATCCGCTGTCCGCCCTCGTATTCGGCGCAGTATAATTAATTTCCGCATAGCGATCGACCGATGCTCGTTCACACAGTAACCACTTGAACTGATTGCATTTTATTGTCCGCCAGCTTACTTCATTCGTTCATTAAATCTGAAATCTCTAATCTCTATGTAAAAATTGAAAGTAAGTTGTTGGATGGTATATTTTATATCGAATTTCTAGTCGACAGACAGACCGCAAGGCACAATTTATACTATATATTTTTTAACAAACGTTGTGTAGTAACTCAACTTATTATATTTGAAAATATATTGCGATTGTATCATAAAATGCTATATAGTGAATGTTAAATTAAAATCGGCTAAAACTTTTCTGAATATAGCAAAATAAAATACTATAATATTTTTAAATTGACAACATAAATTTGTAATTTTATTTTAAGAAAACTTTTTGTCGCTTTTTATTCTCCTATCCTACTCAGGCGACATACTAGTCACTACTGGTTAGTGTGAACGAGACAAATGTCGACCGATATTGTCCCGCGAAGTCGCAAAGACATACCACGTAAATTACCGGCGATATGTCCCCTTGTGAATACGCGACATAATAGATAAAAATTTAAAGCAAAAATTAAGTAAAGAGTATAAATAAAGATAACAGATTTAACATGCGAGAGTAGTGATTGTTACACAACGCCGGTAATGGCTATAACAATCAATCCGCCTCGAATCGGGCCAGTTCGGATCCACCGCAAACCCATCCGTAGCAGACCACCCGCATCGATTTTATTAAACGGCTCCACTACCGACTTGTCGATTCATTTCGCTGTGGCGGCCAATTCCAATTTCTGTTTCATCTGTAAGCACTGAACGTTCGCTAATTGCACTTTAATACTGGCACACTATTACTTTAACAAGATCGTTAACAACCTTTTAACATGTCCCCACAAACTAGTCACAATTCTTAAGTATATTTAAGCCTTCTTACAGAAGATTATTCTGATCTTCTCTAAGAAGGCTATTTAATACACAATTTAATGAGAGCATTGTAATACGAGGGCGGAAAATGGGCAAAAGAGTGGACAATTTGCGAGGATTTTCGACCAATGGTTCACGATACATGACGTTGTTAATACTTTTATTTAAAAAAAAAACAGACACAAACTCACCTCTCTTTTTTATTTCGTGATGAAAACATAAAGTTTCAGTTAAATACTAATTTCATTTTAAAATATACATAACATGTTTTGTATTGAACTTTGAATGTAATTACTCGTATGAGAATTTAATAAAAAATGAAAATACTGTTCGACAGTTGTTTGTGTGCATGTGAAATCGTCTAAACTAAACTAAACTAAACACATATTAATAGTAGAGAAGAGTCGTCACTTTGTGAACATTTTCGAACTTAATTATACTTATTTTCTGTTTAGCGTATTGTACCCGGATTGAACTTAACTAGCTAAATAAATAAATCGTGCAATGTGCATGTTCTATTCTGTCAATGTATATTTGAAGAAGAGAGATGGATGTTGGAGGTTATTTAATTTATCTGTCCCGTCCCCGTGGGGTCGCTGCCGGAGTGCACCGGATGGATCTAAACGCGATTTCGCCGACGCAGCTCCCGAGTGCCCGTGGGATGGGCCAAACTGGAGTACTCCCATTTATTTCACTCAGACAGAATCTCTCGAAAACAGTTCAATTCTGCTATCAACAACTCGATTAAGGTGCATCGATACCTAAACATGTGCTTTGGAGATTTTTCAATCTGTTACAAATTATCTTTTAACACACAACTTTTGATAATTTCGTAACTGATATCTGAAAAGTATTAACAGTTCTTATAATTCTGCTCGCCTATTGTAAGACATAGTATGCGTGTTTACTGCTTACAAAGTCTTAAGAGATAAATTTGCTATTTTCTTCGTACAACTTAAGCTTAGGGATTGTTCAAATACCTTTTGTCTCTATATTTTTTATTTACCAATAGTCTCACTACTCTACTTATGTAATCATTGGTTTTTCTAGTAATGAGTCAGTGGCGTCACTTGGAGATTAAAAGATTTTATATAAAAGAAACAAAAAAGCTTACATGTTTTTAGACGCAATGCATTTAAACTATAAATTCTTAAAAGCTAACCTTTTAACTTTAGTTTAGCGTACGGCTTAAAAATTTAAGTGAGATTGTGAACATTTTTCCAATTTTTGCTTTGCTACGAATATTAGTCTTCGTTACTAATGTCTCAGATGAAGATTAAAGTCCTAAGCAAAGGAGAAATTTAATATAGGAACAACCACAACTTTTTCCCTAAAAATGTTAAAGAGATCCAAATCCTAAGTGACATATCTCTTTTGAATTGACTCGCACTGGAGAGACAGAAAGGAACAGGTAAAATGCTCGCTAAAGCAATTGTCTTAATCCAAATTTGTGAGGGAGTAGAGTGTGAAGACAAACGGCGCTTATCCGACCATTTCAGTTTCACACCTAGTTCCAAATACATTGGCCATTGTTTCATCTGCATTGTGCAATGTTCAGCATTTATTAACGAAATTAGGCGAACGTAATCCCTCTAGAGATGGTGAAGCCGCCGCTCGCCGGCCTCACCGCTCGTGCGAACTGCGAACCGGTGTTACATGCCACTGGAGCGGATATTTCGGATATTCCGACCTCCTCTGGCCCGTTCATCCCGGCTACTACATTCCGTAAGCGAAAAGCGTTTTATAAGGTAATCGTAACCATCTACGACTAAGGCTTCAACATTGAAGCGCCAAGTTCCTTTACCTATCGGATCTACACCTCTGAGTCTTTTCTGTTTTGTATTATATATCTATACTAATATTATAAAGAGAAAAAATTTGTTTTTTTTTTTTATTTTTGCTTGCAATGAGTAACCTCAAAAACTTAAAATTTCTTTCACCTATAGAAAGCTACATTACCAGGAAGTAACATAGGCTTTTATATTATTTATTATAATAATCATTATATATTTTATAACGTTACGCGGACGAAGTCGCATGCAACACCTAGTTATTAATACTTGTTGTCCCGATAGAAATGATTCCGTATGTTCTATAGTTACAATTTTTTTTACTACACTCGACACTATGCACATCTGGAGGCAGTAACCACCCTTACAGAAGACCACCGTGCTTTTGTGTTTCGGTGAGTGAGTTAGTGATGCCAGAGCCGATTTTATCCCTTCTTTATCGTTAATCCTGCTACGGTTGTTATAGGCAGTACTTCTGTTATAGGCGACGGTAGCCGACAGCCCGTGTGACGACCTTAACATAAAAATGTACACCTTAATACCATTTCATACTAAAACCTAATAGTTCAAGCATTGTCTTGGTATTAAATTCTGCACTAGGTATTAGCACTGCACCTGTTACTATTAAATTATCGCTTTGTACTTGTAAATTGTACACAGATTTAATCAATACATTGCAATATTGCTGCTCAGTTATTAAATTGATTTCATTGTGTCCTCTGTCGACTCGTGCAATCGCCTGCAATATCTCCCAGTACGTCAACAAAACACTTGCTTGTGTTGTAAAATTGTATTATTTCTCAGCCTCACCACTACTTAATGTCATTTATAAATAACCTTTTTACACAAAACTGTAAATATTTTAATGCAAAATAAGTAAAAATGTAAAGAGAATGTAGCTGAACCATGCAGCACTTGCAATCGTGCAATTGAACACAAATAACAGAGGCGGAGATCCACCGAACTCGAACTGTGTCAAAGAGCGTTCGCCATCGCCACACGATTTTTTATGCAAATGCTCCGTTTACACAATTGCGCACTCATTCTGCATAACAAATTGCTTTTCAGCAGCTAAGTACGAACGTGGACTGAAAAATAAAAGCTCCCTATTTTTATTTTCACCTCGCAGATAAGTGCTTTATTTCAATAAAAATTATCGTATGTTACCAAATTTAATTTGTAGAGAAAACACAGTTTTTTTTTAGAGCGAGATTACTGTCTCCTCCAGTGAGCGAAGGCAATGCTGATCTGTGTCTATGAAACGTACCTACAAAAAATTACCCTTACAAAAAATTGGAATCTAGATGATAATAATAATAATAATAATAATAATAATAATAATAATAATGGCAGTGACACTTGACACACGTATTTTTATGGTTTAAATTTTTTCATTTTATTTTAATAGTTATTTGTGTGTTTTCTCCTTCCTTTTATACATCTTCAATAATTTTGAACAGAAAATACAATTTACATAAACAAGAATGCAGATTTAATAATTATTTTTGGAAATATTAAACAAGATTTTTAAAATGTACAAAATGACAGATCTGTCAAACATCAAACATATAAACAAGAAATAGCGATGTGATGAAAATGTGATGAATAACCATGATTCTACGACCGAGAACTGCGAAACGAAGCGCACGACCAACACCACTACCCGTCTCGTCGACTCCGTGCTCCTCGGCGGAGGAATTTTTAACCGCCGACGATAAGAGCACGTCGAGCAACGATGACGGGTCGACGCCGCCTTCGCCGCCAAGAAGACCTGCGCGACGAGGACGACCCCCACTGCCGGCACGCTTGGGGCCTGCGAAGCAATCAGCCTCGCGCCCGGCCCTCGCTACCGGTGGTGTAGTGCGCCGCATGCGATGGACTCAAGCAATGAATGAGAACTGCATGCGGGCCTATTACGGAGCCACAGAAGGTGGAACTAGCCTGACGGCGTACCGCGTTAGGATGCTCTCTCTGTTTCAGGCCCTTGAACCAGCCGTCACCGTCACCGCTCAACGATTGTCGGATCAGGTGCGGGCTATCCAACGATGCCAACTGTTGGATCAGTCTACACTTGATCGGCTACGTTCGGACTCACTGCCTGCTCGCACAACCTATATTCCGGTACAGGATCTACCCGCTGCCCTGCCGATACCAGTATCAACTGGTATCTCAATATTGGAAGAGCAACTAACCGATCCTGTTGAACCGGAAACAGATTGTGCGAGCACGAATGTGAGTACCGAAATGAAAGAGCAATTGAGGAGCACTTTGGAGGAGACGATTGTGAGGTATCGCGTCAAGCCTGACGACAGGCCACGTTTACCGCGTTTGCCAATGCATAAACAAAATATTGCATTGATGGGAGCCCTAAACACTCTGCTGACCCCTTACATAAAGGCCAGCAGAGACTTAACTGATACTCACTCGATTCTATACTGTGGGGCCATCACGGCGTGCCGCGTTGCACGTGTTAGATTTTTAAACAATGACAGGACAACGCGTGACGCTGAGGATGTCCCTACATGGCAAGTGCGAATCGAGCGACGTATCAGTAAGTTTAGGACTCTCATAGCTAAACTAATTTCATTCAGTAAGGGAAATCATAGACCCCGAGTCATGCGTTTCGTTGCCCAAGCCTTTGTAGATACAAATATTAAATCAAAAGACTACTTGGCTTCGGCAACGGAACGCATTGACTATTTTAAACAAAAAGTTTATGCGTTGGCAAACCGTGTGAGACGATATAAAGAACGGGTGCATAGATACCGACAGAATCGTCTCTTCCAAAGTGACCAAAGAAAGGTATATAGAGATTGGGAGAAGACCGACCTAAGTGTGAACGTCGGACATCCGCCTGACCCAGAAGTTATGTTGAACTTTTGGCGTAATATCTGGTCGGTGTCCGACGAGCATACTGAGGGTGACTGGATATCCATTGTTGAGCAGGCGTGCGAACCAATAACAGCAATGAAGGCAATCATCATCAGTCCTTCAGATGTAGGTTGTGCAGTCCGTTCTACCCAGAACTGGAAAAGTCCTGGACTGGACGGATTGCACAACTTCTGGCTTAAAATGTTTACATGTTCGCACGGGTGCTTGGCAATGCAATTCCAAAAAGCCCTAGAATTAGGTACTCTCCCAACCTTTATGACAACCGGTATCACCTTTCTGCTCCATAAATCAGGTAGTACCACGGAGGCTAAAAACTACAGACCAATTACTTGCTTACCCACCATCTACAAGTTACTTACATCTATTCTGAGAGCAAAAATTAATACACATATTTTTGAAAACAATATTTTGGACACTGCTCAGAATGGATGTAAGATTGGGTCCCGTGGTACAAAGGAGCTCCTCCTCATAGACATGACTATTTGCCAGCGTGTCCGGCGCAACAGTGGCGCCCTCTCGGTAGCTTGGATTGATTACCAGAAGGCCTATGATTCAGTGCCCCATTCTTGGCTGAGAAGGATATTAGAGTTATATAAAATAGATACAACTCTGAGATCCTTCTTAGCTATGTGTATGGGGCAATGGACCACAGTCCTGAGTCAACCAGGGAATCGTGGAGGCGCCGCTGATCCGCGGGACATGGTAAAGATAGAACGCGGGATCTTCCAGGGCGACAGTTTGAGTCCGTTATGGTTTAGCCTGGCTTTAAATCCTCTCAGCACTCTGCTGAGAAATTTAAAGCTGGGCTATCGACTGCGGAGGGGGGGGGATGAAGTCATTTCACACCTACTTTACATGGACGACCTTAAACTATTTGCACCGAAACCCAAAGACCTGTTAGAGTTACTGAAAATAACTCAATGTTTCAGTAACGCAATAAGGATGGATTTTGGTGTCGATAAGTGTGCGGTCATGCATGTAAAGAAGGGAAAAGTTATAAATTCTCCAAATTTACAACTTTCAAATGAAATGACTTTTAGATCCCTCTCCGAAGTTGAGACATACAAATACCTTGGTATGTCACAGTCGTTGGGTATTAGTGATAAGGATATAAAACAGACAGTGAGAACGCGTTTCTTTGGACGCCTGATAAAAGTTCTTAAGAGTCTTTTATCAGGAGGTAACAAGGTGCGCGCTTTCAATGGCTGGGTTATACCTTTACTCACATACTCCTTTGGCATACTAAGGTGGACTCAAACTGAGCTCGATGGTTTAGATAGGAAGGTTCGTCGATTGCTCACGGCGCATCGCATGCTACACCCACGCTCATCGGTAATGAGACTGTACATACCACGGAAATTGGGGGGTCGCGGTTTTTTAAGTGCCAAGAACCTCCATAACCGTGAGGTGTACAGTCTTAGGGAATATTTCCTGCATAATGAGAGTGGTGTACATCGAGACGTTGTAGCAATCGACAAAAACTTCACTCCTCTATCTCTGGCTAACGAGAATTGGCGTAAGCCTGTAGTGTTAAGCACCGAAGACCGAAGGAACGTATGGAAGGGCAAGGAGCTGCACGGGCGGTTCTACAAGGCCCTGACGGGTCCTGATGTAGACTCGCTCATGTCAGTGAACTGGCTACGTTTCGGTGACCTCTTTGGGGAAACCGAAGGCTTTGTCTGTGCAATTGCGGACGAAGTTATTAAGACGAACAATTACCGGAAATATATCCTGAAGGACGGTACGGTCGACGTCTGTCGGGCATGCCACCGTCCTGGAGAGACACTCAGGCATATTATTTCCGGTTGTGCTCATCTTTCTAACGGCGAGTATTTGCACAGACATAACCAAGTAGCCAGGATCATACATCAACAACTTGCCCTTCGATACGGTCTTATTGAATCTGAGATGCCGTACTACAAGTACGTGCCTACGCCCGTTCTCGAAAATAGTCGTGCCACGCTCTACTGGGACCGCTCTATAATCACGGACAGGACTATTGTTGCCAATAAGCCTGACATCGTGGTTATCGATCGATCTCAGCGCCAGACGATGCTTGTTGACATCACTGTCCCACATGACGAAAACCTCGTGAAAGCCGAAAAAGATAAGCTAAGTAAATATTTAGACTTGGCTCACGAGGTGACCGCCATGTGGGATGTTGATTCGACCATCATCGTCCCGATAGTCGTGTCGGCGAACGGTCTTATAGCGAAGAGCCTCGACCAATACCTTAAGAGGCTCTCACTAGATGGCTGGGTCAAGGGACAGATACAGAAGGCGGTACTTCTTGACACGGCACGAATTGTCAGGAGGTTCCTCACTCTGCAGCCCTAACCACCGGTAGCTTGGGCCTTGCCCCGCTACCTGCGGAGTTCTAGTTTTAGGTTTTTTACGATATTTATTGTTTTTTAATATTTATATTGTAAAAAATTTAGAATTAAGAGATGAAAATAAATATGTAAATAATAATAAACAGTGACAAACGTGATTTTGTGTTTTCATTTATAATATTTTATGTTTTTCATCGGTTTTTCATAAATTTTCCTTTCATTTATACCATATACTACACAAATAATATGCAATATAATAAAATAATAAATAATTAAAAGTGTGAAACCCGAAAATAAAATAAAAATATGGAAAACTGCAATTCAACTTTCAGTGACATTGCAAATTTATATAGACAGTTTGGATTTGTTTGGATCAATATTTTACAGAAATGAATACAAAATAAAACATGGATAAATAAAACTGATAAATGAAACATGGAGTTACGAAAAAGAGCAGCAAAACGGAGCGCACACCCACCACCACCGCCCGTATCGTCGTCTCCGTGCTCTTCGGCGGAGGAATTTTTAACCGCCGACGACAAGAGCACGTCGAGCAACGAGGACGGGCCGACGCCGTCTTCGCCGCCAACAAGACCTGCGCGACGAGGACGACCCCCACTGCCGGCACGCTTGGGGCCTGCGAGGCATTCCGCCTTGCGCCCGGCCCTCGCTACCGGTGGTGTAGTGCGACGCATGCGATGGACTCAGACAATGAATGAGAACTGCATGCGGGCCTATTACGGGGCAACAGAGGGGGGAACTAACCTGACGGCGTACCGTGCCAGGATGCTGTCTCTGTTTCAGGACCTTGAACCAGCTGTCACCGTCACCGCTCAACGGCTGTCGGATCAGGTGCGGGCTATCCAACGGTGCCAACTGTTGGACCAGTCTGCACTTGATAGGCTGCGCCTGGACTCACAGCCTGTTCGTGCGACTTCTGTGACGTCACAGATCTTATCAACTGCGGTGGCGAATGCGGAACCAACCGCCCATCCGCTGCTTATAGATCCTGTTGACGGCGAGGAAGATTGTGCGAGCGAGTTAGTAAGTACCGAGGCTTATGAGCAATTGAGGAGGACTCTGGAGGAGACGATTTTGAGATACCGTTCCACAAGTGAACTTAAACCGCGGTTACCACGTTTGCCCGCGAATAGGCGTAGCTTTGTTTTAATGGAAGCCGTAAACGCTTTGCTGTCGCCATACATACAGGACAGCAAAGACTTAACCGATACGCACTCGATACTGTACTGTGGAGCTATTGCGGTGTGTCGCGTTGCCAATATTAGATTTTTAAGAACTAATCAAACATCAAAGGATATCACGCACACCCCAATGTGGCAGATACGTATCGAGAAGCGTATCGCTACGTTTAGGACTCTCATTGCAAAGTTACTCTGCTTCAAGAACGGCAATAATCGTCCGCGTGTCATGCGATTCGTGACTCAGGCTTTTCTAGGAACTGGTATCAGACCTAGAGACTACATGGCCTGTGTCACGGAACGTGTTGATTTCTTGAAGCAGAAAATCTATGCGTGGGCAAACAGAATACGTCGCTATAGGGAACGTGTGAACAGATTTCATCAGAATCGCCTCTTCCAAAGTGACCAAAGAAAGGTTTACAGAGATTGGGAGAAGACCGACCTAAGTGTGAACGTCGGACATCCACCTGACCCAGAAGTTATGTTGAACTTTTGGCGTAATATCTGGTCGGTGTCCGACGAGCATACCGAGGGTGACTGGATATCCATTGTTGAGCAAGCGTGCGAACCAATAACAGCAATGAAGGCAATCATCATCAGTCCTTCAGATGTAAGTTGTGCAGTCCGTTCTACCCAGAACTGGAAAAGTCCTGGACTGGACGGATTGCACAACTTCTGGCTTAAAATGTTTACTTGTTCGCACGGGTGCTTGGCAATGCAATTCCAAAACGCCCTAGAATTAGGTACTCTCCCAACCTTTATGACAACCGGTATCACCTTTCTGCTCCATAAATCAGGTAGTACCACGGAGGCTAAAAACTACAGACCAATTACGTGCTTACCCACCATCTACAAGTTACTTACGTCTATTCTGAGAGCAAAAATTAATTCACATATTTTTGAAAACAATATTTTGGACACTGCTCAGAATGGATGTAAGATTGGGTCCCGTGGTACTAAGGAGCTCCTCCTCATAGACATGACTATTTGCCAGCGTGTCCGGCGCAACAGTGGCGCCCTCTCGGTAGCTTGGATTGATTACCAGAAGGCCTATGATTCAGTGCCCCATTCTTGGCTGAGAAGGATATTAGAGTTATATAAAATAGATACAACTCTGAGATCCTTCTTAGCTATGTGTATGGGGCAATGGACCACAGTCCTGAGTCAACCAGGAAATCGTGGAGGCGCCGTTGATCCGCGGGACATGGTAAAGATAGAACGCGGGATCTTCCAGGGCGACAGTTTGAGTCCGTTATGGTTTAGCCTGGCTTTAAATCCTCTCAGCACTCTGCTGAGAAATTTAAAGCTGGGCTATCGTCTGCGGAGGGGGGGTGAAGTCATTTCACACCTACTTTACATGGACGACCTTAAACTATTTGCACCGAAACCCAAAGACCTGTTAGAGTTACTGAAAATAACTCAATGTTTCAGTAACGCAATAAGGATGGATTTTGGTGTCGATAAGTGCGCGGTCATGCATGTAAAGAAGGGAAAAGTTGTAAATTCTCCAAATTTACAACTTTCAAATGAAATGACTTTTAGATCCCTCTCCGAAGTTGAGACATACAAATACCTTGGTATGTCACAGTCGTTGGGTATTAGTGATAAGGATATAAAACAGACAGTGAGAACGCGTTTCTTTCGACGCCTGATAAAAGTTCTTAAAAGTCTTTTATCAGGAGGTAACAAGGTGCGCGCTTTCAATGGCTGGGTTATACCTTTACTCACATACTCCTTTGGCATACTAAGGTGGACTCAAACTGAGCTCGATGGTTTAGATAGGAAGGTTCGTCGATTGCTCACGGCGCATCGCATGCTACACCCACGCTCATCGGTAATGAGACTGTACATACCACGGAAATTGGGGGGTCGCGGTTTTTTATGTGCCAAGAACCTCCATAACCGTGAGGTGTACAGTCTTAGGGAATATTTCCTGCATAATGAGAGTGGTGTACATCGAGACGTCGTAGCAATCGACAAAAACCTCACTCCTCTATCTCTGGCTAACGAGAATTGGCGTAAGCCTGTAGTGTTAAGCACCGAAGACCGAAAGAACGTATGGAAGGGCAAGGAGCTGCACGGGCGGTTCTACAAGGCCCTGACGGGTCCTGATGTAGACTCGCTCATGTCAGTGAACTGGCTACGTTTTGGTGACCTCTTTGGGGAAACCGAAGGCTTTGTCTGTGCAATTGCGGACGAAGTTATTAAGACGAACAATTACCGGAAATATATCCTGAAGGACGGTACGGTCGACATCTGTCGGGCATGCCACCGTCCTGGAGAGACACTCAGGCATATTATTTCCGGTTGTGCTCATCTTTCTAACGGCGAGTATTTGCACAGACATAACCAAGTAGCCAGGATCATACATCAACAACTTGCCCTTCGATACGGTCTTATTGAATCTGAGGTGCCGTACTACAAGTACGTGCCTACGCCCATTCTCGAAAATAGTCGTGCCACGCTCTACTGGGACCGCTCTATAATCACGGACAGGACTATTGTTGCCAATAAGCCTGACATCGTGGTTGTCGATCGATCTCAGCGCCAGACGATGCTTGTTGACATCACTGTCCCACATGACGAAAACCTCGTGAAAGCCGAAAAAGATAAGCTAAGTAAATATTTAGACTTGGCTCACGAGGTGACCGCCATGTGGGATGTTGATTCGACCATCATCGTCCCGATAGTCGTGTCGGCGAACGGTCTTATAGCGAAGAGCCTCGACCAATACCTTAAGAGGCTCTCACTAGATGGCTGGGTCAAGGGACAGATACAGAAGGCGGTACTTCTTGACACGGCACGAATTGTCAGGAGGTTCCTCACTCTGCAGCCCTAACCACCGGTAGCTTGGGCCTTGCCCCGCTACCTGTGGAGTTCTAGTTTTAGGTTTTTTACGATATTTATTGTTTTTTAATATTTATATTGTAAAAAATTTAGAATTAAGAGATGAAAATAAATATGTAAATAATAATAATAATAATAATTGGATCCCGTGGTACTAAGGAGCTCCTCCTCATAGATATGACCATCACATGTTTACCCACCATCTATAAACTACTTACATCTATTCTGAGAACAAAAATTAATTCACACATATTAGAAAACAAAATTTTGGACACAGCTCAGAATGGATGTAAGATTGGATCCCGTGGTACTAAGGAGCTCCTCCTCATAGATATGACCATTTGCCAGCGTGTCCGGCGTAACAGCGGGGCTCTCTCGGTAGCCTGGATTGACTACAAGAAGGCCTACGATTCGGTGCCCCACTCGTGGCTGAGAAGGATATTAGAGTTATATAAAATTGATACGACTCTAAGATCTTTCTTAGCTATGTGTATGGGGCAGTGGACCACTGTCCTTCGTCAACCTGGATATTGGGGAAGCGCCGCTGGTCTGCGAGACACGATAAAGATAGAACGAGGCATCTTCCAAGGCGACAGTTTGAGTCCATTGTGGTTTAGCCTAGCTTTAAATCCTCTCAGTACTCTGCTGAGAAATTTAAAACTAGGCTATAGACTGCGGAGAGGGGGTGAAGTCATTTCTCACCTTCTGTACATGGACGACCTTAAACTATTTGCACCAAAACCCAAAGACCTGTTAGAGTTACTGAAAACAACTCAGTGTTTCAGTAACGCAATCAGGATGGATTTTGGTGTAGATAAGTGCGCGGTCATGCATGTTCAGAAGGGGAAAGTTGTAAATTCTCCAAACTTACAACTTTCAAATGCAATGACTTTTAGATCCCTCTCCGAAGTTGAGACATACAAATACCTTGGTATGTCACAGTCGTTGGGTATTAGTGATAAGGAAGTAAAACAGACAATAAAGACACGTTTCTTTAATCGCCTGATAAAAGTTCTTAACAGTCTTTTATCAGGAGGTAACAAAGTAGGCGCCTTTAATGGCTGGGTTATGCCCTTACTCACATACTCCTTTGGCATACTAAGGTGGACTCAAACTGAGCTCGATGGTTTAGATAGGAAGGTTCGTCGATTGCTCACGGCGCATCGCATGCTACACCCACGCTCATCGGTAATGAGACTGTACATACCACGGAAATTGGGGGGTCGCGGTTTTTTAAGTGCCAAGAACCTCCATAACCGTGAGGTGTACAGTCTTAGGGAATATTTCCTGCATAATGAGTGTGGTGTACATCGAGACGTTGTAGCAATCGACAAAAACCTCACTCCTCTATCTCTGGCTAACGAGAATTGGCGTAGGCATGTAGTGTTAAGCACCGAAGACCGAAGGAACGTATGGAAGGGCAAGGAGCTGCACGGGCGGTTCTACAAGGCCCTGACGGGTCCTGATGTAGACTCGCTCATGTCAGTGAACTGGCTACGTTTCGGTGACCTGTTTGGGGAAACCGAAGGTTTTGTCTGTGCAATTGCGGACGAAGTTATCAAGACGAACAACTACCGGAAATATATCATGAAGGACGGTACGGTCGACATATGTCGGGCATGCCACCGTCCTGGAGAAACACTCAGGCATATTATTTCCGGTTGTGGTCATCTTGCTAACGGCGAGTATTTGCATAGACACAACCAAGTAGCCAGGATCATTCATCAGCAACTTGCCCTTCGATACGGTCTTATCGAGTCTGAGGTGCCGTACTACAAGTACGTACCTACGCCCGTTCTCGAAAATGGTCATGCTACGCTCTACTGGGACCGCTCGATAATCACGGACAGGACTATTGTCGCCAATAAGCCTGACATCGTGGTTATTGACCGATCCCAGCGGCGGACGATGCTTGTCGACATTGCTGTTCCGCATGACGAAAACCTTGTGAAAGCCGAGAAGGACAAGCTGTCCAAATACCTAGACTTGGCTCACGAGGTGACCGCCATGTGGGATGTCGATTCGACAATCATCGTACCGATAGTCGTTTCGGCGAACGGTCTTATTGCGAAGAGCCTCGACCAACACCTCAAGAAGCTCTCGCTAGATGGCTGGATCAAGGGACAAATTCAGAAGGCGGTACTCCTTGACACGGCGCGTATTGTCAGGAGGTTCCTCAGTCTGCAGCCCTAACCACCGGTAGCTTGGGCCTTGCCCCGCTACCAGCGGCTACCTAGTTTTAAGTTTTTTATAATATTTATTGTTTTTATATATATATTGTAAAAAACCTAGAATTAAGAAGATAAATGAATAAATGTGTATAATAATAATAAAAGTTCTTAAGAGTCTTTTATCAGGAGGTAACAAGGTGCGCGCTTTCAATGGCTGGGTTATACCTTTACTCACATACTCCTTTGGCATACTAAGGTGGATTCAAACTGAGCTCGATGGTTTAGATAGGAAGGTTCGTCGATTGCTCACGGCGCATCGCATGCTACACCCACGCTCATCGGTAATGAGACTGTACATACCACGGAAATTGGGGGGTCGCGGTTTTTTAAGTGCCAAGAACCTCCATAACCGTGAGGTGTACAGTCTTAGGGAATATTTCCTGCATAATGAGAGTGGTGTACATCGAGACGTTGTAGCAATCGACAAAAACCTCACTCCTCTATCTCTGGCTAACGAGAATTGGCGTAAGCCTGTAGTGTTAAGAACCGAAGACCGAAAGAACGTATGGAAGGGCAAGGAGCTGCACGGGCGATTCTACAAGGCCCTGACGGGTCCTGATGTAGACACGCTCATGTCAGTGAACTGGCTACGTTTCGGTGACCTCTTTGGGGAAACCGAAGGCTTTGTCTGTGCAATTGCGGACGAAGTTATTAAGACGAACAATTACCGAAAATATATCCTGAAGGACGGTACGGTCGACATCTGTCGGGCATGCCACCGTCCTGGAGAGACACTCAGGCATATTATTTCCGGTTGTGCTCATCTTTCTAACGGCGAGTATTTGCACAGACATAACCAAGTAGCCAGGATCATACATCAACAGCTTGCCCTTCGATACGGTCTTATTGAATCTGAGGTGCCGTACTACAAGTACGTGCCTACGCCCGTTCTCGAAAATAGTCGTGCCACGCTCTACTGGGACCGCTCTATAATCACGGACAGGACTATTGTTGCCAATAAGCCTGACATCGTGGTTATCGATCGATCTCAGCGCCAGACGATGCTTGTTGACATCACTATCCCACATGACGAAAACCTCGTGAAAGCCGAAAAAGATAAGCTAAGTAAATATTTAGACTTGGCTCACGAGGTGACCGCCATGTGGGATGTTGATTCGACCATCATCGTCCCGATAGTCGTGTCGGCGAACGGTCTTATAGCGAAGAGCCTCGACCAATACCTTAAGAGGCTCTCACTAGATGGCTGGGTCAAGGGACAGATACAGAAGGCGGTACTTCTTGACACGGCACGAATTGTCAGGAGGTTCCTCACTCTGCAGCCCTAAGCACCGGTAGCTTGGGCCTTGCCCCGCTACCTGCGGAGTTCTAGTTTTAGGTTTTTTACGATATTTATTGTTTTTTAATATTTATATTGTAAAAAATTTAGAATTAAGAGATGAAAATAAATATGTAAATAATAATAATAATAATGGTTTAAATTTTTTCATTTTATTTTAATAGTTATTTGTGTGTTTTCTCCTTCCTTTTATACATCTTCAATAATTTTGAACAGAAAATACAATTTACATAAACAAGAATGCAGATTTAATAATTATTTTTGGAAATATTAAACAAGATTTTTAAAATGTACAAAATGACAGATCTGTCAAACATCAAACATATAAACAAGAAATAGCGATGTGATGAAAATGTGATGAATAACCATGATTCTACGACCGAGAACTGCGAAACGAAGCGCACGACCAACACCACTACCCGTCTCGTCGACTCCGTGCTCCTCGGCGGAGGAATTTTTAACCGCCGACGATAAGAGCACGTCGAGCAACGATGACGGGTCGACGCCGCCTTCGCCGCCAAGAAGACCTGCGCGACGAGGACGACCCCCAATGCCGGCACGCTTGGGGCCTGCGAAGCAATCCGCCTCGCGCCCGGCCCTCGCTACCGGTGGTGTAGTGCGCCGCATGCGATGGACTCAAGCAATGAATGAGAACTGCATGCGGGCCTATTACGGAGCCACAGAAGGTGGAACTAGCCTGACGGCGTACCGCGTTAGGATGCTCTCTCTGTTTCAGGCCCTTGAACCAGCCGTCACCGTCACCGCTCAACGATTGTCGGATCAGGTGCGGGCTATCCAACGATGCCAACTGTTGGACCAGTCTACACTTGATCGGCTACGTTCGGACTCACTGCCTGCTCGCACAACCTATATTCCGGTACAGGATCTACCCGCTGCCCTGCCGATACCAGTATCAACTGGTATCTCAATATTGGAAGCGCAACTAACCGATCCTGTTGAACCGGAAACAGATTGTGCGAGCACGAATGTGAGTACCGAAATGAAAGAGCAATTGAGGAGCACTTTGGAGGAGACGATTGTGAGGTATCGCGTCAAGCCTGACGACAGGCCACGTTTACCGCGTTTGCCAATGCATAAACAAAATATTGCATTGATGGGAGCCCTAAACACTCTGCTGACCCCTTACATAAAGGCCAGCAGAGACTTAACTGATACTCACTCGATTCTATACTGTGGGGCCATCACGGCGTGCCGCGTTGCACGTGTTAGATTTTTAAACAATGACAGGACAACGCGTGACGCTGAGGATGTCCCTACATGGCAAGTGCGAATCGAGCGACGTATCAGTAAGTTTAGGACTCTCATAGCTAAACTAATTTCATTCAGTAAGGGAAATCATAGACCCCGAGTCATGCGTTTCGTTGCCCAAGCCTTTGTAGATACAAATATTAAATCAAAAGACTACTTGGCTTCGGCAACGGAACGCATTGACTATTTTAAACAAAAAGTTTATGCGTTGGCAAACCGTGTGAGACGATATAAAGAACGGGTGCATAGATACCGACAGAATCGTCTCTTCCAAAGTGACCAAAGAAAGGTATATAGAGATTGGGAGAAGACCGACCTAAGTGTGAACGTCGGACATCCGCCTGACCCAGAAGTTATGTTGAACTTTTGGCGTAATATCTGGTCGGTGTCCGACGAGCATACTGAGGGTGACTGGATATCCATTGTTGAGCAGGCGTGCGAACCAATAACAGCAATGAAGGCAATCATCATCAGTCCTTCAGATGTAGGTTGTGCAGTCCGTTCTACCCAGAACTGGAAAAGTCCTGGACTGGACGGATTGCACAACTTCTGGCTTAAAATGTTTACATGTTCGCACGGGTGCTTGGCAATGCAATTCCAAAAAGCCCTAGAATTAGGTACTCTCCCAACCTTTATGACAACCGGTATCACCTTTCTGCTCCATAAATCAGGTAGTACCACGGAGGCTAAAAACTACAGACCAATTACTTGCTTACCCACCATCTACAAGTTACTTACATCTATTCTGAGAGCAAAAATTAATACACATATTTTTGAAAACAATATTTTGGACACTGCTCAGAATGGATGTAAGATTGGGTCCCGTGGTACAAAGGAGCTCCTCCTCATAGACATGACTATTTGCCAGCGTGTCCGGGGCAACAGTGGCGCCCTCTCGGTAGCTTGGATTGATTACCAGAAGGCCTATGATTCAGTGCCCCATTCTTGGCTGAGAAGGATATTAGAGTTATATAAAATAGATACAACTCTGAGATCCTTCTTAGCTATGTGTATGGGGCAATGGACCACAGTCCTGAGTCAACCAGGAAATCGTGGAGGCGCCGCTGATCCGCGGGACATGGTAAAGATAGAACGCGGGATCTTCCAGGGCGACAGTTTGAGTCCGTTATGGTTTAGCCTGGCTTTAAATCCTCTCAGCACTCTGCTGAGAAATTTAAAGCTGGGCTATCGATTGCGGAGGGGGGGGGGGTGAAGTCATTTCACACCTACTTTACATGGACGACCTTAAACTATTTGCACCGAAACCCAAAGACCTGTTAGAGTTACTGAAAATAACTCAATGTTTCAGTAACGCAATAAGGATGGATTTTGGTGTCGATAAGTGTGCGGTCATGCATGTAAAGAAGGGAAAAGTTGTAAATTCTCCAAATTTACAATTTTCAAATGAAATGACTTTTAGATCCCTCTCCGAAGTTGAGACATACAAATACCTTGGTATGTCACAGTCGTTGGGTATTAGTGATAAGGATATAAAACAGACAGTGAGAACGCGTTTCTTTGGACGCCTGATAAAAGTTCTTAAGAGTCTTTTATCAGGAGGTAACAAGGTGCGCGCTTTCAATGGCTGGGTTATACCTTTACTCACATACTCCTTTGGCATACTAAGGTGGATTCAAACTGAGCTCGATGGTTTAGATAGGAAGGTTCGTCGATTGCTCACGGCGCATCGCATGCTACACCCACGCTCATCGGTAATGAGACTGTACATACCACGGAAATTGGGGGGTCGCGGTTTTTTAAGTGCCAAGAACCTCCATAACCGTGAGGTGTACAGTCTTAGGGAATATTTCCTGCATAATGAGAGTGGTGTACATCGAGACGTTGTAGCAATCGACAAAAACTTCACTCCTCTATCTCTGGCTAACGAGAATTGGCGTAAGCCTGTAGTGTTAAGCACCGAAGACCGAAGGAACGTATGGAAGGGCAAGGAGCTGCACGGGCGGTTCTACAAGGCCCTGACGGGTCCTGATGTAGACTCGCTCATGTCAGTGAACTGGCTACGTTTCGGTGACCTCTTTGGGGAAACCGAAGGCTTTGTCTGTGCAATTGCGGACGAAGTTATTAAGACGAACAATTACCGGAAATATATCCTGAAGGACGGTACGGTCGACGTCTGTCGGGCATGCCACCGTCCTGGAGAGACACTCAGGCATATTATTTCCGGTTGTGCTCATCTTTCTAACGGCGAGTATTTGCACAGACATAACCAAGTAGCCAGGATCATACATCAACAACTTGCCCTTCGATACGGTCTTATTGAATCTGAGATGCCGTACTACAAGTACGTGCCTACGCCCGTTCTCGAAAATAGTCGTGCCACGCTCTACTGGGACCGCTCTATAATCACGGACAGGACTATTGTTGCCAATAAGCCTGACATCGTGGTTATCGATCGATCTCAGCGCCAGACGATGCTTGTTGACATCACTGTCCCACATGACGAAAACCTCGTGAAAGCCGAAAAAGATAAGCTAAGTAAATATTTAGACTTGGCTCACGAGGTGACCGCCATGTGGGATGTTGATTCGACCATCATCGTCCCGATAGTCGTGTCGGCGAACGGTCTTATAGCGAAGAGCCTCGACCAATACCTTAAGAGGCTCTCACTAGATGGCTGGGTCAAGGGACAGATACAGAAGGCGGTACTTCTTGACACGGCACGAATTGTCAGGAGGTTCCTCACTCTGCAGCCCTAACCACCGGTAGCTTGGGCCTTGCCCCGCTACCTGCGGAGTTCTAGTTTTAGGTTTTTTACGATATTTATTGTTTTTTAATATTTATATTGTAAAAAATTTAGAATTAAGAGATGAAAATAAATATGTAAATAATAATAATATTTATTTTGTACCAAAACACATTTTTTTACACAAGCTTAAATATACATATTTTAAATAAATTCAAATTTAACATAATAGTTCTCTAACTCCCGAACTAGGTTGGACACCTGTATCTCGGGAGTCAGTGAATACAACCGTGGTGCTTACAATTACAACTAAGTATATGAATGTATAATCTCTAAAAAAAAGTACCTATATGAAATAGATAAATATATAAATATGTAATGTAAATAAATATATAAATATGAAATATAAATAATATATATTAATAAATGCATAATTTAATTTGATTTCATTTAATACTAATAATACATTTATCATTTATCAACTGCTCTGTATCATCATAATTTAGGGTTAGCAGCCAATTAGTAATCTTAACCTTTAATTCATATTTGTTAAGTTTATTAATTTTTAAAATTTTATCAAGGTAAATGTAAAGCTTGGAACTGAGGGCATTGTGATGCCGGGAGGCAACGAAGGTCTTGCAGGCTACCTTCGCGCAGATTGGTTTCGCTCGTCTAGAACTGTCTGGTACATTTATTGGTAAAACAGTCTGGTGTTTCCGTAATATGGAGCGTAGTACAAAAAGCTGCCTGACGGCTAGAAGCTGTACAACATTGTACAATTCGCTAGTTGGGAATCTGATAGGTTTGCAAAGCATGACCTTTAAAACAGCCCTCTGAGCTCTCTCCAACTTCAAAAGCGATGTCCTGTCTGCCCCACCCCAAATGGGTATACAATACGCCACTACAGACTGACAAAGTGAAGTGTAAACCATTTTCAGAGTACTAATGTCTGCAGAACCACGAAGAGTCTTAAAAATGAGGATAAGGCGTCTGACACGAGAAGTAAGAGCTTCTATTTGAGAATGCCAATTTAGGTGTTCGTCTATAATGATTCCCAAATATCGTAAGCTAGAAGCTCTTGTCAAGGACTGCAACGGAGATCCATGTGTATTTATAGTTGTGTCACCAATGTAAGTATTAATCGTGTAATCAGATTGCGGCTTCGTAGTGGATCCAATACTCAAGGGAATGAATTTTGTCTTATCCACATTTATACTCAAGAGATTTGCAGAGAGCCAACTTCTAACGATTTCCATTGCCCTCTCAGCATTTACTTTCGCAATATCCCAACTAGACCCATGAACCAAAAGTGCCGTATCGTCTGCGTAGGTAAAAATTTCACAGAAAGGGATGTTCAAAGTGCACAATTCATTAATATAAATGAGGAACAATGTCGGGCCAAGTATGGATCCTTGTGGAACACCGTAAGATATGATTTCACTCTCACTTAGCAAGTTATTTATTTTTACGCTCTGGCATCTTTCAGAGAGGTAACTTTTAAAAATATCTAAAGCAATACCCCTGACGCCTATAAATTGTAACTTTGAGATGAGAGTGGGAATATGGACAGTATCGAAAGCCTTAGATAAATCGAGAAATATAGCCAGACATTTCTCCCCCCTATCCAATCTTCGAACTGCCGACTCAACAAGATCCGCGACAGAATCTTCTGTTGACGACCCCGCTCTAAACCCGTATTGATTCTTAGAGAGGAGATCATATTGGTTCAAAAAGGTGGTCAAGGAATTATTCAGCACCCTCTCTAGAATTTTAGAAATGTGTGGCAGAACGGAAATAGGCCGATAGTTACTGAGATTCTCCCTATCCCCTCCCTTGTGAATAGGATGGACGATAGCTTTTTTCATAGCCCGTGGAAAGATTCCAGTTTGGATAGATCTATTACAAATATGGCTAATGATAGGACTTAACTTCTGACGACATGACTTTAGCACATTACTTGATATACCATCCCAGCCCACAGCACAATCCGATTTCATATGCATAATAATAGCTTCTATTTCCTCGACCTCTACCTCTAAAAGACCCAATGAATTTGCCGAACTACTTAGTTTACTGAAATTAGTGAACAGCCGTTCTTGACAAGGTGTAATTCTGGACACTAACTTCCTTCCAATCTCCACAAAGTACCTATTAACTGCATTAAGAGAAGTTTTTGGATCATTGTGAAATTTAAGTAATTCAGTGGGATGAGCTTTAGGTTTATTGAAATTAATTATGTTTTTTATAACATTCCATGTTGCTCTGGAATTACCTTTAGCTTTAAGTAGTTCGTTTTTTTCATATTGTCTTTTTAATTTTCGAAGTAAATTGTTGCAAAAATTTCGATACCGAGTATATGTAATGATGTCAATAGGGGTACTAGATGTTAATTTAGATTTCAAATGAAGTCGGTCTCGGTTACGGATACATCTAAGGAGGCCAGGCGTAATCCAAGGCTTCAAGTTCCTCTTTCTTCTAGATAATGTATAGAATCTTATAGATTCCCTTCCCCCAGCCTCACTGGAAAATTGGTATGCTTCTGCCGTGAAACGATTCTTTGAGGATTGCATCCCGTGGTATGCCAAGCCCGTCTCACAGATGCCTGCACTCGAGAGCGTACAACCCGCCGCACTAAAATGTCAAGAGCCAAGTCAAAGTTGCCCTTTCAGCAATACAGCATTTATGGTTTCTTTTCGGTTGCGGTTGATTGTATGTCGGATTTCACGTTGCACACTATTAAGGTGCATTACATGTACAATTGCAGTAAGTACGAGAGCACAAGTCACAAAGCGGTAACATACTCCATTAGCAGCTTTTATGTATATACTTGCCATGAATTCCTTTTTAATGGGTTGTCCGCTTCGAGTGGCTTTTCATCATTTTTTTAAATGATTGCATGTATGCTACGTCTAGGGTTGCCAAATTGTCGAGCAATTATTATAAATATTAGAGTTTGTCATGATGTTCGGTAATTTTCGATGTATAATCCCATGTTCCACCTCTCAAATTACATGAATTTGATTTATAGGAAATAAGAAATACGCATGTACTAGTTTCTGATTTAAAGTTTCTAGACTATCTGTGGACGTATAACGCAAATCGTCTTTCTAAATGAAATTAATTCAAGAACATATTCTACACTTAACGTCGTATGTAATTTCACTAGCATAAAATTTCACAGCTAATTTTCAAATTCACATTTTTTTTTAAATTCATAATAAGTTTAAAATTATAAAATTATAAGTTATAAAGTTTAATTCATAATAAAGTTTTTATTTAATAGATTATATTTGATAGAGGAAGGAATCGGTACTATAGTGTTTGGTAACCCTACCTACAAATACCCCACTCTGACAAGTAAAGTGAAATTGCTTTCATTTGACTGTTAACATAATAGCAATACAATATTTATATCAAAGTAAATAATCGATTTCTTTCTGTGAATTCAAAATGACAGTTTTTTGTCTGTTCATTTGTTTCTTCGAGTATCTGAAATGGCTAATCCCATTCTGACGGAACTTTCATAGTTAGTTAGGACATTATTCCGATAAGAATCTAGACTATTCTTTAGTAAATATAATTATTGCAATTTCCAAAAAAAAACTACGTTCAAGCGAACTGTAATTTAAAAACATATAAATGTCTGCTTTATTTCCTTGTAACAGATTTAAGCGGCTAAACAGAAGTAGGCAAGCCGTCGCAAATATTTTTATCTGGAGACGAGATGACTTTCGCATCTTGGGCTAATGTTGGAATCCTTAAAATTTGTCCGCGTCTCGCTCGACGCCGATATTTGAGGGAAAGAGATGTAATTAATTACAAGGTGCTCGCGCAAAACACGGACCGACTCGTTTGCTCAACAAATTATGTACATAAATTTTGCGTAATCGCAGCTCGCGCCGCGCACCGCTTGCGGAACGCATTTTACACGGACGACCATACTACCGCCAATGTATTATGGCGCGCCCCATATATTAGCAGACATTAGCCACATTAGCTTATGTAACATACACACAACATAATTGGATGGTTATTATTTAATACTAGCAAAAGGCTCGCGATCGTTTCGAAAAAAAAAAACTTTAGAAAACTTTTTCGCTCTTAGTGATATTTCAGGCCACTGTGAGCCTAAAATATGAATATGAAAATACGACATTCACAAGTCAATTTCACAGTAGACGGTCGTGGTTATTATGATTAAAAAATGATCATCCAAAATTATTTTTGCTTTTATTCGATACGCTAATATTCCAAATAGCTTTTGTAAAAATGTAAACTGAAAAATATTTGCACATTTACAAATGAATAAATAATTGGAGGCAATACCTACACAATGAGTTTGGTCTATTTAATATTTTATTAGTCCACAACAAAGGTTATGTTGCATCAACTACATATATTCGTTTGAAACCAATTATTTTTATTTTAGTTTATTCCGTGGTTTACCAAATTAATAGTTAACAAATATTCTATGTCTGTAACTAAATTTATGTAGCTACTCATTAAGATCGATCTAAGCTATAGTTTTTATAGATGTATAGATTCGTCTAAAATAATAATGTATAACATACCTATGTCCAGTTTCCTGAAAAAAAATGTTTTTTATTTTATTTAGCATATAATGATAACAAAACAACCAGAAATTAAGTAACCATAATTCTTAAAATACTTTGAGCACAAAATTGTCCCCAAAACAATTCAGATGAATCCTAGGATCCTAGGATCCCTGTCTAGTCAGGGAGAGCCCTAGGCAGTGGACTAAAATGAATTTAGTGAAAATATTTTATTGTTATCTGGTTGGCAAACACGCATATGATGCCACGTGGCAACATGTTGGCGTCAATTGATGGACTATTTGCATATTGGGGCAATATGCAAATTCCGGTGCGTATATTAAATCGGTGCCACTCCAAATCTCAATATGGTTCCAGTTCGAAACAACGTCGAATTAATTACTTCAAACAGCCATTGGAATCTGTTAATGGGTTGAGTAATTTTCGAATTTAATTTCGCTCCTAGTGTTTAGCAAATTCGTCCATGGTAGGTAGTTGCCATCTAAGATTAATCTGTAAATCACGTACAAGCTAAATCTCGCGAAACAAAAAAAAAGATACCTTGTCTCAATTTCTCGCACAATCTCTTATTCCTAATTCAATCAAATAATTGAGAGCTCCTCTTTTTGTGCAGATCTGAACTGAATATTAAGAAGACAATAACAGTGTTGAATTGTAAAGATGTCCTTTCGTATCTGTAACCGAGTTACTGACAACCAAAGCGGCCGCTGTATTGGCAGACGGTGAACCAACTACGACTTTAATTCTAATTTCATTAAAGCTAGTTTCCGAACTTCAAATATTTGAGAAAAGGAAATATATGGTATCTATTTGATTTTAATACAATCCTGGGACAAACATATTCTTAAAATATGCTTAAACCGTTGTTAAACAGGCAGAGCAAGGATAGAAGAATCGGCTTTGATATTTTCTAAATCACCTAAACCCAAATAAGTAATATACAAATATTGTGATTTCACGCTTAACTTCTTTATTGATAACGAAACGCCATATTTCCTACAAACCTATTGAAATCATCTTGTTTCAAACTAAGTCAATTTTGTCGATTAATTTTCTCGTCATAAATTAATTTCGCGTCAAAGAAATATACGTCCTACCAGTGTCTACTGCTTTGTATTTGTATAATGTGTTGGGGGACGACCCAAGAATTGGTTCACAAGGGCGAAATTCAATTTGAGATCTTTCTTTTAAAAACGAGTCTAAATAAAGAAGTGATTCGACTATTCTATTCGTGTATTGTGTTATATTAAAAAATCTAAAAAGAAATACCATTTCATCATAAGTAGATTTGATTTATCTTAATTTATCTATAACATGGAATCTCAGAGTGGTCTCTGAGACTCTTGGGAGTTCTCAGAGTTAGAAGATGGTATAACATAGTTACTTGGCAATTTTGTAGACTGGATCTAGGTGCCCCCATAAATCACCTATCCTATAATATTCTATATGAACTTCCACACAATAATATTTCAAATATGCCTGCTTCGCATGTCATCGTTCAATTTATTATTGTAATATAGAAAATAACAAAGAAAAAATCATCCTACAGTTATGGAAAGGCTAACTTTAGCGTGACACAATACGGCCATAGACAATTTGCTGAGTGGCATAACGTCCGAATGCAATCCAACACATGTCACAGAAATCTGCTCAACCGCAACAAATTAAGCCACCCATTTCTTCGGCCACCTCTCCTGATTCACAATTCGCTCTTATCACATAACTCTCCTTTTTATAAAATAACTGTTTATAAACTTTCGTGTTTAAGTTATTTTAAGAATCAAATGAATTCATTTAATTACACAAAACTATAAATAAAAATATTTAATATTTTTTTTTACTACAATTAGTGCCTTGTAATAAAAATCAGTTGCCATGCGTTAGTCTCGCAATAACTCAAAAATGGCTCGACAGATTTGAGGTTTATTTTGTGTTATTTTCTAATTTTGTTTTTTCTTATACCATCTTAAGAAAAAACAAAATTATAAAATCTCAAATGAACATATTATAAGAAAAATCGAAAAAAAATCGAAATCGATAATTTTTTATGAAAATTTCAACTTCGGTTGCTAATCTATTTTGACTAACTACAATAGAAACAATCGAATTGGTCAATTTATAATGACGATCATAAGAGTTGTCCGCCTGTATGTTTCTATACAACCAGTAATCTACTAAACAGCTTAGTCTCAACAAGAGAATCGACGACTCGATCCAAGCAGTATTCCGAAAACTTTTACATTTGATGCCGTCAAATTTCCAGGCAAATCCGAAGGGCATAGTATTTTATATAAATAGTTTCCAGAGAAATGTCAAGAGAGAGGTAAAACTTGTAATATTCTTTAAATTTACTAATGTAGATCTAATTTTAATTATATTTCAGCTTCACTAGTACGAGTAATTAAATGAAGAGTGAGTTGTTCCGTCAGTTAGTTGATTTGGTCGAGCGTCTTGACGCAATCCTATTAACAACTTCATCCGCTCCTCCACTTGAGCTATTAAACGACCGATTTGCTAATTTGCATTCCATTGCTCTCTACCAAAGGCTAAGCGAAGACGAAGTCCTTCGTAAATCATCTTTACAAACTGTGTTTATTCACAACACCGTTCACAACACGAGAAGATAAATGTTTTTCTTTTGCACTAATCCAAACGAATTTAAATGCCACTTTGTTAATGCATAGTATAAAGTAAATTTCCTCTTTTCTTGTTTTTGTTTGTTTGCGCTAATCTCGGAAATTAGAGAAGAAATTTTGCTCCTGTTCGTAGTAAAGGAAATTTCGGAGAACAGTTGATGTGTAAAATTTGTGACTGTAATATCTATACTTAATACGTATTATAAAGAGAAAAAAATTTGTATTTTTGTATGTTTGTAATGAATAAACTCAAAAACTACTGGACCGATTTTGAAAATTCTTTCACCTATAGAAAGCTACATTATCAAGAGTAACATAGGCTATAGTTCATATAGTTACGCGGGCGAAGTCACGTGCAACAGTGCAGTCAGTGTATTTTATATATGCCGAGTTATTACTATTTTTATGTTTAAAATTTTGATAAAAATCCATAACATCTAATCTGTTCTTATCGATATCTTATGTATTCATTTTAGAACTTATTTATTCTTTAGCAACATTCGATAGCTATACGAGTAACTAGATTATCATAACTTAAATATTAGTTTACTTTGCTTCTGATTCTCAATAATGTATTTAAAACAGAAATAGGTTTTTGTTGACTTTGTTTTATAATTTTTTTACAAAAGCAATGCAAAGTCAGTTGAGTTACAGTACAGACCAAATTGTTAACTATTGCAATTCATTTTAAAACAGTTTGACATCTTTTACTGCTTACAATGGCTTAATTTTTCAGCTCCACAATTGTACAAATCTAAGTTCAATATTCATATTAGATAGTTTATGGTCTAACTAGTTTATTATCATGCAACAATGAAGATATTTATCGCCAGACTCGCAGAGTATAAATAGATTTATTGAATAAACTTTGACGTGTGTATCTCTTAACAAAATACAGGTTGTGTACGCTTAGTCTGCAGGTAGGTAAGACATTTTTAATTAAGCACTGTGAGCGTCACTTAAGTAGGAAACGCTGTCATCAACACGTCGAATGGGACCGAGAAGGCATCTACTGCTAAGCAAGCGGATATTAAAATCACTTTAAGATGGCGCACAGTGGCCTGCACTAACAGAAAGCAACTTCAAGCAGAATAGTTACTTCCCTTTCACAAGTACCTTACAAATGCCCATGTTAATAGTCATAATAACAAGTTAACCGTCACATCACTTTTACAGGGTATTATAGAAATGTTAAAAAACATTAAATTGATGATTTTTTTGGTTTCAATCTAAGTCTGACCTTCTTTATGTATTTCGTTTTCTTTTCGATTCGATTTGATATGTCTGATAAGTCATTCAACGTGGGCTTGGTTATAACCCAAAACCATGTCGACGCTTTCACAATCTGAGTGATTTTTGAACTCTTGTCTTATTTAACATTGACTCACTGGTTTTAGTGATATCGTGTTCTATGGAATCTGTTAGCGACACGCGATTCAATATATTTCGCGAAATGACGCTATCAATGAACGCCGTTCACTACAAATGTGTTTAATCAAACAACTTTATTAAAATTATATGGTTTCAAAAACAAACTTATAGGAACCGAGTAGGCAGAGCAGTTTTACACAAAAACACCTTTGTTATAATAGAGATATGGTAGTCGAAAAGATCCTTTTATATTCTGCAAAATAACACAATTACCTGTACTTTCCTTGCAATATTTCTTGCGTCCATTTTTAACGATAATAGAATGTTTGACAGATCATCATTATATTCGAAAAAATGTTAAAACAGTTGAAAGCATGAGTTTTGTCTAGTTGCCTTTTATGTGTACAGTATTACAAAGTTGCCAGTGCAGTATCTTTGCATATTTGCATAACAACAACAACAATAACAAGTTAACTGAAGATAAATGTTTTGTTTTGTTTCACACAAACTGTTAGAAAGGGTATCGAGAAATAAAATTATATCCTTATGTTTAAATCCATAGAGAGTCAAAGGGGCAATTTTATTAGACAGGACCAAACTTGTGGATCGAAAGGTATAAAGATATCGCCCGACTGATTTCAGTCCACCTGACTGAACATATTCTTACGGCTACTGATAAAAGGTAAATATTATGTTATTATGATAAAAAATTCATTAAAATATTTTTAAAAATGCTAGGAAAAAGTGATGTCAAACAAATCAAACAACACCTGTTTAATAAAACCATTTAGAAATAGTTTAGCTTTATTAAACTATTACTTAAACTTTATTATATTCAAAGATTAGATAATACTTACAAAAGCCTTCCAGACATAAATCGTTTTAAATTATCTGGAACACTCTTTCTTTTCGTGATCCTCTTCCCGGTTGGCTCTCTCCCAACTCCAGATCTTGCGTAAAGCCTGGAGCACAAATAACCGCAGAAGCAGTGAGAACACTAGAACTTATCAAACGGTGAAGTGAAATAAAAAACACTATTTAATTGTATGTTGTTTTAGCAGCGTTTACTAAGTTCCAAAGATATTCGCAAAATGTAGACAATAGTAGCGATAAAGCACCACTGCGTTTTGAATTTAGCAGCCCGTCTGGCGGCAGTAACCACCGTGAAATAACACGGTGTGATGATATGTTTCGGGAAGTAAGGAATGCCAGAGTCCGTTACCCTGTCTCTTCGCCAAGTGGACTTCCCTTCACTTCAAGTGGACCGCCAGTCTGTCTGGCGACTTTATTTAAAAAAACTACCTGCAGGCATAGTAACGATTTGCCTTTTAACGAGCGCAACCACACTAGATCCTCCACCCTCCGCACCTTTAGCTTAGCTAGCTTAGCTTAGCTACGCACTTCATCCAGACTATTGGGGTTATATCTCTTAGAAATGCCAAAAGTGGTTTTTTCCATAGCTCTTAGATCTACTTGTAATTTGTGGAAGAGACATTTCTCTGCACTTAAATATACTTCAAAGTGTGAATGAAACAAAGACAAAATTTTAAACAGCTGTTACAAGCTTGACCACTGTTTTGAGAGAGACACGTGACGCAGATTTGTTTGGCGAGTGGTCGCTTGATGCACAGCTAAAGTTCAACCACATTCCCACTCCATTACAGTTCAACTTTTGAGGGTACTTATGTTGAGTTCGCGGTCGGTTGTGCCCAAGATACTTTTCTTAAGAAAAAAATGTGTAATGCGAACATTAACCTACCTAACATTACCTTTACCTAACATTAACTTTATCTTACTCTTGACAGTCGCCAACTAAAGTCATTTCCTTTCTCATTTCTGTTTATCTATTATTATATTCCTTAAATTCTTTTTACATATATAATAATTTCGTGTCACGTTGTTTGTCCGCGATGAACTCACAAACCACTGAACCGATTTTGATAAAATTTCATAACTATATGTAATTTGGTCCAACTTAAAAGATAGGATAGTTTATATCTCATTTTGTTTTATTTTTTGCAAATTATATAATATTATTAACATAGCGCCATCTATTGATACTTATTCAATACAGCAATTATTTATCTATGAGTTCCATAAGAATCTAACAGATGGCGGTGTAAGGTAATTTATCGGCTTGATTGAAAAAAAAATATTGCACCCGTGCGAAGCCGGGAGCGGGCCACTAGTATAATATATTTCACATATTTCTTTGCCTCAAATAAAACAATTTCTCAAATCAGTCTTTTCCTAAAATTTTTCTTTCCAGTCACAATGCTGAAAAGTTCAACTTAGATATAAAAAAAACCATTTTTTGTTATTATTTATACTATAATTTTGTTAAGTTAAAAGCAAAATATTAATCTCAATGTACTATTTAGCGCATTTATAAGGTTTTTTCGTTAATCACTTTAAAAATAGATTAACATTTAACCTACACATAAAACAGTGATTTATGGCCTTATCTGAGAAAAACGTTGCATGAAATATTAATAATTAGAAACTCTAATTAAAAGTTTGAAATTAATTTCGCATTGTTTACTTATCTAACTCGTTCTGAATTTTCAGCTTTCATTTAGGGCTAACCGTTATTCACAATGTAAAACATATTTCTCAAATGATTTTCGCGAGTGAGCTTGACTCATTTAAAAACACTTTTCGAACGAGGGCGCAAACCCTCAACTTAAAATAAAATATCCATTTTATATGTTTTTAAACCAAATTCGAGTTTGTTCACAGAATTACAGATCAAACACAACTTCATCATAAATGTAGGTAAACATCACTATAGAATAAACCATTATTGTTAGTACTATTTTATTAAATTATATAATATTTTATTAACTTCCTAGGGCTGTTAATTTATTGAAATTAAATAATTTAAAGAATTAAACTTCAATAAGCGTAAATGCATTGAAATATTATCATACTAGCTGGTGCCCACGACTTCGTCCGCGTTGAAGAATATTAAGTAGCCTATCCTGTGTCGCGTACGTCCAAATGTTTATCTACCAAGTTTCATGAAAATCAGTTAATTCGTTTCAGTTATGGAGGAACATACATACATACAGAAAAAAATCTAAAAATCGTCAATTTAGTTTCAGTATGATGTATAGAGCCTATAAACACGATATCTCTGAAAACAAAGTAACTTACTCCATGACCGACCCTTACAGATTTATTATTAGTATTGATAAGTACACTTTATATTTTTTATATACCTCTAAGTTTTCGGGTTTTTTTTTTCTCCAAGTGATAGTGAAAACCGCATGCAAGGATTTAGTGTCCCTTTAATAGTTCCGAAAGTATTCATTGAATGGAGGTGATATTAAAATGTGTTGTTCAACAGATGATTTTTCACTAAGAGAACAAAAGAAGATCGAAAGGATTTCTTACCTCCAGTAAACACATTCACATCTTTAAAAATAGTATTACATACATATGTGTACCTACGTAAAACTTAATAATATATTGTGTGTTAATCAAACAATTACCAGCAGATATTAATAACATAGTTTTGACAAAATAATCAACTACAGAATAGATATTTGTAAGACCCATTCGATTCCACTCTATTCACAAGAGATCGTTTTCAATCACCTGATCAAGCTCTTCTATATCTTACATTCGCGGCCTTATTCTGTAAGCCCTTATGCATTTATACTTTGCCAACTCACTGCTGGTTGGCAGTACTGCACAAGAATTCAAAGATTAAGTTTTCTTCCCTCTTATCATGCTTATAAAAATAATTGCTTTACATAAGTAAAATTATTCTGAGTATGTGTAAATAATAAAATATTAACAAAAATGGTTCTTTTAAAATATCAGATTACACAGAATTGTTTCATAAACAAACTCTATGAAAGAGTTACTCGTTTTGTTTTTAGATATTTTATCGTACGATTAAACTAGATGTGTTAGCGTCTTCCCACGTGCTGTAGGTAATTAGTTTTTTGAAAATCCCATACGAATCTAACATGTTAATTCAGATAATAAACTATCTTATGACTTATGTTATGACGACACGTTTGGTCTAGTGGCTAGTAACCCTAGCTGTTAACCAAACGGTCGCGGGTTCGAATCCCGCTAGGGGCAAATGTTTATGTTAACATTTACCTTTGTACCTGAGTCATGGATGTTTGTATTTATAATATGTATGTATTTACAAAAAAAAAGTAATCTATGTATTATATCAACTGTCTGGTATCCATAATACAAACATTAAGGTGTATAACGCCGATTTGGCCTTGAATTATTAGGCTGAATTCCCCGCGCCACCCTCTACAAGAGATCGACCGCACAGAGATGGCAAAGAGTAGTATGGAGACTAGACGACAAAGGCACGACATAGTCGACTTACTGTAATACTTTACTGCAAATACATACTACAAATTTATAATTATTTACAATGTAGAGGGATAATTCAGTAACAATGAAGCTTGTTTTGTTATTTAGGTAGTAAATTATGTTACCTAGTAAAATTTTTTACCCGTCTGCGCCACAACGAGGGTTATGTTTTTAGAGTGTATAGCGGCGCGCTCCCGGCTTGGCCCGGGGTGTATTTTTTCTAAAATAAACGTAGCCTAAGTTACTCCTTATTACATCAGCTACCTGCCAATAAAAGTCCCGTCAAAATCGGTCCAGCCATTTCAGAGATTAGCCGGAACAAACAAACAGACAGACACACAAAAATTGTAAAAAATGTTATTTTGGATGTTATTTTGGATTTTTTCTAAAATAAACGTAGCCTAAGTTACTCCTTATTAAATCAGCTACCTGCCAATAAAAGTCCCGTCAAAATCGGTTCTGCCATTTCAGAGATTAGCCGGAACAAACAGACACCCAGACAGACAAAAATTTGGTTTGGTTATGTGGTTGGTTTATTTTGGTGTATGTACTCATATATGGTGTATGTACGTATATATATTCATATGCATGTAGTAAAAAACGGTTATTTCAATATTACAAACAGACAATCCAATTTTATTTATATGTATAGATGTATGTATATTTCTTTATACGAATATAAAATATATGGTAAAAGAGCCAAACAAAAGTTTTTATCAAAACTAACAAATTTTTTAATTTTCAGTAAAAACAATTGAGTTTTGCACCAACCGTGCAAACTTCGCGTGGTACGTTTTGTTTGGGTAACGCTAATGCCGGCGGTAATAATTTTTTTTTTTAATTTTGATATTTTTTTTTCAAATTCACCAAGTGAGTGAAGTGACAATAAATTGAGACAAAAAGTGTTTTTTTTTTTCATTTTGATAAAGATTACGAACTTTTTATAGCGAGAATCTTGCTTCTTCAATTTTTTCAAAAAATCTATCGAGTGGGACAAGAAAGCGGCTGAGTGGATTAAATGGAAACTCTGTGGGGCTTTTTAGGGTATATTGAACTGTAAAAGGCACACTTAACATTTATTATTTTCTCCATATTTTTGATTCAGCGCTTGATTTTTCTAAAAGCTATCAAAAGCCCTTTTTTATAATTTTTAAAATTCATGTCAATAGAATTAAAAAAAAAAAAACATGCTTGTAGAAAATTTATTCACGCTTTCATTTTGTTTTCGTTTTGTCTTGTCTTTTGCCATGTCTAATTGTTTTGGTTTGGTTTTGGGTCTTATTATTATTAATTGTGTAATTTTAAAGGAGGGGGGGGGAGTAAGGGGGGAGCGGAGGGGGGCTGGGAGGATGATGTTGATAGATTACCCTCATCCTTTCAAATGATACCTAACATGGGGGGTCTATTTGTAACCGTTGACCATGGTTACGTCAAATTTTTTATCTCGTCGAGACGTCCTCCCCGATGAACCCAAACACGACCCGGCTGTGACGCGCCGTTTCCGTGTTACGGTCGGGGGGGTCCGAGGGGGTGTCAAATTTTTTATCTCGTCCAGACGTCCCCGATGAGCCCAAACACGGCCCGGCTGTGACGCGTCGTTTCCGAGTTACGGTCGGGGGGGTCCGAGGGGGGCGTCAAATTTTTTATCTCGTCCAGACGTCCCCGATGAGCCCAAACACGACCCGACTGTGACGCGCCGTTTCCGAGTTACGGTCGGAGGGGTCCGAGGGGGGCGTCAAATTTTTTATCTCGTCCAGACGTCCCCGATGAACCCAAACACGACCCGGCTGTGACGCGCCGTTTCCGAGTTACGGTCGGGGGGGTCCGAGGGGGGCGTCAAATTTTTTATCTCGTCGAGACGTTCCCGATGAGCCCAAACACGACACGGCTGTGACGCGCCGTTTCCGAGTTACGGTCGGGGGGGTCCGAGGGGGGCGTCAAATTTTTTATCCAAGGAGGGGGCTTTTTTTTTGGTGCCCCGGTAGACCGGATGACACTTTCCTTGGTGACTACCGATCACCCTCTATGACCTTCTGCAAACGCCACCCTTCTATCCCTCATAGTTTCCGAGAACCGCTCACCAACTTTTTGGTACCGAGGATATCGGATTTTTCTGGAGGTCACGGGGGCGTCCCCTACGCGACCACCTACAATAGGGAAACCCCCCACCGCTCCTTCTAGGAGAACAATTCGATGAGTCACTAGATACGTGAGTGGGAATCCGGCTTTATAGTGGCTTTATTATTTATTTATTAGGCTTATTAATTTATATGTATTAATTAATAATTAATAATTATTAATATTAATTAATTTAATTAATTAATTAAAATTCATGAAAACTTTCCTTCCTCGTTTGGTTTATTTTTGAAACTCCTCCTTGCTCCTCCTTTCCTCTGCCTCCTTTGCTTACTTCCTATCTTTATTAAATTTAGATAACAAGTATATATACAGATGAATTATTAATTGAATATTATATTATAACATAATTTATATTTAGTTTTTTAAAGATTTAATTAAAAAGACAAAAAAGAAAACCTATTAAAGTATTATATACACTATCATGCACTGTCTGTTCTGCCACTAAAATGTTTATTCTTTGTTTATTACGTAAAAATTAATAATTTGATGAAACGCAACGCGGCACAGGTCCGTCTAGCATCACGACTCGCCCCGCACTGATTTTATGGACGAGAACGGGCTAGCGCTGAGTAAGTGGGGAAATATTTTTGATAAAAACATTATATAAAATTCAATTTTACGAATTTTCAAAAAGCGCTTTCAACAAATCATGCTACATTGTTATCTTCATAAGTGTACAAAATTTCATAATCTTTTGATAAATATTGTAGAAGTGAGATTGTTACAACTGAAAATAAAAGGGGTGAGTTTAGAATTTTTTTCCTGAATCAATTTCAATAAAATAAAATTTTTAATCCCAACAAATCATTCCTCATATCTTGTAGATAAACATATATTTTTTTCGCTGAAGAAAAGGCGTATATATAATGAATAATACTGTTACAAAATGTTGCAAAAATTTAATTTTTTGGAAGGATAAGCCTTAAGTTGCTTACTTTGGAACTAGATGGTGCTGTGTGGAATGTGTCAAGATATTTATTTATTATTATTTATTTATTATCTGTGTTTAGCAGTTTTGGGGTAATTAACTAAAAAACACACAATTTTTCGCATTTATAATGCATATATATAATATTTATAATAAAATTTTAATTGTTAAAACACAAACGTTATTGCGAAAAAGAAATTTTAAAAAAACTTTTCAATGTTGAAAAATGAAATGACCAGAATAATACTGGAATACGTTGGTATCTAAAATCAAATTTACGATTGAGTACAAGTGAGGATTGGCATTATTATCGCAAGCGCGCGGATCTCTTAATGCCGATTTCACCGTCGATACATTTATTTCGAACGTTTGCAGCTTTTGTCTAGGTGACATTAACGAAGCACCATTTTTAAAAGTAATCGATTTTTGATCGCATTTTCATCCCCGGAGGGAACATTGAACAGTATTGAAAAACCCACCTGCTTTTCAGACTGTTCGACAGGAATATGAACGATCTTCACATTATAAATAACATTTAAAACAACATTAGTCTCAGAATACAGAACTAAACAGAATTGCATTATGTCCAAAAACATGTAACTGACGTGTTAAAACACAATGATTAATTCATGAGCCTAGCTTTATATTGGCCACGTTACTCTTAATTACCTTATAGTCTTATAATGTATGTATATTCAAATTATTATTTAGCTTGTCTGGTAAATTAGGTTTATTATTGACAATAGACAATAATAACAGTTTAGAGTGGCAAATTGAGGACTCTTGTTGGCACAAAGCCAATGTCTGAGTGCGAGCAGTCAATAAACGTAGCGCTATTGACGATTCACGGCTTTCCCTGTGCGGTGCGGGTCACATGCAGTAGACACTCTAAGCAACTACAACTAACTCATCTAGGAACACTGAAAATGTACAAGTCTATCTAATGCACAAGTCCATGTGCACCAATCTTTATTATCCAATCAGAGAATTACATATATATATTGATGCAAGGAACTGTGCATTTACATAGCTTACAACAAAAAATAATGAAAAGTATTAATTTTCTTAACATAATTATATTCTTAACATTCTTAAAATTCTAAACATATCTTTTCTTTTGACAATCTGTCTCACATCTCTCTGCTAATATGCGTCTACATCTCTCCCCCATCTGCTTTCCTTAACTTCTTTTCACATCTCGTGGTATCCATTCGTTAACAATTTTAATTAACCTATTATTATTTTTAAAAGTCTTTGAATAACAAAAGACAAAAAGTGTTCGGCTCGGTTTCGCAAGGAGTTGAAATTTTCAAAAATCCTTTTTTAGCAGATGCTTACGTTCTAAAAATATAGGTAAATTCCAAATTTCAGCTTTATAGACTTAGTAGTTTTGGCTGTACGTTGGTAGTCAGTCAGGACAATCAATTTTATAAGTATAAATTTATATAAATTTATATAAAAAAATAAAGTCATTTTCAGTAAAACTTTTTTTACTGAAAATGACTTTATTTGCTCATAAACAAGTTATCAATTCTCGTCAATACACAGACCTTTTAAAAAAGCGAGTATTTAAAATTCCTCTGCCACTAGTACGAACAGAATTTGCAAAACGTTTTAATCCGTATGTACAATTAAGCATTTACAACAAAATTACTAAACATTGTGACTTTAAGCAATATACCATACGTGAAGTTAAGGTTAAGATTAAAAAATGGTTGTCCAGTCTTAAATACGACTATGTTGAAAAACTATTTAAGTCAATTTAAAAACGTAATACTTACCACATATTTCGATAGCCTCAATTTTTAAATTTATTGTGTCTTTTACTTTTATATGTAACTACTTATTATTAGGTAATTTAGTGTATTTAGTCATTTATAATTTGTTATTATTTGTATTTTTAATTATTATGGTTAATATTTTTATTTTTTGATATTTATTTTAAATATCAAAAAATATATTACATTTATGAAACACACGATACAGGCCTGCATGCCTAGTGTGTGTCTTCATAGTTAACTATATGAATTATGTTCCTGTAAATAAATAAATAAAAAATAAATAAATAAATAAAATACAAACATATAAGTTATTATCAATTACATCTTCCATGTTGTCAAACTGTTGGCTAATACCTAGTAGACGGTCGATCTTTTAAAATTTTCTTCCATGGGTGAACCCTCCTAGCAACCGGTCTAGGGTCCCTTGAATCAGGATGTACCTAAGCACTATCCTGTAGAAATGTGAGAAAGAAAAAGCTTTTTGCACTTGCACTACTGGCCATAAGATGAGTGGTGGTTATGGGCGTGTTTACATCGTTATTACGGACAGTTTGAGGCTAATGCGGCTTTTGAAAGGCACCCTATCGGGTTAAGTGGACACAATGCGGTTAGCTTTATCAAAAGCTTAGCTGCCTACGTGTTTTAGTTACACTTTCGGATTTGCTCGTCGCAAGTCTTCGCTGGCTTTCCGTGTATCGGGAGGAAATGAAATATAAACATCGGAAAGTAATAGAAGTTTCCTTATGAAAAATTGCAGTAAAGCTTAAATTCATAACGACCTGGTATTCGTTAATGTAAAATAACAAATGAATCTGGGTGAACAGATACTGTGTGGTTCCTCTGACCAACCTCCTCGATTTTCTCGGAATCTTTACTAGTTGATCAGACCGTCTCGCCTTCATTAGATTTAAATAAATGTTATTATGCATTTGTTCATTATAATTAAATTGTGTATTAAAATTAAATTATGAAGAAAGACTTAAATTTGTCAGTTTATTTTCATTTTACAATAAATTAGAATTCAAAATCATTTTAAAATGACTTTCATTGTAAATAATCACGCAAAAAAAACTACAGTATTTAAATGTCATTGTAATATTATGAATAAACTTTAAAATAGCAAGGAAATGCGTATTGTCATCAACAAACCTTGCTATGAAAGGAAAATGCACTTGAGAGATATCTCAAAGAAAATGATATTTTATGTGAAATTGATGTGAAATTGGCGAGTAAAAATGTAGTAACGGCGTCTACTCCCCGCGGTGCAATTCTGTTACTAATTCATGCTGGTTTTCATTCGAGGGTATCGTATCGTAAACATTGTTTATTGCGCGCACTCCACTGCGTCAGCGCCTCCTAATAGGATGATTGCTGCGACTGGGGCACAATCAGACAACCCTCAACCACATCTTTTAAGAGGGTTGACAATCTACTTAGACTTTTGTCGCCTAGAAACTCAAGCAACTCCGAGAGGACTAACACTGCCCACTCTGACCGGATAAGGCCAATAGCTCTATGGCACATCTCTGTGGTATGTAAGAAAATGAGAAAATTAAATAAAATGAATATTTTTAGCATTGATCTTGAAACTTTTTTTTGTGTTAAGTCGGCAGAAAGGCTGACTATCCACTTAATGGTAGATGTCTACCGTTGTACAAGCAACACCGCAGCAACAGTTAAATTTTTCTTCAGCAATAATAAACGAACAAAATGTATCTGTTTCAGTGTGTCTCCGGCACGGTGGGCAGTCGTTACTGGGAACCTGCTTTTATAGCGGCCTTCTGAATATTTCAGCGTGATGAAGTGATAAAAAAATGTTGCCTCCCGATTGGTATTCCCGAAATATCGCACGATCTCAGCAACTCATCCACTTTACTCACTTTCATGTAACGTTTAGGCTTGAGCTGTAAGAAGGACTTTACTCAATTAAGTATAATTTTATTATTTTTGTTTCCCATTAGGTTACCCTCAATATTATTGTATTTTAGACAATAGTGTAAACGGTTTTAAAGACAACGGAGATTTCTTCATGTCCATTAAAAGCTATCTTTTCCTAATTGACACTCGCCACTTGAGTTACGACCGCAACCTCTTACGTTGTTAGTTTAGCTACTAAAAACCTGTGCTTTATCTAACTTCCTTGTTAGTTCCATCTATTTTTATCGAATGTTTAAAAAATTTGTTTAGGGCATAATAATATTTGCAATGTATTCTACCAAAAACGAGATAACAAGTTTTGTAAACAAAATTGCACATACAGCGATTGGTGGGAAAGTTTACGATGCGAGCGACTCCATAATTGACGACGTCGTCTTGCGACGGTTTTTCATAAATCATATGGAACGCTGACTGCTGACTGCGATATTGGAACGATCGCTGACAAACTTTGCTTTCACTTTACTAATTTTTACTAGATTGTAAGTGAAAAACGCCAGTCCATTAGAAGAAGTATTACACTGAAAGTATATAGTGACTAATATCTCTTTCATCCACCGTTAAGGAAAATCGGCCTCCAAACGCAACGTGCACTTCTCTTAGATGCTTTTACGTGCCTTTTAAAGAATGATTTTCTGACGTATTGTGAAACAATGAACATAATAAGGACAGTAGTGTAACTTCTTATTACATTTTATTTATTATTATTAACAAAAAAGTCTACAGGCGTATTATCAATTACGCATGATATCATTGTATGTGTGTATGCTTGTCTATTTTCATGAGTGAGTGAGTGTTCATGAGAACCTACATGCTGGTAATAAAACAAATTCAATGTTCTATGTTCTAACAGCAGTGTTCAGGTTTCTTGTGTAGATTTCTAGTTATAATAGTAACAGTATAATAAAGCAATTTGTTCAAATAAGATGTAGGTCTCCTATTATTTCTCATTGGTCTTACTCTGCTACTGAAGTGGTGATTTGAAATGATGATTAAAAAGTACTGCGTTTCGTGAAATAACTGCATGTGTTTCAGTGAGTGTTTAATGCCAGAGCCCATTTTCCTTTCCCTTCCCAATCCCTACTGTGGTCGGAAGCTCACTTGCAGTACCTGTGGAGTTGGTTATAGGCGACGGTAGCCACCTACCATCAAGTGTACCGCCAGCCTGTCTGTCAACCTTATCATAAAAGAGAATTTATAGAAGTTGACTCCCTCCCATACTGTCCTTAGTGTTTACTTCCCACATTTCACTACTCTCCATTCTTACAATTTTCTCTCTCACTGAGTTAAAACGCAATTTCTTTTTGTACGTGCCTCCAACATACTTCCTCGCCACCCCCATCTGCCGTTATGTTTGTAAATAAGAGTAAGCTAGCGGCATAAAATATCATTAAGGGTGAAATTTTACTATTATTTTTGCCACGAATTTAGAACATTAAGATTAAATGTCATTACATGTCTAATTAAATTAAATTAATGAAAGACATTTAATTCGCATTATCCAAATGTGGTATTAAAATTCGAAGTATTTTAAAATATAATTATTTTACTGTTTTTGATTTTGAAAAATGCTTCGTTGCAACAGATCAACTGCGTTAGCCAACTTCTTCATTCGCTTAACTTTTTTAAACCTTTCAGATTAGACTAAGTCAAATTAAAATAAATGGTTTAAACCAACAAAAGGGCTAAACCCTTTTGTATTTTGTATTAAATTAAAAATATGAAAATTTGATTATGTTGTAGTGTAGGTACCTTTTAAATTTGATGCTTCAAAAGCTACCTATGACACTCGACTTTTCATATTATAGGGTTATTTTTCTCTTAGTGTTGTTTTTTGCAAAAGTATTAAGATAGTTTCGAAACGAGTTTCAGTTTATTTGAATCTCATCTGACAAAAAAAAGAAAAATGTGTTGTTTTTTGAATTCGTTTTCCTGTTCCGGTCGTTATTTTCCATTTAGAGGACCATAGATTAAATTTAGTGGATGATTTACTTGACTCCTTGGGGGAGAAAATGTAAGGTTTTTAGTACAAGACCATAATTTAACGATGATCGCGCACGGACGCCGGCTGCACGGAATGACGAACGACTGAAAACGGTCTCTGCTCAGGTACTTGCTGTTCCCTTTTATCCGCTAACTGTCCTTAAGCTAAATTAAGTTAACCTTGTTGTTTTCTTTATGTTAAGGTCGTCTCTTACTCACTTACAGAAACACAACAGCACACATGCTGTTATTTCACTGTGGTCTTTGTAAGGGGGGTGTTACTGCTGCTAGACGGGCTGCCCAAACTCTATTCCTGCCGGGAATAGAGTCCGGGACCCTTGAGACCGTTGAAGCAACCATTTTAATCACTCGACCAAGAGGCTCGCCCAACAATGTACAATATGAACATACAATAAGAATAAAATTTTTACTATAGGTTTTTACTGATTGTCGCTAATTATATATGAACTGTTTTACGCCGAACTACGATTTCAGTTGTAATATTTGAGCATAAATATGTTTAGTTATATTTAAAAAAGTAAATTTCGATATTTATTTTAAATATGAAGAAACTAAAAATACTGTTGCTGTTCTCATTTAATATATTACATACTGGTTATTTTAAAAACCATTGTTTTGATGATAATCTGGTATAACCCTAGAGCTGTTTGAAACTGTAAAATCATCACTTTGTCCGATTCATGTTCGCACTTTAGACACGACTTTTTAGTGAAACCTTTTCTGAACAGGTCACAGCAGTGGCACAGTACAAACAGATAAACAGTAGGTAATGTGAGATTGTGATTCGATCACTACTGCCTTCACTTACAAGTTCGTTTGCAAAATTCTCTTCCTCCATTTGGGTTGTCTGGTACAAAACATGTTCTGTGTCAACCATTAAGTAGTGATACGATAGCATATCCTTATATATATAAAAATTACGTGTCACATGTTTGTCCGCGATGAACTCCCAAACTACTGAACCGATTTTGATAAAATTTCGTAACTATATGTAATTTGGTCCAACTTAAAAGATAGGATAGTTTATATCTCATTTTGTTTATTATTTTTTTGCGAATTATATAATATTTTTAACATAGCGCCATCTGTTGATACCTATTCAATCCAGCAATTATTTATTTATGAGTTCCAAAAGATTCTAACAGATGGCGATGTAAGGTAATTTTATCAGCTGGATTGAGTAAAAAATTGCACCCGTGCGAAGCCGGGAGCGGGCCACTAGTATTCATATAGATTGTGGGTTATTTATAAAAATTAGAAATGTCAACTTAATCTTTGAAGCCAAATCAGAAAGGCGTGGTCAAGAAGTCTTGTTCTAGTGCTAAGTAAGTTAGCTTTTGGCCACAGAAATAAGTGATTACAAACTGCCCTCTATTTATATAATACCCTTTTTCCGTACTTATTCCGCCTATTTTTTTATGGCGTTTGTGTTATTATACTCTTATCTAAGCTATATTACGTCAATAAAATCCGTGAAGTAGTTTTTCCTCGAGAGAGTTGCTTGAAAATTTTCGCAACTATAATAAGTATTATAATTTTCGTCCACAAATTCATCCACGTTTCATTCTAAACTGTAGCTTATAAGTCTAAACTATGTTACTGCAAAGTCCATATAATGTATATTGTAAGTTCATGTGGCCCAAATTGAACATTGTGTTGAAACGTTAGCACGTTCAAAAAACCACAGACTTAAACAGACGAAACATAAGTTCAATGAGTTTGTGAAAGTACACAGAGAGTTTTTCATGTAAATGAATTAAACATTATTAATTTATACTTAAATAAATGCTCGACAGGCAAACAAAGTTTAAAAAATTTGATGACATAGCTTATTAATAAGTTGAATCAATTTGTCGTGACATTATTTCTTAGTGGCTCTAAGGGTAAATAAGATTTTGATTATATAGTAACATAATTAATACAGAAAAATACTTCAGGATATCAATATTTCAACAAAAAATTACCTATAAAGTCTAGATGAAACAGTAGCAGGGATAAAAATTAATAAAAAAAATCTCAAAATTCATTATTAATGGATTGCACATAAATTTCTAGCGAAAGAATGAAGACAATCAGATGAAGCGTGCATTTCAAGTGTAATAATTCATAAAAGTTGATATTTGCAGACGCCTTCAGGCATATTTTATAAAAGTACTTTTCGCGCTATCTGCGACTGGCAATCGTCCAACCAAAATATTTATCTATCTCAAACTTCTTACTTGTCAGATTTAAAGATTTAGGTTACATTAAATGATTTATTATCAGCTAGTTTTAATTTTACTTAATCACAGTTTTTTAACAATATTATAACTGTAAATTGTAAATGTTTTCAATTGTACGAATAAAAATATCGAAAAACGATCATGTCGACACATTTATATACAATGGTATACATTTAATATATACAAATACATAGTATATAAGTATATAGGAAATAAGCATAAATAAGCCCACATATTTTTATATAAATCTAAATACATATGAAATGACCTACGTCTTATAATGCAATGTTATGTTAAGAATTTATCTGTTGAAAACCTTTGCAGGTTTAAATTTTATTCATTTAGTTATCACACAGAGGTTTAAAATATTCGTTTGCCTCCACGACAACCTCCACAAAAGGCAGAAGCGAGCAATTGTACCAATATGACACAATATGCTCGTGTTGAACAGGATCTAACAACACGAGGAAGCTGTAAAATAAGCAATAAAAATGAATATCGTTCGAGCAACAATGTGCCCGAAGTGGCCGAACTCTGCATTAACATTTTAAGCAAAACTTCCACGTCTCCTCGATAAACATTTTTATTCGGAAATAGAGTACTACGATATTTATTGCTTATGATCATTCCTCCTATGACTTACATATATGTTTTAATTCTTCCACTCTTTGTCTGCACTTAAGTCTCCTGTAAGAAGGTGGTTTTAAAGCTGCCTAACAAGTCTGCCCAATTTTAGACTGCGAAATTCAGTGCCACTACTAAAAAACCCAGACACAGCCAACTTTGAATAGTTCATTACCAAAGATAGTCCTGCTCGGAATCGAACCCCTGAGCGCTACGGCAAGCATCTTAAACACTCGATCAATGGGCTCATTGTCTTTTTTTTTAATAATTATTATTATCTCATATTAGTTTTCTTACGTTATTGTTTTCTAAAAATAAAATAATATTGTTAGGCTTGCTAAAACAATAATAAGTGAAATAAAGTAACTTTAAATTGTATTTACCTATCAAGATTTCACGTCATATTTACTTCGTAAAGTTAAGTGAAGATTTTTTTAGCATTTCTTTTTTTCTGTAATAGTTAATTTTCTTTATATTTCTATTCCACCATTCACATCAGTTAGGTACTAAAATTTATTTCTTTATTTGTCCGCTACTCCGGATGACGAGAGCTTGTTTTCTAGAGTTGCAACTATATACTTAGTTTTAAGTTTTGAACTCAAAGTCAAACTTGAAGCAGACCACTTTATTACGAGTAAAGCGACTTACAGTGCATCAGTTAATTAATTAGTTAATATCGCATAAAATATCATGTTTGACTTGAGACGCGAAGTGTAAAGCTAACTGAAACTTACTGTATGAATTCTCTTTGCCTTGAGCTGTAAGTACCTGTTCTCTCAAGTTTTTGCAGATGCAAGTATTTCATGGGGTCGTGTTTATAAAGAACGCTTTATAACAGTATTGAACTTTCTTCGAATTTCTTCCTTTGAAAGATTACAAATGTGAAAATTACTGTGACATGCTAATTCGCCTTTTTATACTATCGTCAATATACTTATAGTTACTGATGTTTAATATTATGTTTAACGTAAACATTTTTACTAATGATGGACTTTTGATTAAGTATAGTACTATAAATGAATCAGTTGAATTTAAAAACAAACTTATTCAATATAACTAACATCGTTTCGATGTCTAACAAATATTAATATATTAATTTCTTCTTAACGTTTAGTCCTTAAATTAATAATTCCTTAAATTAGAAAATAAAAATAAACTTGTTATTTTACCCATGTATTTCCATATGTTCCTATAAATTCTACTTACCTAGATATTAAAATAGTGAATGTGTAGTCACACATTGACATTAAAAGAATTTTCGCTACAAGTATAAATAAAAATGTCCTAGATAAATAATAAATAAATAGACTACTCATTCTTTGTCTGAATTCGTTTTTACAGTGATTTTTCTATCTTGAATCGGTCGCAATGTATAGTTGTTTGAAACTAATGTAGAGACTGTAAATATAGTAGAATTTCCTTCGCTGTACGTACACGAAGTCGTTAATCACTGACAAAAGTACAAGAAGTGCATTGTGAAGCCGTGACAAGTGTGCAAATGGACAATAGGGAAGAGACGAACTCCCTATTGCACTAAAGGCTGGAGCAAGCCCTACTCAACTACTTCACTCATTGCTAGACAATAAAATATGCAACTTATGTAATATTAAACTAATTCAATAAACAGAATGTTATGGCGTATCTCGAGTTGATATGTATTTCTTTCTTTTTTTTTAAATAACATTCTTTCTCTTTTATGTATTGGTCAGAAGGCACGCTGATAGTCCACTTAATGATAGGTAGTTACCCATCATCTGTTGCCAGAAGCAACCTCATAAGTGCTCATACGCTATTATTTAATTCCTGTTGTCTTCTGTGAGAGGATGGTTACTGCCGCCAGACGGGCTGCCCAATTCGTGATTGCGAAATACTTATATAGTGTGCACTGACAATACATCTTTATTTCTTTATGTATATTTGAATATCTTTATACAGTAGATCCAGGCTGCTTCTGACAGGTCCTATTGGAAAATTATGACAGATGCCTATACATATAAAGCAGTGGATGTCCTGCGGTTGAAATAATGAAGAAAAAAAAAAGATGGCACAACGACATGTTTTTAACTCCCTCAATCTAAGTGGCATTTCCACACTAAGTGGCAGCATTCGCTTCGTACGCGGTTCAATCTAAATTCTCTGACATGTATAGTAAGTAGATCAATTTAAGGCCTCTCATTTTCAGTTTCAAATTTGGAACATTTCATTATTGGATTCAATACTCACTAAGTGTTTATATTAAAAAGATATTTTCATTTTATTTCGATTTGCGCGAGAAATAAACATATATCGGAGTTTGAAAGTGCACTAACAGTAAATCTGTGGAATATGAAATCTTACATAATGGCCGAGTTGATCGCACGTTAGTAATTCATGCATCGCGTTCACTTCACAGAAGCGGAAATAATCCAGTAAGCAAGCATTAACCATTTATTGGTGACAATACAACATCTCGTAGATATGTCTCTATGTGGATGAAAACAGCACTGCGTTATACCTGACGTCATGATGGCCTTATAGTTCATTTGCAGTTTTAAAGAACGTCCAGACCATAACGCAGAACATCGAGTTGTAACACTGCATCTTGACCCAGTGCATCTATTCGCTCTACACTGCTCGCTCGTAAACACGTTTTATTGAGTTGTGTTCAAGGCGAGCGATGAATATTGAAGCAGCGAGCGAATGCATATTCAATTTTAATAAAAGAACGAGAATGCTTCTCATGTGACCGTACTCTATTAAGACATATTTCCGTTTTCTGTCATTCATATCATTTAACCTTGACAAAAGACATACTTGGTATGGCATTGTTCTTACTAACAGGTTGTAAAAGGTTTGTCTTTGAATAGAACAAAAATATCAGTGTTTTTTTGGATTGGATTTCTAGATAAATCAGTAGCAGTTGCATACTGTATAGTCGCTACTTTTTTTATTTGGACAATACAAATAGTTTCTCTGTAATATACTTTGAGTCTGTGTGTGTTGGGGAATAAACATTTTGATTTTAAAGATAAATAAACAGATTCACTTCTCTTCGGATTTTGATGTCATTCACCAAGAAAAAAATTCAACAATATTTTCGAAGGTACTATTATACATCTAAATGATAAAGCCTTTTAGACAGGTTCGGATTTCTCTTTTCATAATTCGGAAGCCATGGTTGAAGATGAGTGATCTCCGGGACGCGTCGTCGGATCGTAAAGTGTCTTGGAGACTCACACTTAAACCCCGACCTGAGTCGTAACTCTTAAACTTTTTAATTCGCCCTCACCTCGATGTGACATAAACTCCAAATATATATATATACAAAACTTTCCGCGGTCCAAATTTATTTTCTTTTGTCACCGGACGGCTTTCCGGTCTAGAATTTTTAGGAATAAATCCCTTAAGATTCGTTACAAAGAGTTTCATTTGCATCCCACTTGTGAAACCGTGCGGCCATGAAACCAACCACCGACTTCTGTGTCAGTTCTTCTTTGAATTTCTTTTTTTAGCCTTTTTTTACCATCTTGGTGCTGAAGATTTTCTTTAGGGTGCTAAACCTGGTATTTACTTTGCTTACCTCTGAGCACAGGCCTCTCTTCCGAGTGAGAAATATTATGATGACCTATCTTTCAAGATTCCATGATATTCAGATATTCTAACCTGAGACTTCTGTGCTCAACGAATCTCGACTATTAGCAGCCTATCTTATCAATTGAACTAAAAATATTATTAACCAAGAATACATTGAAGAAGAACGATACGTCCTGCTGCTACGTGAACGCTTTGTCTCTAATTTCGTGGCCTCACCTTAATTCCCGCACCAGATTTATTAAGGCAATTAAACTTGGCGCAAGTTGACAGTTTTTTCCTTTGTTTCGAGGAGTTTAATGAGCGCCCGGAGCGCTCGTGAATTTAATTCGCGCTCCCAGCAGAGGGGCTCCGACAGAGAGACTCACGATGCGCAGCGATCATATCCGACAAATATTGTCATTGGCGAGAGGCCCTCTACAATTTTACTCTACACTTGACGTTTTCTAGAACCCTCCAATATCATCATCACCGAAGAGGTTCATTGGAGCCCTGTTGCTTTGAGTATCATTTAAATGCACCAAACGAAATAACATTTTAACGACAAATTCCGTGGGATCGATTCCTTGTTTTGGATAACACCCAATACACATTATATTTTATTTCTGCAACCTTTTGCATTTGAATTAATATCAACCTTAAAGGAAAGGGGTTGAGGTCGAATTTGTCTGCCTTGTCAATTCTCAAGGCGGTAAGCTCTTTCGGCCTAGTTTCTTTTATGCTCTGTTTTTAAGAACTTTTCTCGATCCGATGGAACGCTTATGAATAAATAATAAATGCTTTTCATATTGGACTGAATTAACTGAAAACCTTTGTATTGTGATGCTTGCATGTGATGCTAAAAACGATGAAAACCATTTTACCCTGCTATTTCCACGGTGGTCTTTTGTAAGGGGGTGGTCCACGGGGTGGCCATAGACTATGGCTGCAGAATTAAATCTATAAAACGAATAGTTAACGACAGCTCATGTTATAGTACAGTGACAGTGTTCGAGAGTGACTGGTAAATGTAACAGCTTGCAAAAATCTGCTGCTGAATTTTTTAATCGGTTATACACCGTATAGAGAGAATATTGTTCTAATGTGTTTAGCAATACTGTTAGAAACATTAATTCTCATTACACACCCAGAGGCGAGCGGCGGGTGTCGGGCGTCGGCGCTGCTTCCAAACTTGTAAATAACTCCAGGGAACTATATATTAATTAGAATGTATCGTCAAGTTGCCGTGGCCGAGATACGTGTGCCTCACACGCGAAAGGTTAAAAATCATTACAAAATGACGGTGTACTAAAATGCGTGTCTTTAAATCCCACGCAATCCCTTCAATGAAACGTTAGGCGCAAGTTTAATTAAGTATTTTTGTTGCGAACGACTCAGTGGACTCAACAAGCCAAGAAAACGGATCCGACGGACGAAAGGGTTTTTGACGCTTGTAGCTTTGATCTACAACTTTTTAATCACTAACTAACCCAACTTATGTTTGGTTGTGAAACATTTAAACACTTTTCACCCTGCTGATGTCACTAAGTGACTAATCTAGGTAACACTTTTTACAACTAGTATGAATGTATGTTAAATATGAATTTGTAAATTGTAACAAGAAACCGCAATTAAATAACGGTCTCTTACAGACTTAATTAAAAAATGAAAAGAAAAAGTCGACAACCATAATCGTGTACGTGGCAACTAATTCGAAAGTTTCACCTTTCACGGCGAAAACTCTACCTGGTGACCGTGGATTAGGACTGGAACACACTGGCCTGCAATAGATATGTTACTTACCATTTTCTCACGCAATGTTTTGTTCCTTGATGGAATATATCCACAGTCTTTTTCTTCTTCTTCTTGTAATGCCATCTCCTATCGGAGGTTGGCTATCATCATGGCCACCCTCGAGGGCTCTCGAGGCGGCGGCTCGAAACAGCGATCTGGTACTTTGGACATACCATTCGCGGAGATTCTTGAGCCAAGAAGTACGTCGTCTGCCCGACTTGTATTCCTACAGCTGATCATGCAGGGGTCTTGTATTTTCCCCTGCATGATCAGCTGTAGGAAATTATACTTCTCGCATGATATGTCCTAATTACTCAACTTTTCTAACTTTTATAGTTTTCAAAACCTCAAGTCAAAGTTTTCACAAAGTTATAAAGACTTTGGATACTTAAGAATCGTGGTATCCAATAGACAAATTCTTGACAAAAATTGCGACTAACTCCCTCATTGTTTGAAGTAAATCATAGGTAATAAATAGGTGATTGTTACATACTTTTAATGTAATGCTATAAAACAACATTTTGGTACTAGTAATGTTGAATGGAAAAGACACTTTAAATAGGTACTGTGAAGTATTATAACCCTCCTGCGTTCCCTTTAGTTATGACTAAGAATAATTTTCCTTAAATTCTTGGTTTCGTTCTGAGAACTCGATCTCTATTTCGTGCAAAAGCTTGTAGAATTGCCAATAATTTAAGACAAGGCGACACTTCGGAAAGAAGATATTATTCTTGGAAACAAAGAGTTTTATGTGTACCACAACTTTAAGGGGAAGAAGAGAGGTGAGAGACGAGGAGGGACAAAATTAAAAAGTTCCGCCTGCGAACAACTTCTGGGATTATTGTCGGCGTTAACGAAGTTATTTCTGTCGGCCGAGTACCGCTCCGTAAATATTGATTTCGAGGAGTTTTTTCACTCTAATTAATTCTCCCAAAGTTTCCCCTCATACACTTGCTTATTGAGAAATGTATGAATTCCCATATTCATTGAAATAAGCGGAAAGAAATTAATAGCCACTTTATGTAACAATAGCTGCTTATTGAATAAAAAGAATACCTTTGCTTAAAATAAACGTGACACATGACCATCCCAACCGTCAAGTACAGCTTAAGCTCGCCCAAATAGCTTGCGTAAACAAGAACGTCCACCCCATATCTCGTTGAGATAACCGTGACCCCATAGTTTACCATAAATCAAGTTTAGTGTTGAGGAAAAAAACAGGAAATTTCTCGTGAATTTTCACTGAGGCCATTCACTCCCCGTTGCTTAGACCCTTCATACATACGCATCGGCCTCGGCCGCTTACCCAAAATGATTTGTTGCAATTCTCCAGGAACTACATTATGTATTATGTATTCAACTTTTAACTTGTATGTGTAACAAATTGTATTCAAGTCATTTATTTGAGATAAATTATCTGTTAAAGAAAAGGTAAAGTACACAATAAAGAAACAGACTGAAAGGGAGATAATATAAAACTAAAGGGGAAAATTAAAAATGTCGAAATCAAGTATATATAAAAAAACATGAATTGGCAAATATGTTGATAAGCTCAAAACTCGAGAATGGCTCTGAATTTCTGTTTACACCTCATTAAAATTTGTATAATGGGCTGGAATATGAGTTGAGAACTTAGGACCTTATTATAGCAGTGAATGCATTGACACATGAAAGATATATTGATTTTCGTAACCTTGTTCGATGTAAAGCCGACTTATTATTATAAGCAAAGTGAAATGTTAGATATAGAATTTATTTTAAGAGATAATATTAAATATAAAAGAAAGCGAGAGACAAAATAAACAAAATGGATTAAAAAAGTTGCACTTAAGGCGGCAACCAATGCACGCCATGCGCGGCCACAGAATACCAATGCATACAATGGCGGCCAATAATTTTAGATATTATTTACTTCATAAAAATGTGTATTAAATAAAATTGATGTTTTTTTATCGAAAGATTTAATACAATTCACAAGCTCTTTAGTAACCCTAAAGAGAGCTGTGAGGAAGATTCTGCGAGGAACCTCATTAATACTTTTATGTGAGGTTGATTCTGTGAGGTAAGACAACGCAATACCTAATAGCTACTGAGAATTATATCTTACTTTGTTTACAAAAAAACCACCAGCATTATTAATTTTGATAAAACGTTTTATGCTTCATTATAAGTTTTGTCAAGTACGGTTTATTTTTTATAAATTTTACATTTTATTTAATATTTCATATTATCTATTATTAAATGAAATAGCTGTTTGCTTCTGTCTGTTTTTCCCCTAATTTCTTCTAAACCACCTAACCCATACGGTTTTCGCCGTTGAAACAGCAATAACTGGGAAAAATTTTATTATATAATTTTCAGGAATTAATGCATGCTAGCCAGGGGCGGGTTGTAACCATTTAAATAAATTAAAATATTTAGCCTCATCTGTCTGGTTGTGTATTTTTTATAAGCGAATGACCCATAGAGGAGGCAACTTAAAGTTCTTTATTTGTGTATAATGCATATACAATTCGCGATCAAAGATTCATGTTTTCATTAGATGTTGTGGATTATTTAATGGCAAGGCTAGACTCAGTTAGTCTACAGAAGCGTTTGCATTGATTGAATGATGATAAGAGTCGTTAGGGTGGCGATGGGCCTCAAGTGTACAGCCATGAGGCGTAACCGATCGGTCCGCGGGGTCGCGTGATGTCGCGTCTCTCGTAAACGGTACGTGCTCACATATCGCGCGATCGTGATCAGAATAGATCAGTGATCAACCATTGTTGGACTACGTTCTCAAAATGCAATGTTTACATAGGCACGAGATTCTAGGCTCATACTTGGAGACATAGTGCATAGTTTGCTGATTGCACGTGAGCCTTAAATATGTTGGAACCGTTCATTTACCCCATTAGACAGACTAAAGCATAACAAATTGTACAGTATATAAATGTTTATTTTATTTTATTTTATTTGGGAAAACAAACAATTACACTGTGTATAATAAATATGAAAAAAGAAACATGCAAAAATAAAGGTAACAGTACAATCAACAACATTTTCCTCAAATTGCTACACTAATTTTATACAGAGAAAGACATATTAAAAAGAATATAAAAAAAAATAAAACAAAAACAAGAAAAGAAAAAACAACACCACAAAATTAAATCAATTTAGCAATTTCATTTTTATATTCCCGTGATCTAACAGAAAACAGATCAACACCCGTAAACAGACAATTGTACCTATGCATAACACGGTATAAAGGTGCACGTTCGCCAGCGTTAGTTTTACAGAACTTCGGCATAAATAGTTTATGCGTATGAGAATCTCGTATACGCTGGGAACTGCTTGGTAATCGATATACAATGTTATTCACGAGGTAAACACAGTCATAGTGGTTATGACAAATATTGTACAGGAACATAGCATCCAGGAGCAATCGTCGTTGTTCTAAACTTGGCAGGGAATATTTCTCCAATGCATCAACATATGAGAACCTTGAGTGGAAGCATTTAAAATTAAGTGTTTTAAGGAATTTACGCTGCACTAATTCAATCTGTTGGCAATACTTATCATAAAAGGGATTCCAAACTATCGAGGCATACTCAAGTTGTGACCGAACCAAAGTCTTATACAGATACAGATAAGTATCTGGACGTTTAAAATTTGAACAAGTTCTTATAACAAGACCATAGAACTGAAACGCCCTGTTACATGTTGAATATGTTGATTCAAAATTAGTTTAGAGTTAAGAAAAACCCCCAGATCTCTTATAACCGGTACCTTTTCCAGTATAGTATGACACAGATTATAATGATAATTAACTATATTTATTTTCCTAGTAAAAGTTATTGCTTTACATTTGGATAAACTTAAATACAGTCTATTCTCAGTACAGTATCTACTAAAACGGTCAAGATCCTCTTGTAACTTAATGCAATCATCTAAGGCTGTTATCCTTTTATAGACTTTCAAATCATCGGCATATAGTAAAAAACGGCAATGCTTAAAACAATTGGCAATATCATTGATATATATGACAAACAATAAGGGCCCTAAAATGGAACCCTGCGCAACGCCAGAACTCACTGTTATAGTTTCAGAGGTATAACCGTGCACCACAACTCTTTGCATCCTGTTCAAAACATATGCCGAGAACCATCTTAACAAATTTTCCTTAATCCCATTAAACTCAATTTTCTTGAGTAATAAGTTATGGTCCACTTTATCGAAGGCCTTACAAAAGTCTGTATATACTACGTCAACTTGTGTTCTATCATCTAAATTTTCAAATAAGAAATTGGTATAAACTACTAAATTAGTTAATGTTAACGTTTCCTAACAAAACCATGCTGCTCTGGTATAATGAGGCGGTGCAGTGTAGGATAAACTTTATTATGAACTAATCTTTCGAGAACCTTAGACAGAGTAGACAGTAAAGAGATAGGCCTGTAGTTTTCAATATTATTCCTGCTACCACTTTTATGAACGGGTGTTATATTGTTATATTATATGTTTTTCAAAATAAATTCCCCTTTTCTATCTTTCTCTTTTATTTGACACTGATCGATATTAAGTACTTCCAAAATTAAAAATGAAAAAAATGGGATGTGGCTGTCGTGGACATGGTCGTTTGTTTTACATGAAAAAAACATTACGAGTAATATTTTTTTGAGTGTATCATAATTACGTATATATCAAACAAATTCGAATATATAATAAACCAAAAAAGTCTTTGATCCTTTAGCTATCGAGTGGTGTAATTAAATTTTGGATGAAGATGATAGATATGTAGCTACAGCATCAAACTGCACCCCTCGATTTTGTTATAACTCGATTTTTCTGAATGGCCTTTCACTGTGTAAGCAAATTGAAAGACATATTATCGTCAAGGTTCTCTAAAAACCTTTGTGAAAATTCCCCACTTGAAATTCTAAATATGATATCATAATTATCATAAAACCACATACAAAATACGTTTTGCAGGAATACTTGAAAGGATTTTGTTGAACATGAGCAACAAGAGGGCTTTCATTAACGAAGTGAGTGTGCTTTTAGAAATTCCATAACGCCTCATTTTGTGTTCGTATTCGGCGAACTAATTTTATTTTCAGTAAAAAATCGTGAAACTGTCTGGACGTCCATTCGTTGCGTACTATCTACTAATGCTAATATATCAGCGAGGGACTTTTCCGCCCTTTTCCACGTCCTAAGTCTCCTTATAGTGGATAACCATAGTTATTTGAATGATACAATATAACGCAGTGTTTGCGTTCTTGTGCAAAATTGTTTTCAAGTTATTATTAAAGTTTAAAAGATGAAATCGTATTCTCTATTATTGTAAAAATGTGTGTGAAAGATTCTCTTACTAGACACGCTTTTGAAATGCAAAGTAATTCTATTTTTGAAATTACAATGTGAACGTTATAAGTACTTTTATTTTTTATAATAAATATTTTTTTTAACAACTACTTACACAAGTTTTATTGATTAATAAGTTTACAGAACCCGTTAAAGTTTCCGATAAATGAAATTTGAATTACGTTTATTTTTGGAAGATTTATTACTTTTGTTCGACAACTCATAAACAAACATAAAGTGGAAACTAAAATAACACTTAGTTACTTATGAATAAATGTTCTAATCAGAGAATTATATACTGTTTACAGCCGTCTTTGTCTTTGTTCTACACAATCACTTTTTTTTTATGTAAAAGTCGAAAGGCAGGTTGGCGGTCAACTTGCAACAAGCAATTCCATTTGTGCTGCAATTGTTATTTAGTTAAATTAAAAAGCCGACCCTAGTAGACTTATTATTTACAATAGTCTTCTGTGAGGTGATGGCTACTGCCGCCAGACGGGCTGCGAAATTTATGACAGCGATATCATGCAGTGTACGTTGTCGCTACTACATATGTCTGTATATGTTTTCTTGGGTCTAATTATCGAGCTATTAATGTTTTAAAAGAACATAGCAGATATTTAAAATCAATTAATTTTAAATCTCTGTATTTAAACTTATCTTAAAATCATGTTAAGTAAAAAACAAATGAAGTAAACTTCAATTAGTTCAACATGAACTAAGCAAAGAACGTTCTCTTACTGCTTCAAACTTTTTAATACTTTCTGAAAAATAATTTCCACTTTTCCTCGCAAGTGTCCGAACAATAGCAGCTTCAGAAACAAGTTAAATTGAAAATTTCACAACTCACTCACGAGCTCCTACAATAACTTACACACGTGCCGTTAAGTATAGTATTATATAACTTGACGAAACGCTTAACATCATAAAAACGATTTACATAAGAATTAAGTAATTATTTTTCGACTTTAAATTTTGCCTTAACTCTTCCGGACTAAACCAACTTATTTGTTTACTTTAGTCGACGATTTACTGAAATTCTAAGCTGATTAAAAACAATTTTTTTTGGTTTTACGTGATTTTTCTCATATAAACTAGGCACTGGAGGAGATTACTTAGACACCCGGGTTTCCTCACGACATTATCCAAGTGTGTGTTCCAAGTGGAACCTTAGTAAAGTGAGGCAAGTAAATAAAAGAACTCTTTGAAACATTTAAAATAAACCCGGCGCACTCGTTGCTCAAAATCTTAACGGTAAATGGATTACGTTTGCATTGGGCAAAGAAAAAATCCTTTGGATTTCAAATCCAATTTTCGCTGAAGATGTCATTTTAAAAGAGCTTTTGCACTTCACGTTGCGAATTTCGTTTCCACTGAAAAATAAAAGAATTTATACATTTCATTTAGTTTCATGTAATAATGGAATTAAAAAAAAAACATTGACAGTGTACAGATTCTTTTTTATTTAAATATCAGAATTCTGTTATGACGTGAAAAATCTGAAATTGAAATTCATTTAGAGGATAAAATTACCTATTGTTTATTTGTTTTATTTATAATTCGAATATAGAGAATAACAGTTAGGATTGAAGTTAGCACCCCTGGGGCTCTAGCCACTATACCTGAACAATTCCACTGGAGAGGGTATTTGAAGTGGATAATTCACAGGGCCTCCCTAACCGCAACAGACGGGAATTTTCCATTCATTCCTGGAAAGTGGCCGCCGCCTTTCATCAACGCAGCGTCTGAGTCTAGACAGAGCTCGCCTCTCTCTGGACACACAAAACAAACACTGTGAACCTATTTAAGAGTGAACGAAATTAATTAAAGCTCTATCCGTTTTGAATTCAAAACAGACTAAATTGAGTATGTCCGATATTCGCCTATTGGCTTATGTGTCAGCGAGAAACGGAAAGAAACAAGCTTGATAATTATACAAATAAAAAGAAAAATGGATAAAATGGAATTTACATTGTGATGCCTTTGTTTAATGATATCAAATCTATGTGGCTGTTGTATTAGTCAAAGATTTTTCTTTTGTTTGCATTGCGTGTATGTTTGCATACACAAACATCAATCAAACGGTTGAACCAATAAAATACTCTTCAATCTTTTGATCCTAAGCCAAATACTTTAATAAGATAGGAAAAATAACAACAGTACAGTATCTCTGTATAGTATTTCAATATTTATTTAAAGTACTGTCGCGCGTTAGGTTTCCAACGGCGACACTGACTAGATTAAGTAGGATAGAAATCTAATTGTTGGGCGCCAGTGTAGCCTACCACAGGAAATAAAACGGCGTGATCAGATATAAATAAATATATATTATACGCTCGGTGGTAGGCAACACAAATTTGTGTAGGTCGTGGGTGGTCGGCCTATCTGTCTCCTCAACGCAGTGCAGGCACTCCCCTGGGCGTGGTGGTGTGCGTCCTGCCGATGCGCGTACGGACGATGGATAGCAGCAGGCAAACAGATCTAGCGTAATCCGAAGCTGGCCGTCTATGCTATGATGGATGTATAATTAACCCGGGGGATACTTGGCCCGGGGGATACTCCTGAAATCGACAGTACCACGGGATCACGTTCTGGTACATCTACCCTCCGATCTGGATACTCCACGACGGCAACAGGAAGAAAATACCTGCTTAACAGCAGTAGCATTGCCGCAGTGTTGCATAACCAGAACGGAGTTTACAAAATAATAAATATGAAAATTAATAAAGCAATACGAAACAAAGCAAATAAAAAAAATGTATATAATATGTCTAAGAAATATAAATAAGCTATTTTAAAATATGATAAAAAAATATAGAAATTGTGTGCCATTTAAAACTTACCCTATCGCGGGAGATTCAAATTTTTAAACAACACAATAAAATAAATTAGCCTCGAATATAGCTTAATTAATTTTAGCTTCAAATAATTTGCACCACTCAACTATTTCGCCGAGGAGCGTGGACTAATCTTTTGTCTTCTATTCGACTACCTCTCGTAGAAAATAAAATACCTTCTTTACCAGAGCGTATTTTTTTATCTACCGCCGCCCGCTCATCGGTGCAGATGCACTCCGGGCGTACCTATTATTATTTTATTTTAAAATTAATAAATATTTTATTGTTATTTTTTTTTTAACATGTAACGCTTCGTTACAGTACTTTTAATAATAATCATCCGTCCATTATCTTTGTTAAGTCAATAATATAAAACCCTCATATTGCAACGTATTAAATTGCGAAGTCATTATCGAGAATTTCATTCGCTGCAGAAAATAACGAAGCAATTAAAATGTATTAATTATATTGTAACAACAAAATAACACATTTAAAAAATTTAAAATTAATCATTTTACATTACAGTAATGGTTTTTCAATTAATAACTACCATGATTAACTTCAAATATTAAAACTAAAAAGCATAAGCCTTTTGAGACAAAGAGATTCATGTCATGATTATTCAACTTTGGTTAGTGTAGATGAGAATTCTAACTTTGATTCTAACACTTGGCGGGTAGTGGCCTCGGTTTTGATACTTACAGCTATGTTAAGGTATAGGACACAGACTCTTTCAGTATCGTAGAAACTACAATACGTTGTCGCTTATCTAAAAACATCGAAAGGCAATACTTAGCAGAACAACCATGCAATTCTTGCAAGTAGCCCCAAAAATTGTAAAGGCTTAGTCAAGATTAGATTGGTAAAATGTTTATTGCCATAAGTCTCGTGCCTAACATTGTAAATCCCATGAATGAGGTCTTAAATTCCATGCATAGTTCATCACAATCTCGACCCAAACTTTATGTACTTACATCACCTAAAGGCTTTATTGTTTGCTTAATGATCAAGCAGGATTCAAACAAAACAGGCTTGAGAAGTTTGGTAAACCCATCAAGCAAGCGGTATTTCAACATTTCAGAGGCCTGGGTTAAGTGAATCTGGTTTTTATTTTTAGTATCTTGTAAGATTGTGTAGGTAGACCATTACCGTCAGACCTGCATGTAAAAATAATAATAATTCTTTTTCTTCTTCTTCGTCGGTATCACTCTTAGAGTGGTCGTGGTCATCATTTCAGGTGTTGGTGGCAAGCTTCACAACACGCCTCCATTCCTCTCTGATGGCCGCCTTCCTCGTGCATTCTTGTAGTGATTTTGAGCAATAAATAATAATAATTCACAGTTTAATTATTGATGAAGTGATCGCCTCTAGCTACTAATAATATTATATTCTTTTGTACCGCTTCCGCCTGTCACTATGAAGCCTACCCCGATGCATCGCTGAGGGCGAGTGCGCGCTGTCCTCGTGGGATCTCCGTCATCTAAGTTAGCTCTACAGATATAATTTAACTTGACACTTCCAAAACCAATTCCCTGCGAATTGGGGAAAAGGGTCGACTTCAATTATATTCTTTATCACTTCGTGACCCTCTTTTATGTTTCTTTAGTTGAAAATTTTGCTATTGTTTTAATATTTCAATTTAATTTGCGATATATTTAGACATGACTAAATTTTACTTTATTAATAATATGTTTATTTGTTAGTCGGATCACCGAGTGTTTCGACAGCTGGTGTTTTCACACCAAGACTAGTCTACCCAGTTATTCTTAATGTCTCCGTATTTCTGGTCATATCTCTGAGCAATCAGTAATTTACAATTTGTAATATTGACTGCATATTTACATAGTATAAAACAAAGTCGCTTCCCGTCGTCTGTATGTATGCTTAGATCTTAAGCTACGCAACGGATTATAATGCGGTTTTCACTAATGTAAAAAGCGTTAAAGGTAGGAAAAAAATCCGCTACTTAAACGTCAACCTAAAGAAATTCTCCTTTTTATTATAGCTAATAATCATACTACAATATCTAAATAGTATTTATAAAATAAATTTATTATTACGTCCATTTGTCACCTTAATTCATTTTAAACTATTTAATGGATTTCATTCTCATTTAGAGAATATCCCCTAAGTACAAATGTGGAATATATTCCACATTTAACTTTATATTTTTAAAGGAAAAAAATATTTTTAATTCAAGGTTCTTAAAGAAATTCCATTCTGTTGCTTTACATATGTATCTTACGCGAATTAAACTTATGTATGTTAAACATGCAATGCAATGTAAATAAAGTCCACTCATATTATGTAAATAGTTCATTTATTGCAAAATAACACAAGTGCATTCATGCACGGAAATGTTCATGAATTCCTTTCGAGCTTTGTATAGAGGCAGTCAGACGGGTAAGAACATTCAAAGCCCCTGGAGAGAGACTGGCTCACTTCTGGTTTAGTTAATTTAATCTATTCCGGTCGTGACGTCATCCAATGCCAGAACTACGACTCTTGGCTTGCGAATTTCACTTAATTTAATAATACGATACTTGTCAGGTGTTGAGAGGTCTTAGTGAAATGCTTCTCTATTATTAATCATTATTAACAGTCATAGCCCATTGGGATGAAAGATTGGATGACGTAGGTTCGAATTCTGGTACAGGCTTCGATGTCATGTGCAGTATACCATAATATTATTATTATTATTATTATTCAAGTTAGTGATACGCGAAATATCCAAGAGACATAAAATGCATAGCAACGTATACATAGTTGTTTGTCTTTTAAATATTTTAGAGAAAGTTTGAGCGGAAGCGACGCGACGTGTTCACAGTGCCATGTTCAGTTATAGCTGTTGGGATGGTAAGAATGCGAAAACTTTTAACGACCTTTACCAACAAAGCTCTGCTTTTAATTTCAACAGTAAAAGTCGCTTTCATTTTTTTGTTATTTTTTAATTTATTTACCCAAAAATTATTATTCGACAAGGAAGCACAATTTGTCATGATTTTGATATACTTCCTAGACACTATATTTGATCATTTATAAGCGGTTTCCAAAGAGTAGAAGGTTTAAAATGTTTCTTATCTATCTGTGAACTAATGTAATCATAGATAAAATACATTCCTTTAAATAACAGTGAGCGAGTGAAGTTATCAATTAAAGATATTTTGAAACATAATGCAACGAAGCGCCAACAAGGTGGCTATGTAAAGCTAAATCAATCATTTTACTAAGTCTACTATTTTACTAAGTTTGAATAAGGAAATGTGATTTTTAACACTTCCTTTTCATACTACTAGGAATCTAATGAAATTTAAAGTCATTCACACGATTCTGGAGGAAAACATACGTCCAGTGAATGGAGCTATCAAAGGAAAAGACATTAGAGATGTATTGCATTAGCAGTTAGTCGGTAGAGGGTAGGGGGCTAGGGATGGAGTGGACTCGGTTCCCGCTTGGCCTTTCGCCAGCTGCAAAACGAAAGCCGGAGGCTTCCTTCAATATATTTTTATTTATTCGCGCGCTTACTCCATTATTTATTCGTAGCTGGAACTCTGCGGCTTTTGTTACCGCCAAACATTTGTCTGTTATAAACAAAATAGTTTCCAATTTATATGAGTTTCATTTCCAATATTGGATACTGAACATTAAAATATTATCCTATTGTCGTTATAAATATCTACTTCAGTTCCCTTTGGTAAAAACTTATGACAGTTTATTTTAAGTGTCATTATCTCTCAACCGTCGTACATCCACTGTAATGTTTTATGAGTCCAGCGATGACCAGTGATTCTTACTAAGTCGTCTTATGGGTACTATTTGTGCTGCCCGTTGCTTCAACTTGCAAATCCGTCAGATTATGTAGATGGTTTTCATTTGTCTACAGATCACCTCATCTCCGGTTCGATCTCTCCAGAGTAACCCTGAGCATATCCCTCTCCTTCCGCGTAAACTTCCGCGTGCATGATAAGTTCCAATTTCAGCTTATTTTTAACATAGCACAACTTCGAAGACCCAAAAAAGGAAATTTCATTGTTATAACAACGCATGGAAATCATCATTCCTGTTATAATTTACGGTGTATGGAGAAAATAAGAAACAACCTTATCTTAAATCTCCCGAAATATGTATTATCTGGGTGAGATATGACGTCATATTAAGCGCTAACAATGAAAGAGCGGACGTAGATAATTGTCCCCCAATTAAATGAAAGCGAACGTTTGCAAGCATAATGTTGAGGCAGTATCGCATCTCATTTTTTATTGGTACTATACAAACAACAACATTGGTTTGAGCTGCACTGGGGTTGAACTCTGCCATCACCTCTGTAAGGACTTGTTACTTCCGGTAGACGTATTATCTCTTCTAGGCCCGTAAGCACGCATTGTTTAAATCAGTGTTAGGAATTATATTATTAGGGAGTTATGCCCTTTGTATCTGGAGAAAGGGTTAGATTGGTTAGCAACTGCGCATAATATAATAATGACCAATTATATTAGTATAGAAGCGAAAAATAAATAAGTTTTTTTTTCAGAAGTAGAATTCTTCAGAAGAAGAATGCTGATAGGGAGACAAAAGATGAAAATTGTAGGAAATCATAAAATGCAGCTAGTCCAATAACCACTAGGTTCATCGAAATAATATAACTTTGCAAGCAAGTTCGCACATGTCTCTGAAAAAACGAATGAAAAATTAGTTGATGCAACAATCTAAGAAATTTTCTCTCTGATACGAGCACGATGTGAGGGAGATGCTCTACTGCGAGGTATTTCGCTATCCTATTCTCGGCAATGGAGAAGTCAATCTGGCTCCGGAAGCAGATAATACCTCGTTAGAGACGATTATTATTTTGGTACAGCAACGAAACTCCCGTTGTGTGTTAAGTGGCAATAAATGGAAGCTTTTGCTTATTATCCTTCTGATGAGCGAATTCCTTTCAGATTATTTAACACGAAACAACTGTTAATGATAGTACTCATTCTCATCTTTCTATAATATAAAAATGAATCCCTAAATGTGTTGCTAAGCGCAAAACTCGAGAACGGCTGGACCGATTTTAATTCTGTCTTCACTCATGGATAGAGGGATAATCAGGGAAGTGCACCCCGGGCGATGCCGGGAACAGGCCGTTAGTTATTAATATAAACACAGACTAACTAGCATTTTTCTTTTTTCTTTTCTTAGTTTTATCCACTTTATTGGGATAACTTTGCACATACTTAATTCAGAATGGGAAGAAATTTTATCCCGCAGAATCAACGAATCTTTTGCGAACCTTGGAATATTCTCTTTCTGAGGTGTTTCCGCCTAACTATAATATGGATTTCTTCAAGCGAGTTGTAAACAAATTTCGGCTGGGTCGACAGCGCACTTAATTCCTCCTCTTCCTGGTATTGGTATCATCAAGTGCCATTCCTTATAATATTATATAAAAAATATAAAATAAGTATCATCTAATCGTGTCGTTGGTCCTCCAGACGAACCAATCTACACTTATTCATTGTTAGTTAAGTAAGACAGTTTGTTACCTAAAAATCTAACCTAGATAAGAATCTAATGAAAAGAGATCTATCTGAAATATGCGTTCACTATCGATTCACTGTCTCGTAATGCCATATTAGGTTCATGTTCGATTTTATCTGAACCCATTTGTGCAATTGACTGTACACAACGTGTGTCTCTCCCTAAATGTACATCCGACGACAGAAGCTCTCGAGACACTAATGATATCATCACTCCACCTCAGTCACGGCTTCTTTATCTCACAACATATCATGTTTTATGAAAATACCAGCTGCATATGCTCCGTGCATAATGGCTGCAGAAATTACAATTAAAATGTGTCTTTCAGGAAAGAACGCTCAGTGTAATACTCAAGACATCAGTACTACATACCACGTTATATAATAGCTTATGTTTTAATGTCTTGTTTTTGAATTAAAGATCATTTTGAATTTGAATTTTTGAATTAATCTGCTACTTGTCATATATTAAAAATATTCATATATACTCACAAATAAAGTATTTCCAGTTATGAATGAAAGGATTATTGAGTCTAAGTTAGACACAAAACTTTGGATAATTTGTTTAAATTGCGACTATTGGACTATGACGTTGATGCTTTTTAATAATAAACAGTGCAAAGTGACTAGTTCAGTTGGTTAAATACAATGACTTTTGTACACAAGCAGTTTTATAAGTATATAGTAAAGTAATCTATGATTGTTGCATTTACAGCGTCGTCGGTGCGAGGGCTCCAGTGCTTCCGAGTGGAACATTCATTCCTCTGCTATAAACGAATTCGCCGTCAATAATTCCGTCAGACGTTCGTCGTTTAGAAATCGGAAAGCAATTATCGTGCGGCAAACACTTTGTGAATTCAGCGCAGAACTAACGAGTTGAGGAGGTACATTTCGCTACGAGACGGCCCAAGTCTAAGAAGCGAGCGGTTTTCATCATTTTGTATAAAAATTCTAACTTTGCTTTGATGTCGTCGTCAAACGAAGACGAAACAATTTGATTGCATTTATTAGAGATTCCATTTTATTATAGAGATCTTTTTGTAATGTTGGAATAATTATTTATTTATTTTTCAATTTATTAATCGAACAAATGCTTCTCAAAGTTTCCATACTGTGTAATTTAGTTCAGTGAATTGAGCTCAAGTTAGTTCACTCACCAATTGAACTGCATCTCTCCCGTTTGTTCTACCTGTGCACTGAACTCAAATGGTCATTCCTACACATTATCCATGTAATAAGTACTAAATAATGTTTCATTTCATTCGTAACTCCCAAACTGCAAAAAATATCCGTTATGGTTCAGAAAGGAAAATGGTTGTGCTATAAATATTTGTAATCCAGTCTAGTCTAGTGGGTACCCTTGTCAGCCACCTCTTGAGACATTTCGATATTTTCTGTAAGATTCTATAAGTACTTACCTAAATAAATGAGAAAAAACATATTTTTCTTCTTCTGACAAACGACCTGTTTTTATAAGTGTATATACATATATTGTTTAATACTTATTGAAACCTTGAATGTTACAAAAAAAAACAAATTTCTTAAAAAAATTATGATAGTCAAATTTTGGCCAGCAGTGAACACTATAAATGCAAAAGTCTGATTCACATTACAGATTCGTTTATGTTCACAGTATAAAAATAATATTTTGTCAATTTGACTTGCACCAAGCAAAGTTGGTTCTCATTGTAATAAGTTCGATTATACGTGGAAACTTTGCCCTTTGTGCCTGACAATCAAGTCATTAGGAACAGAGTCACCGCGAACATCAATTAACACTAATTTAAGCCCACTTTCACTGGCCCACTGCTTTTGAAAGAGACAGCTCTACAGTTATAAGGAAAAACCATAAATATTTAAGAATATATACTTTGTTAAAACTAACCAAGATATATTTGACTGCGATCTATGTAGCTACACTATAAATATAAGCCATAACATAAGCCACAAGTGCTACTTAGTTGTTTGAACATCCAGCCCTCATTTTACAATTAAAACATAATGGTTTTTATTTTGTTTTAGAGGACGTCATCTATTTTAGAGTAAACATGCTAAAGGAGGTCGAGAAGTACTATGGATAGTTTTATGCTTTAATTACAAAATCTGTAGAAAGTTCGGTCAAACATCTTCTTAGCGCCAAATTAACCCGACACTACACTGAAAATAACCGGGACATCAGTCTGTGTGAGATAGCGATGGCTCTGAAACAGCCGAAGAACAACAACTCGGCGGTATAACCGAAGAAGCATGGAACTGAGGCGCAGTGGTGCTGTTCTTCAAAGAAGGTGATAAAACCCTATTGATAAATTATAGCACCACCATGCTTGAGCTATATTTACAAGCTGTCTTCAAGGGTTATTGCAAATCGTCTAGAGCGCAAACTTGATAACTTCCAGCACTTTATAGTATTATTTAGGTAGGTACATTGCAAGATTATACTAAAGTAAATAATCTACAAAATGTAACTTCAATAAACAATGTGAGCAGCGCCCCTAGAGTTTAGGAAGGAAACTAAATATTTCTTCTATACTGTGTGACAGGTATTATTGCATTAAATGAAACGTTTTACTGCAGTTGGAGGATGTTTTTAATTTTTCTGTATTATCTTGGTTTGGTAGCTGACTGAGTTTACCAGACTTCACTTGGATATTAAATTACTTTAAAAATTTATCATGGACTTAGCGCCCTCTATAAGAAATGACTGAAACTTTTTGTAATCTGAAGTTATTGGAATTGTCACGAGAGGGCAGTTACCGCTATAAGTTTAAATTATCTCTCCCTTAAATTTAAATATTTTAGAATTATTTACATTACAAAGAAGGTACATTTATTAATTATGGTTAATGCTAACTACAATAAAAAAAAACCTTTTTTAATAAAATCCTTTATCTACTATTTGTATGAGAATAAATTAATAATAAATTTAAAAAGTCGACAAGTGAATACAATACGTGATGTATAACCACCTATGTTTTTATAGGTATTTTAATGCGAGACAATTCAAGTAATAAATACACCGGTAAATCTATGTCGTATGTCTATCGAAAGTTTCAGAGAGTTAAATAAGCAGATGAGTATTTCATTTATTTACATTCAACAATCCCACGAGACCTCGGATACTTTTATTTCCCTCGCAGTAAAAGCGTTACAAACAGCCATCATAACTATATTTATAGTTAAGTATATATTTTCATCACTCATGCTTTGAAAAGACTTGAATTTAATTCAAAATGTAAACTGAATATTCAATCAATAGGTTATGTTAGACATTTTTATAATTGTCTTTTGCTGAAATCATTGAAATCAGTTTATTCAATAAACAGAAAAGAGTTGTTTTAATTAAGTAGAAATTAAAGCTTCCATACTGGTTCTCGCTATAAGATTATTATGAAAATTACATAATATAGCAGTATTTCTCCCATTTTAAAATTTTTATTGAAATCGCAATCACTGAAATAGAAACAATCTTTAAAAAATTACATCAAGTGATTTTTAATATCAAATGTTCACAATATTTTTTTTTAAGTTGAGTGATGAAAAGCTATCTTTCCCTATTAGGGCGTAAGTGATCAATTACATCCTCTCAAGTGTCAACATTCTTACTTAAGTATGTGTAATTAATCACATACTTAATTATTTTGATTAATTATTGTAGTATTATCAGATAAACGCAACTTAGTTGTAACTTAGTAGAAAAGGCTTTTGTTTGATAGTATTTAATGGTACAGATATGTCGTTTATCACTTAGAATCTAGATAATTTGCAAACGCTATATCGATCTCGTTCGTATCCTATGCATTTAGTTATTTTTAAGTAATATCATTATATAAAGTGATCAGTTTTATTTAGTTATATTGTCGAACATGCTGAGTAAATTACGATCATATAAATATTATTTAAATAGCTTTAAACATCAACAGATATTATTTCTACCGATTCTATAACGACAATACATTGCATTTTTCGTACTAAGGCATTGTTTAACAATTAACAGTTTTCGCGACAGAGGATTACACTTTCGTTGGACGAAAAAAAACAGCCTTTTTATTATGGCAACACCAACATTGCTTATTATTACATCTTCGTTTATATAGACCACACAAAAAGCAACGCGGTCGTCACATGACATGTTGTTTTTCGACACAACACAATTAGGGAATGATTTTTTTTAATATATTTTGAATAGACAACTTATAAACATTCATAATAAATCACAGAGTAACTTTTCGTTTTATGAAGAAATTCATAAAACGAAAGTGAAAAAAGCGCAATGTATGAGGCGATCTTACAAAATGAGAATGATTGGAAATCATAGCTTTTTCTGTTGAAGTATTCAATACTTCAAAAAGTATTTTTGCTGATTCTGAAGACATTCAATGTGGAATATACTGTAAGTTAAAAAAATAAAATCTACTTAGATAAAATGAAAAGAAAGTGAGTTGAATCCTCCGGTCGCGAATGCAAAGCCGAGCGTCGGTACTCACTAAAAGGCAACTCGTTTATAACAATTATACATTTACTCATTTTCGATTGCTTCTATTTTTTTCCCAAAACACGGTTACGCCATACAAATCCCATTTTTTTAACATTTCAGACTAGAAACAGCTGAACGCAACCGATCCTTCCTAAACATCATTTCATTTTATTATTATGATATAAAACTAGAAGTATGACACATGATTACTATAATTACATTACAATAATATACACTTTATATATTTTACAAATCTATTTTTACAATTGCATACACACCCTATACATTTAGCGCTAAGTCAGCGCCATTATCACATTCTCTTTTCAAAGTGACAAGTTTAAATAAATATCTATAATTTATGGCTAACGATCGTCTCTCAATATTGACTATTCCATTCACAATTTCTTTAAATTTAAATCTAGTCATAAAATTGTAAGCCTTCTTTTAAACTTCAGCACAAAATACGGAATTTGGATGACGAACAGTTGTAATACTCGACGTCAGTTTGTAAAGGAGAATGTCCAAAATGCCACTTAAGAAATTCAACTCCCGGTAAAGGTGTTTGGTGTTCTGAATAGGTAATTAAATTACAAAACCGTTTTGTCCAAATAGGAACAGATTTAATACCGAGCAAATCTTAAGATATTTTAAAAATAACAAGTCAAAACTTGAGCCTGTTAAAAATAAAAGGAGCTATTAAATAATGTCCAAAGTGATATAGTGCTGTTTTAAAGGAAAACGGTGATAGGTAGGTACTTTACCTATCATGATAGGAATACCATATACCCGTCAGAATCACGCTCAAGACAATATTTATGATTCCCGACGGAAAATAAACCCATGATGTGTTTAGTTTGCAGATAAAATATTAACTTCAAATTATTTGTAATTTTATAATCTAGTGAAATGTGGATTCTCATTAGAACAGTTTTTAAACAGCCCTTAATTAGACAAATTGTATGCGTCAAACTTATAAAAATATTGATTTTCAAAAATTCATATAACTTATTAGTGCCTAGTGGATAAAAACATACGATTTCTGTAAATTTTCATTCAAGAAAAGTATAATCAAAAGTGTCACTTTTATTAAACGTCTTATTTTAGGATCAAATTTGAGATATTTCTGTTTTTTCTTGGACCTAGTATGTGAAGTCATTAATGTTCTAAAAGATTGTGTTATAATTTTTTTAATAACTTGTATATTTATCTGCGTAGGCTGTCGACCGCTAGTTTAAAAAAAGGGCTGTTTAAAAATGTTCTAATGAAAATTCACTTTAAAATATTTTTCAGCTATTTACTAGATTATACAACTACAAATAATATGACGTTAACATCTTATCTGCAAACAAGTGAAACTACTAAAAATCATAAATTATGACTCCAGCGAGATTCTAATGGATGAATGCTCTTAAGGGAAAAATTGTTACAGTAGATATCTGCTTATTCTTTCACCTGATATATGACATATCAAGTACACATTGTCTTAATAAATTCAATGATTTTTTAACACAGTTGTTACTCTGGGACAAAACGTAAACAAAATAACTGATCCATTTTAAAACAGAAATACGCAGATACTTTTTATTATCCAGTCTGATTTTGCTCGCTTATACTGCAATAAATTTTTGCATATGAAATACGCAGAGTGCCTTAAAATATAAACGCATGTTTTATGTACATACATAGTCGTTACTATGATACCGAAATTGGGCATTTTCTTTGCTATTTCATAAATAATTGTGTTCTGTGTAGTGACGTCATAATATTTACAAACAGTATCTACATCACAAGTTGAAATAAATCGGAACTACTACTATACGGTGTCACTACTAGTAGTACTACTAGTAGTGACACCGTCTGGTAGTACCACTGGAGAAGTCCCGCTAGACGTCCAGCTGCGCGAGTAGGTTGGGCCGGTGCGCGGGATGCGCGGGATGAGGGGGCGCGGGGTCACGGAGGGGTGCCCGCGGGGGCGCGGGCGGAAGGCGCGGGGGGAGACGCAGGGGGCAGGGAAGCAGCTCGGGCATGACACTGTGGTGCGTGACGAGCGCGCCGAGCGTCGAGAACTCCTTGGTGAAGCCCTTGATCTTGTAGCCCTTGGGCGTGCGCAGGATGAGGTAGTGCGCGATGCCGCTGGGCGCGAAGTCGCGCGGGACGCGCACGGAGAGCGCGTGGCAGCCGGCCTGCGTGGTGCTGCAGCGCACCATGAACGCGCCCACGGCCTGACCGCCCAGCACCTCGAGCGCGATCTCGCGCGGGATGCCCGCCTGGAACCACGCCGCGTGCCGCAGCTCCGGCTCGTGCCGCGGCGCGTTGTTGTTGCCCGAGCAGCGCGACGCGCCGCACGACGACGCGCCCGACGACGACGACGTCAGCCGGTCGTTGTCGGTGCGCGCGGGGCCGCTCAGGCCGCTCAGGCCGCCCAGGCCGCCCAAGCCTCCCGAGCCCGAGTGGTCGCGGTTGCTCTCACGCGTGCGCGCCTCCGCCTCCGACGCCTCGTTTATGTAGCCACCGTTCAGACACAGGGGACCGTTCGTCGGTCTGCAAAAACAGAAATGCACGATTTGATGACTTCTGTATAGACATGCAAGCAGGTGATTCTCCTCTTGATGGTAAATAGCTACCGACATCGCCACAGAAATTTTAATATAAATTTGCGACCTTGAGACGCCCTGCGGCCAGTTGGTCACACGAACGACCTGAAAGGCTTTGCGAGAAAGAACAGAAGACCGTTTGTGGTTGCGAGCCTTGGGAAAACCTGAGATCAGTAGGATACATTAGCAGGAATACTATGAATATGTATAACGGACGACCTCAAGCAGACTAATTCAGACCATATTGTAAATGCATATTAAAATATGAGGCTTCAAGTGAGTGAACGCAAAAGGGTACTGACGTGGTGGGCGTGTCGGCGACGAGCGGCGTGGAGTCGTCGTCGGAGGGCTGCAGCAGCGCGCCGCTGAGCCCCATGGCCAGCCGCTTCATGAGCGGCGGCTTGTCGGCGTGGCCCAGCCGCCGGTAGCAGTTCATCTCCGTGGGCGAGTTGGACTCCTCCGAGCTGCTGGGACTGGCCTCGTTCATGAGCTGGGAGACGCCCATCACGTCGCATTTGGTGGGAGAGCCGTCCAGGCAGTGCGGGTAGTGATGCGTCAGGCCGGGCAGCGAGTCGGGCGCGCGGACGCCCATTCCCACTCCCACTCCGCACTCCCCGCTCAGCTCTTTACTCTGAAACATCAACAGTACGGCGTCTCATTGAGGCATTCAAATATTATATGAATAACTAATTCAATTTATATTTACAGGATCAATGATCCAGGATATTTACTATGCATTTGAAGGCATTTGAATGAAACTGTCCAACGTCGAGTTTAGTAATCAGCTGTGAAGACGCATTGCAGATCTATCGCGTGTGAGATTAAATATTAAAGGCACATATTCGCGCACTGTCATGTGCTATAAAAGAAAATTGTCGCATCGCTAGCTCACTTTACTTACTCGTTAAATGACATCTGCGTTTTGTTCAGACATGGAATCTGACGAACGATAATCAAGTTTCCAAACTATATTTTTATCTTTGCGTGTCTGGAAGCAATAAAAGAAGTTGCCAACCCGATGTCATTCGCTGTCGTCTCGTACAAACACTTTTAAATTTTCCTACAAGACACGAAAAAAAACGTTATCATACAAGTGCGCTCGTATTATTGAATATTGTATAATTTATTTGTTGAATAATATCGAAGCAATATCAAAAAGAATGAGACAGAAACGAAGTGTGAATTTCCCCATTTGCATGGACCATTCGTCTCGGGAATGTCGAAATGACGACAATATTAGGCTACATACAATTTGCGAGAATGGCCAGAGCTATTCCCGAATTTCCCGAAGAGGACGACTGAACGACCCGCCAATCAGTCGCAGGGAGCACGTTTTCTATCAGCGCAGCGTATAAACGAACGCCGAGATTACATTTCGCAAACGTCCGCGGAGGGCAAATAATACGCGCCTTCGCTCCTTACGGGGTGTGGTCAGATTGTTAGCGAGTGTTACAGTAGTCGTATAATACAAATAACGTAATCAATGACTTTTTCATGTACAGTCGTAAGATTATTTTTTATATACAGCATTTTCCAAATATTCATTAATAGATCATTCATTCAAACGAATGGTTCAACGATTGAAATTGCACAAATATTAGGAATATACTGAAATTCCTGCAAATCGTTGGTAAGAGCAATTAAAGAGTAAAATCAGTATGATTAAAAGATTGATGTTTGTTACTCTTTCACGTAAAAACTTCTGAACGTATTTGGATGAAATTTGGCACACAGATAGTTTATTACCTGGATTAAGTTATCGCTCGGTGCGGGAGAAACTGTGATATATGCTGCTGGTAATAAAGAGCATTTTGCTTTCCGCTCCCGTTCCCGCTACTCGAGCGCTACTGAGACCGCACCAAATCGTCAAACGGATGACGCTCCCCGAATAAGCGCTGGGCGTTTATCGCCTTCGGGCCAAATAGTTCTTTTTGTTATATATCATAGTTTAGTGCCGGTAGCCACGACATCCGTCGCTGGGGTTTACAGCTGTTACGCACGACTACATTTCACTTGCCGTCATTTCGCTTTATTAACTGTTCGACCCTGGCTAGACACGAAAAGTGACCTTTCAATGGTACTTATGTCACACAAATAAATCGACTAGACCTATGTATGTGATAAAATCCTAGGTTAAATATTTGCACGTTCTTATCGGGTAACTATAACATACTTTCTATTGTATATGAATTAAGCTCCTCCAGACAATGTGTGCTCAAATATTTATTTATTTATTTATTTATCTTTTATTTAAGAGGCAACGTGGTTTATTTTTTTACATGCCAGGTAGGTAAGTACTTAAAATGGATAACGCGTGCTTGTTAGCAATTATAGTATTTTATTAAAGTATGTATAAGTTTGTTGTTTCGGCAATGCGAGTGGGAGTACGCTGCTGTTTAACCAGTTGTACTTTCACAGGAAATTTATGGCGACGCGAAGTTCAATGTAAATGATAAAATTCGAATAACCTCCATTGCGAGCTAATTATATAATCTTAAGAGTCCATGAAAACGATTTAAAGATTTATTTCTTTGCCATATAACGTTGGACCTTTTAGGGGTATGTCTCTTCCTCCTGACTTCTAAATAATTTTGGTTGTTTTAATTAAAATTTACATTTTACGAAAACATAACATATCAAACGCTCAGATCAAATAAGAACGATAGACTCCAGTGGACGGCAGAGTGAAGCCGATAAAACTACGCCTCGCCTCATTAAAATTGCCGAATTGCGTAGTGAAAGGGTGTAAAAACCAGTCTTCAAATCAATAAAAACAGGATGGAATAACATTTCACAAGTAAGTTGAACTTGAAACAATTTTTTTCAAAATAAATAAATAAAAATTAATTATTATGGCAACACCGGCCCACGCACTACAAGTTTGTAAAACCGGCTTCACTGTGTTGTCCGCAAAATTCTGACTAGTTTTTATTTGGTCTGAGATTAAAAACACCAAGCTCATATCTAGTTGTGTTATTAAGTAAAATAACAACACTTATTATATACACTTACAACAAATGTAAGTAAGAAGAAGCAGTTGTTGCATGACGTGAGACAATTACAGTCAGTTGCTAGACTAACAAATGCCCTCACAGTATTCTCAGAACAAATTGAATCTTTGTTTTGACGATCGATTGTCTCAGTGGTAGTAGCCCTGCCTGCTTTGCCCGAGGTCGCAGGTTTCGTTCCCGATCGAGACATGTAAACATTTCTAAAAAAAGTATACAGGTATATTATTATGTACAAGTACCCAAAATATAAGCTCTGCTTAGTTTGGTATAGATGGCGCTGTCACAACTGTCCCCATGAATTCGTAAGTTATTTTATTCAATTCGGTTACGCCGAAAAACCTCATTCGATTCGGTTACGCCGTTTCTGAAAAGAGCGTGCACAAGCGCACAGACAAATTGACATAAAATATATTTTTTAGTTGAGAACTATAAGAATAGTTTCAGAGGAGGTTGTGTCCTCGGAAACTTTTCTTTTATAACTATAATCTGTATTATTTACCGAAAACGGGCGGTAGGTATAACTTTACTGTGTACCTATTTTATGATATAATTAACATACTTTTTTGCTAACCTTACATGTTCATGATTCGGTGGACAAAAACACAGTATGGTGTCTAAATGACCTTATAGCTGAATTTTTCGCTAATGTAATATTTAAATTCCTTTAATAAATTAATTCTACGATGGATTCTGCGCCATAAATGAATGTTAAGGACTTAGGAACGCGAAACCGAAAGGGATCGTTTACGTCTTTAAATAGTTTTAACAACAGGAATATTAAAAAGCAAGTGGGCATTGTTTCGTCGTGAAATGAAACACTTTCTGAAAGTGGAATTCCATGGCGTCGTAATTAAATTCGAATGTCGCCTTAGTTATGCATTATGGCCGCTACGCACGGCAATCCTCGTGCCAGTGCCCATGACCTCGCCTCTCTCTCTCTGCCCAATCGCCGGTTCTATGTTCCGTCTCGCTCGCTCAACGAAAGTGATTATCGGATGGTATTCCCATTATACCGGCCGACACGGTTTGACACTTACAATAAAGCATTCTGTCTGTATTTAAGGCGAATATATTTCCGAAGATATCGTATTGCGTTACACTATCATAAACAATGTAAGTACGTTTTTTATCTCACTTTTCCTGTTTTATTTATCTATCTATCTCCCTCTTACGTCCGCTTCATCATTACGTTTTTTAATTAATTAGGAAATGATTTTAATTAAATAATCACCCGCTGCCGGGTCGCGAGCAGAACAATAGATCGCGGGTACAAATAAAAGAGTATCGTAAAGTTTTATTGTTGTTAAACCCAGTTCTCCTTATCTGGAACAATAGATGCTCCTAATGGCGGAAAAGAGTATTCGCTTTATCAACTTATTTTTGTGCACTCTCAAGCGGGTCCGCGCACATTGGGACCACTCACTGATATAATATGTAGTTTGTGGCTTCAGTGTGATACGATGACTTAGAAAAATAGTGACTTCCACCATTTAGAATTTAATAGTTGAAAGTTGAATATGAAAGTTGTTGAATAGTCAGAAACTTCATGTCAGAAACCATATCTGCTACTCATTTCAGAGTAGTTTAAATAGTAATAAATTTTTAAACGGATGAAAGCTTGCATTAGCATAAATAATAAATTGTAGTGAGATCAGTGGAAGCAGAGTCAGACGGGCACATAAATCATTGGAGGGCTGGCGCTAAGTGTTTTAGATTACGGACTAGAACCGGTATAGTTAAGACAGACGTACTCATACTCACCCAAATAGGGGCGGAGGGATGTAGCTGCGAGGCGAACGCCATTCGGAACGCATCTCCCACCAGCGAGTTTAGTTCTTCCGCCTGAAAAATTAAACATTAAAATCAGCATTCAATCAACTAACCAGCACCGTAAAAAAGACTACATTGAAACAGGTATCATACATTTCCCTATCCCTATGTAGCACTTTTTCTAAACCTCTCCTCTGTGTAGGAATTGTGACGAGTTATTAGTCAACTGGCGGGTCATACTGTAGTTTAACAAGATATCACGCGTCTCCAAATATTCCTCGCAATATTTTCTCACGCCGTTATTATGATTGTGATATCGAAATACGGATGAATAAAGGTTTTTTTTTTTTTGAAAATTCCTCTCGAGAACAAATAAACATTAGTGAAAAATTATTATTCAGACTAGATGTGATTTTGAGTTGATGAGGCGTGAGGCGTGAGGGTCTTCCATCCCGTGTAAGTTCCGGAGTTAATCTCCGAGACAAACATTAAACTGGCACGTGATGACAAAAGTTCACTGGTCGACAACTTAATAAGCTCAGAGGTGGATGGCTAAAGAATGCTAAGTACATACTTGTTTTGGAAAGGCTAATATTTTGATAGCATGTAGTACTCATTCAGGATTGAATATTAATAGCCTGACCGCCAGTACAGTCAGGTAACCAATTATCTTAAAAAGATCATTACACTCTGATCTTTTCAACAAAGATGAATAACTTGAAAATAAAATTTTAAAAATAATCCTACTAATATTATAAAAGCGATAGTTTGTACAATCACCGAAACACAACAGCTGAGGATGGATAGACATCCATCCATGGATTGGATGTTTGTCACGCAAAAAAGGCGGAACGGATTAAACAGATTTGGATGAAATTTCGCACACAGATGTTTCTTTACCTGGATTAACATATACGATACTTTATATTCCTGGAAAATGTTAGGTTCCCAAGGGATCGTCAAAAAATATAAAAAAATTGGAAGTCACCGTCGTCACAGTGATAAAGATGTCAGATATTATCTCATGTATTATATTTTTCATCAGTTAGTAATTCAAAAATGAGCTTTCAATATAGTTACTAGCTTTGTGGAGTCGCAATATCGTCAAGATTAAATATGAGAATGTTTTAGTGGCTGTGTGTACGATCGGAAGCGGGGAATCGCGGTTCGATAACCGCTTCAACCTTCCTTATTGCGAAGTTAATATCAGCCTAGTTAACTAAACTTATAATGACAGCAACAATATTCAACTTTTCAGTCAATGAGCCGTGAATTTTGATCGAAGTGTTTAAATATTTTTCTAATATTTTAGTTAATCGCGTTCATGAAACCTCACATTAACAAAGTTTACTCAACAATAAATTGTGGCAAACGGGCAATCCCTCCAGAGAAGGCTTCTCGCAAACGGGAATTATTCCGTCACGAACGAGCGTCTTCTTGTAAATGTATATTTATTAAATTAATTACATGCCCAAGTAAACCACGTAACCAATTACAAAGTGGTAGTTACTCCTTCGAATTTAAACTGAAAGTCAACTCTAAGCGAAGGACGTAGAGTCGTATATCCTTCGATCTTAAGATTGTTATCGAACAAGTTACATAGCAGCTTCGATATGGCGCTTTCTGTCCACTATCCTAACTAATATTATAAATGCAAATGTGAGTTTGTTTGTTTATTTGTTATGAGTTCACGCCTTAACTACTGAACCGCTGACGAGAACATTTTAGGTAATTTTTGGTACGCGTTGTTTGAGATACAGAAAAGGATATATGTATATAACATAAGTACCTAAATCAAGACAAAAATGTTCCTAAGGGATCATCTAAAAATATAAGAAATTCATTCCTGCCAGAAGTATATAAACAATAAAGATTGAATAAATTATTTCTTAGACATTTTTGTCATGGGTTGAATTTTTTTTTTTTTTATATCTTGAACAAATTACTATTATCCTTTATATAATAAGTTTTTTACTATATGCAAAGCGTATAAGCCATCCGTTAAAAATAGGAAATAGGTATATATTTTTATGAAGAAGTGTTTGAGACGCGTGCGTACTCGTATATGTACGCAAGTAGGAATAAAATGAGTAGAGATATATGTGAGTTTGTGAGTGAGTTGGGGCGCACGAATTCCATTGTGTAGTAACTGGATTGGATTGTTTCATTTACATTTTATTCAAGCTGCAAACACTCGAGTAATTCAATCGTTTCTGGTGAGGAGATTGACGAGCTATAGTACTTACTCGTACATAGATATATTTGTGTGATAAAATCTCATTAGGAGAAAATTCTAGCGTAGGACGGACGTCCCTAAAAGGTACAGCTTCCATTTGTACTAAATCTAATGCCTACACTTTTGTACCTTAAGGTCTTGCCTCAATTAGGAAGTAGAAAGGGCTCTAAACATCTTACAAGTACCGCTCAAAGGTAAGTTAATACGTTGTGGTTTATGAAAGTAATCTGATTCCAGCACAAGGATGCCCTATCGAGGGTAGATTTGCGTGTGTGTCGGTATTTGTTTACAAGTGGGTAGCTCGAGTCGTTGTGAAACTTTGAATTCAATCAAAAAAACATAGTACGAATGAAGGCCATAAAATTAACAAAGTTTATTCAGGTGAAAGAAGATTTAATCAAACCATACTTTACTATGTTTTAAAATTGACTGCTTAATAGTGTTCAAATTACTGTGACCAAACTAGTCGATTAGAAAATGTATGTTATTTCTACAGTTGTTTTGGAACGGTTTACCGTAAAATGCGCACCCCAAATACAACTTCCTTTTATCCCCATACTCGTTGGTGGTCGGTCGTAAAATCTCTGTTATCCGATTGCTTCCAGACATGGCGCATATTTCCTTTCTCAAAAAGGCAGACATATGCGCCTGTGCTAACAGCGTAAACATCCATTAAATAGATAATAATAATAACTGACAGACTTCAGAAGATATAAATATCTAATAAGTTCCTGTAATATGTGCAGCCCATTATTGGAAGTACGATGAAGAGTATCTTCGTTTGACCCTAATTACATTATTGTAGACCCCGAAGAAGCCGAACTCTTTGAAGTTAATCTTGCAAGTGGAAATTATGACAAAAAGATTCGAACATTTGATAAATAACCATTGATAAACGAAGTGAGAGCTCCCAAAGTATCCGAAAGTGCGGATCGGCCGCCACAAGATAAGACCTTTGGGCTCTAGTAAATGCGAGATCAAGGCAATGCCAACTTTTATACCTTAAAAGAATTTAAAGCTGAAGGAAGGGAGTCGAAAATTTAAAGCCCTTGATTATCTTTCAACGTAAATTCAACGTTCCGACGGTTAAACGAATTTATTGTACAATTTGCTGTCAGACGACATTTTTAAAGAAACTTAATTCCAGTTCTGCTGTCCGTCTTAATACAATATCTTTATCTTAAACACATAAAAATTTATAAATTGTAAATTTAAAATGCTAGTCAATGAATTTCCATAAAAGCCTTCAATTGCATGTCTACTATAATAACGAACCATGGCAATTTACGAAACACGTTACCGACATAGTCGCATTGTATCTTTCAACCATAAACTCAGTATACCGTTAGATTTGACGACACACGCGACCAGCACATCTTTCATTTTATGCTTCGACTCAACAAAATTGACATTTGTCTTCTAAATATTCCATCTGAAATTAGTTTTAGTTATTTGAGCTTTATCTGAGATTTTGTATTGCATAACTCTGATTACTTTTGTAAAATACTATACTTACTACTGTACACGTTTATGGTTTATGAGGCATAAACAACGCTTTTATACGAGTACATACTTAATGTAATTATTCTGTACGTGTGTATGTCACTGAAATCTTTCTAAATTTTGTGAGTTTTTAATTCCCTGAATATTTTAGATCCACAATGGGGTAATGTCGCTGTGACTAGGTTTTGCTCAACCCATAAATTGCAGCCAATCTAACATTCGGACAGGACAACGTCTACAGAATCCACTAGTAAATTTTTAAATAAAATAAATAGGCTGGTTATTCAGTTTCCATTTCACGATAAATAACAAAAAAGAGAAATAATTATATTTTTCATTACAAGCGAAACAAATGCATAATGCATGAATTACAAAGAAAATAAACAGTCCAAATTAAATTCAAATATTAAACCAACAAAATCTAAAGCGTTTTAATAAATTATACAGAAAATTTAATTAAATACGCTCAGGTTTAGGTATGGTATCTTTAACTACGTGCCTATACATTGTATGTTGGAAACTGAAGATTCGCACGTGAACTACGAGTTTAGAGATTATTTCTCTGCCTTTAGAAGTCAATACAAAGGACCCACTTACGTTTAATAAACAGAGCACATCGTAGTAGACGGAAATTTACAAGGCAATAAAATGTATTTTTACCGCACCCACTCCTTTGATCCCGCGATGTGCGACCACTTTATTGATATCTTCCTCTTTCTCCCAAATAACATATTTTAAATTCCTCTTCGCCATGAATTATGTCCGCTCATTAAGTGATCACAAGTAGTGTATGAAAAGTTTTAACGAATGATTACATCCTGTATAATGTATTTAAGCAACGTTTACGATTTTAGGAGATTCAAAGACTTATGAGGGCATTTCAGTAACTGCATTCTGCAAACATGACTGTGGAGCATTTTTCCAACTCCAAAACCCTATGCAAGGACTTTTAAATTTATGTAAAGTCAAGACTTGGTAAAATTTATAATTTATATTTTTCATTTTTAAAATATATACGAGCAATTGACGATGAAGCATAAAGCATAATCTCCGGTTACTTGAAAATGCTTTAAATGCAAACGTGGTCCACTGCAAAGAAACATCGAAATATGCGAGTAGGTACGCTAACTCAATGTTTGCCAAACAAGTAAGACTCGGAGGGCTGTTAGTAAATTTAGAGTAATGAAGGGTCGTGCGAACAGCGGTGTACCCTCCACAAGTTTATAAGTCTAAATAATAAGGTGAAAAAACAGTGTACAACGAACACTGTTTTTTTTTTTTTCTTTTGAAAAGGGTCTTTTTATATGTATCTCAAATATTTGTGATTTATTCTAGAATCCCTAATTTATGTATACAAAACTATTAGTAGTATGTTAGTAGAGTTGCTGACATTTCACTTTTACTATGCATCTTTTAGATTCAGTTTAATCTTTATGTGTGCGCTTCATCATTAGTACTTTTTATATAATAATTTTGGATTTTTTTTTATTAGAGATGGGTTTGCTCTTGGCCAACAACCAGCTGTGTAATAAGGATGAAGTCTATGATGGAGCGAGCTCACCCAGAAAATACCTATTCACTCGAACTTTGAAAATTTGGGTTATATGAGCTCTGAAATTCAGACACCGGAAATATGATATTTAAATAATTAAATAACTGATAGTAAGTATCAATAAGTATATTTAAATAACCTGATAGTAAGTATCAATAAGTATTTTCTAGTGTTATTTTTTTAAAATATTCTTTTGATAAATTTTTCATAACAGAACTGTTGTTTTTACACTAAGTTATATCACAAAATGAACCAACGTAGGAGGTCTCTTCTAAGGACAAATTGTAGAGCTGATGGATAACAGAACAGTACAGAACATATGCAGATTCCTTATAACTCAATGGCGTAATAATGGACTGTATGTGAACCATTAGACGCTGCGGGAATTCCCAATCCGACTAGTATTCCGTTTGCAATGTTATAGGAATACGCAGAGGCGGACATCTGCACAGGCCGATCTGAACGCTCCAATTGAACAGGCGAGAATTTTATTTGCTGTGATATTCAGATCATCCACGTTAGTTTCATCTAAAGAAAGCCTCGAAAAAGCTTCTTCGGACTTGGCTGCCATATTAAATTTCGAAATTATCAACTGGGTATAGCCAGGTTGGTGACGTAAATACCTTGAGATAACAGCAAGTGTTTTGATTCATTTTAGAGCGATTTCTTTTTTCCTTTCTCCAAACATTAGGAATGTTTGTAGACATTCCTGCCATTCTTCCTCAAAAAACAAAAGAAATAAAACTGCCACGAACGATTTAGCTACTCACCAATTTACTAGTAAGTCAAAATCATTGAACATAATTTAATAATAACATATCATTACTATGATGTAGGTATAACATAATCGTATGAACCGCTTCTCGGTTTCCATGGGCGTCATTTATCGAGCCTCCTATTAAGTAATTATTCAATTAGTTACACCTGGAATCTATGGAATAAAGTTCACGTTATTTAAAAAAAAAATGTATAATCATTTATAACAATGTCGAAAACATTTGCGTGGGAAAATTCACTTGAATTGAATAAAATACAAGTGTTTTGGTCACGGATCGTTAACTGAACTTGCATTTGAAACACACAGTTTGACAAACTTAGTTTATCAATTGAAATATTGCACTATCTTGATTTTTTGGGATATTGTTAAGATAGATACCAGTAATATAAAACCAAGTTTGCAGTTTCGAAAGACCTGTGCCAACTGTACGGTGCTCGAAAAAGCTCGAAATTCAGACTTTTTCAGACTGACGAATTGTAGGACTTTTGTAAAGGATAAGAAAGACATAAATCAGTGAAAAATAGGAATTCAATCAATAATAATAATAATTATACAATGCATTTCTATTAATACAATAAATGACATGAAACGTGCCATTTATATTTGTCATATCTCACATAAATGCAATTACATGTCATATTTAAACATGTATCCGCTAATAAGGTTTAGAATCCCTGAATTATATTAGAAAATGACATTTCATCATTAAAGTTTGAAATATTGATGAAAGCTTCTAACGAAATGCGTTCATTCTGTTTTTTAAGTGAAAGTTCCATTAGGTAAATTGTTGAAGGGTCCGTGCCAGAGTACAGTTGCGGTGTTAATTGTGTTCCCATTAGTCACGGATCTCGTGTCGCCGGGTACTAATTAATTTACACACATGTACCTCGAGAGGGTACTGAAGTGGCCCTTTCTCAGCCGCGGCCATTAGCCAAAATAATTAACCTCCAACTTACGAAAACTCGCGTCAAATTATAATAACTACAGATTTTAAATGTTTATACTATCTTAATAAGTATATAAAGTGATTAATTATTGATTAGAGATCATTGATCACATCGCTATTATATCCAATTCAATGTAGGTTATAAAAACATTTGTAATTATGTCAAGTAATGTTTTTTTTTTTATGTTCAAAATAACAATTGCTGTAGATTTTAAGGTAATAAATTAATAATAAAATAAAATAAATAATCAATTGGGAAGGATATACGCATAAATTAATATTTTATCAGCTACAAAAATATGTATTGTCGAACCAGATAAAGCTTTTACATTTAAACCAGTATTAGGATACGGTACAATGCCTTTGGATATATACGATAAAATCTGAATTAATTAAAACAAGATTTGCAACTTGATATCGACAGGGGAAGCATCTTCAGCCCACTCTTCCAAGAAATTTGCCAAACCTTTTTCGGTTCGTGTTTATCGCGTTTCGCCTTTCTTACTACGAGTATATTGCGTTACATGCGCCGTAAACCATTCAATACGACGTTTCACATTCAACCGAATACAAACAATTTTATGCTAAAGCTAACTTCTACAATTTTATATTTACTTTGATAATCTCAAGGAAAAAAGCTTCTCGAATGGCGACCATGTACTGGAAGATGCTAAGCTAGAAGTCCCCCACTAGATGAACCAACAGACAAAGTTAAACCAATAGTTAAAATCGCGGGAAAACAGGTGATTTAGGTTACGCACAGTCATGTATTAGCGTTCTAGTGTATGAAAGAAGACCATCATGGCTATGTCTAACTGTGGACGTTTGTCGGTTGATAATGAATTTCAAAGTCCAGTCAGAATAGCCATGATGGTCGCCAACCTTCGCAGAGAAGTGGCAAGAAGAATGATGAATGATTTACTCATAGATTTGTTCAAGTTATCACCACTGACCTACGCCTTTTTACACAAGCAACGCATAGAAGTTACAAGTGCGCTAGTACTTTGATGGGATAAAGAATAAGGTATAGATACCTAAGGAGAGAGAATCGGCGAATGGGCTCTGGCATACCTACTTACTCATCGGAACACAACAGCACGGGAGCTGTGGCACTACTAAAGTACTCAGATACTCAAATAATGATGAAATTTAGTAATGCGTCTACCTGGAGTTCACTCACCGAGAACCCGCCTTCGTATTGACGTAAGTAATCACTTGACTCTGTCACGTGGTAAGAATGCACAATGCAAACAAAATCATCGAGAGCTTTTTTCGTGTGGGGAATATATGTTTTCTGCGGCGTCGCTCGCGCCATGTATATGGCTAAAGTTTTGAAAGTATCTACGCTGCCGAAAATCAAAATAAGTTTTAAAATAAAGATATTATTTTCGAGCATCTTTCTACCTTTCGTAAGTAGTTATGTTTCTGTATAGCAAACAGAAAAACACCATAGTCTTACTTTAAATATACTACGCTAAGTAAGAATTAAATTTGACATAATTATCCATTAAGTATGAATATGGGTGACATCTGTGCATACAATTTTGATTAATGTTTCGTTATGAAAATAGCAAAAAATGCAAAAAGCCGTGAGTAGTCTTCATTCACGAAAAAAATAATGAACGCAAAAGTAATACCAGCGGAGATCCAAGTCGACAATGAAAGCATTGTGTTTGTAATGCGTATGAATTTTTGCGTCCACTCGACAGTTATGTAGTATCTGCGCTAAAAAAAATGCAATAACATTTATCCTTCCTACGAATGTGTACATAATTATCTTATAACTTTGCTTGCTCGTTAACAAAAAGCCTTTTGTTTTACACAAACAATTTGAGAGAAGTATACAGACATGTGAATTCACAGATGATTAAATAGACAAGGTACTGCAACAGTCGATTTAATTTTTAAAGAAGTTTAACAGAAATCGTTATTTTAAATGTATAAGTAATCGTTGTAGAGGATACACGCTATCTCTATAAATAAGTGCATAGGCAAGTAAGAAAATTGCAGACATCGCCGGAAGCGAAATGCCAGCTTATAATAATGAGGTTGGTTCGAAGTTGATTATAGCTGTCATGGTGGTGTCCTCATTAATTATGGGAGAGCAATATCTCGACTCTGTTCAAATAGTTAGTGCCTATACTTAAAGTTATTCGCAAGTTTAAGCAGTTGCGTAATACAAAGGCGACATAATCAAACGATCAGGTAGCTAGGAACAGACCACCCGCCGTCGCGTACAACTTTTTATGCTCCCACCCCTTGTGAGAACTTGAAACAATTTCAACGGTCTATTGCTCGCAAACTGGATTCGACTCACTCGGGTGCTAGTGCTCAGCGGAACCCTTTCAACACAACTGCTAATATTACTAACACTAACAGTTAGAACTAACACAAGAGGACAATGTAACAAGAATTTCAAACGACAGCGACACGAAATGTTAAAACTCGTGAGACGATGCATACCAGAAGAAATATCCCACGATTCGGCAAATGGAGTAACTCTGCTCAAACGCAATCCACCAATCCACACAGTGATCCATTAATGGCACACGAATAACGTAATCACTTTTAATTTACAAGTCACTCCAACAAGATTGCAGCCGAAATTTGGCGATAAAATTCCGGAGTTTGAACGCGCGTCTGTCTGCACGGAAAGCTCTCGCAAGACTGGCGACATGCCGTTGGTTGCGTTGCGGAGACGCCGGGAACTCGTTCTAGTAAAAGCCTTCACGGTTAAACGGCGCAAGCACAATGGGAAACGCTTGCGCACCTGTGCCGCACAATCCTCTCTCTATACAGCTTTTTATATTTATATTAATGCCAACGTTTCTGCTAGTCTGGTTAATGACCCTACACACTCATTGAGAAATCTAATTCAATCGCTTCCCATACAAACTCAGCGGCAATTCATCACGAGTTGTGGTTTCAGGCGACGACATGTGAACGTTTAAGTTGGACAGACAGACAGCAAAGAGAGTTATGGCAGCTCGCAGTTTAGAGTGTCCTCTCGTCGCAGTCAACGCAATACAATAATACATGCCAATAAGAGCAACTCACATTGATGAATGAGTGCACATACATACGAGTATACATTTATTGAGCCCCTCGCGAATACATCACTGCTAAACCACTCGTCTTAATATAAATTTCTGCAGCTATTGTCAAGTTTTTCACTCTGGTTTTTAATTCAACAAATGAGAGAATAATGTAGCATTAGTTTTTTATGAAATGTTTTGTAAACGGTGGTACATAAACCACATTTAATCAAGAAGAATGAGTTTATTAGGTATGAATTAATACCGACTACAATTTACAATTCAAATATTCCAACATTTATAATTTGGTTTGCAAGCAAAGTTGCGATAAGTGAAATAAGTGATCGGTAGCTGTGATTGTTATCAATAAATCTGTTAAATCCAGTTTAGATAAACGGCAGGAAGCGTACAGTTTTCCAGACGTGGTATTACACGAAGCACTACTCTCGCAAGCGATTATGTTCTCAATTTCGATCGGAATAGAGTACAAATTGCACGTAGTTGCGATGTCTGAATGCATTCGACTTCGATGGGCGCAGTATTCGACAGTCGGTGCTTGCCGTGCTTGGTTAGTTGGCGACCGCTCATTGATCATACCGCTAGGAGCATTGCAAGATAATGTCGCTTTCGAAAACCACCCATCATAAACCCCCTCGATGTGTGCTAATCGATTTGCACTAATATATCGTTATAATGTTTTTAAAATAATGTCTTTATCTTTAATATTATTTCGGATTTTTATTAGAAATTTAGATTACTGCCTGTGCCCGGGAAGTTCAAACTAAGTTCTATGTTTCTATGTGAAATTCAAACTTTGTCAATTTTCTGAGAATTTCTCAATGAAATTACAACATAATTAATCAGTACACAACACAAAGATAAACAACAACAAACAATTATATTAATGGAATTTCATTTGAATTGAATTCACTCTGACAGGTGACGAACATTGACAGTTTAATGTATCTTTGAAGTCTAATTGCAGTTGGAGGTTTACCGTTATTGCGAATTCGTAAAGCCGAAGAACTGAATAAGGGAATAAGAAAGTGAATAAGGGATGGGGCCGGCCAAAACTTTTTCCTTACACTCAACTTTCGCCACTACAGACCACCAGCTTGCAATCCCCTGGTTTTGCTTATTCTTTAGGCAATAGTAGCTATTTACCATCAAGCATATCCGTCAGCTTTATCCTGTCGAATATATGTATCTAAGCAAGACTTCAGCATATACCTGAAAATTAGAGATAAAGTTGGGAGAATGAGTAGAAGAACTAGTTCCCTTTGTAAAAGTGAAAGAAGGAACAATTAGTTTGAAATCGATACAAGTTTTAAATGTGTTGTTGAACTCGCGTCTAGTTTGCGTGCGGCGGAGTCCGCGGGAGTTGGCGGGAGTTGGCGGGAGTTCCCGGAACGTGTCTGAATCGTGGACTAAGTTCCACGATCGTCTACTACTTGTGCCGAAGTTTGGTCGCAATAATCGCGAGTGCATTCGGAACAAAACTCGTTCAATGGTCGCGTTTGTGGACTAACGAGGAAATAATTAAAGGGCGATGCCAGAACTCAACCAGATACAACACTTCAACTTTAAACCACTCAGACTGTCGCGTGTAAGCTTTTCATTTACATTTTAATATATTATTAAATAAAATTTATTGAATGATTACTTATGATAATTCTTAGATTTATTTAGAATTTTGATGTTTCTTATTTCAATTTTTTTTATATACGACGATACATTATTATATCAGCGTAGTATTTGCTTAGTTTATAATTAAGAGTTAGAATAAAAATAAAGAATTACTAAACTAACAAACGTTATTTAGTAATAAGAAACTGAAATGAACCAGCCCGATAGCCGGTCATGCGATGAGACAGAATGGCAGATGAACTAGAGCAGGGATTCCCAAAGTGGTCGATATCGACCCCTTGGGGTCGATATCGGTTTCCTAGGGGTCGACATAAACGAAAAGTGATTTTGGGGGTCGACGAGGTCTAAAAATCGACCCCTATTATATTAACACAAGTTCTTATTTAAAACTTTCAAGATAGGTAAGTAGGTAGTTACTGTATTGTTTATGTTGTGTTACGTGTACTAAGAATAATTAATATTTTTGTAGGAAATAATGTTCCAGGAATGTAAAGTTTCAAGTTCGTACAAGATGAAAAACTCGGCAAGTCTATGTGGACAAGTTTGTGCAAGATTGAGTTGGAGCGTACGTCTTTCAGCGGCATTTTGACTTGCTCTCTATTTGACGATAAAGTGCTTATCACACTATTCAATTTGAACGATTCCTATTTAGGAATCTAAGTAGTGAGCTCGTGATCACACTACGCTAAATTGATTTCTAAATCGAAGATATAGAGTTGAAAATGGATAAACTCTTAATTGAATCCAATCTGTTCTAACTGCGATCACACCTTCCGATTTCCTAAATTGGAATCGTTCAAATTGAATAGTGTGATAGCGGCTTTACGCGAATTAAGACGAACGAATTCATGATCAAGTCCAAACATGTTCCTGATATTTTACTATTTAACGAGCTTGCATTTAGGTTGAAAGTTCATTTGCGTTTTGAAATTCGTTGGAGCTTGAACGATAAAAACTCATATAGCTAAGTACTCATTTATTTCAAGAGATTACAAACTTATTACAAAGCTAAATTAAGTGAAGTAAAGTGACTGAAAAAGTGTTAAACACAACATACAACATATTTTAAATAGGTATGTATAATTGTATTTGTAAAAATTACTAACACTTAAGTCTTTGGTTTTCGTTCTTATTCTACCTAATTACCTAATACGAAGTTTCTATACCTAATTACCTACTGTAGTTACTTCCCAATATAGGTATCAAAGTTTATCAAAGAGTAAGTCAGTAATACTTAACAAGAATCCATTAACTGAGTGTGATAAAAATAAGATAGTGTGCAAATTTAACAGTTTATTATTGTTTTTTATTTAGGTTCCTTATTTTTTTGTTTGCAGAATTACTGAAAGTTTTATGATGGCGGACACGAAAAAAAAATGCAGACAATACAGTTTGGACTACTTGAAGTTCGGATTTATTGCATCTCCATCAAATCAACACTTCCCGATGTGTCTCATATGTGAAAAAGTATTTAGTAACGATGCCATGAAGCCTTCAAAAATGGATGACCACTTATCAAGAGTACATGCTAACAAAAAAAGTAAGCCCTTGTCATATTTTCAAGCACTGAAAGAAAAACTAGACAAAAGGCCATCCATAGGATCGATGTTTGCGTCATCATCTATTCGAGACAATGATGGTTTACGAGCGTCCTATAATATATCTTTACTAATAGCGAAGTCGGGGAAACCCCATACAATTGGAGAGCAGCTTATCTTACCAGCCATTGCGGAGGTCCTTAACAATGTATTGCACAAACCCGCACATGATATTTTAAAGAGAATACCTTTGAGCAACAACACCGTTCAGAGACGCATAGATGAGATGGGACGCGATGTGGAAAACATTTTATGCAAGTTCTTACAGACCCGCAGATTCTCTCTCCAGTTGGACGAGTCTACATTACCCGGCAATGAAGCTCTATTGTTAGGATATGTTCGATTTATCAAAGATGAAAATATGTGCCAAGAACTGATTTTTGCTGCATATTTAGAGACTGATACTAGAGGAGAATCGATTTTTCAGGCCGTGGAACATTTTTTTACTGATAAAGCTATTCCATGGAAGAATATTGTTTCTGTTGCGACTGATGGTGCACCGTCTATGGTTGGTCGTCATCGTGGCTTTATAGCTCACTTAAAGCGACAACTGCCTGATGTACTGGTTATTCACTGTGTGATTCACAGGCAGCATTTAGCAGCAAAAAAGCTGAGTCCTAGATTGCATAAGTCTTTACAATATGTAATAAATGCTATCAACAAGATTCGAAGCAATTCTTTGAACTCTCGGTTATTTGCTCAACTATGTGACGAAAACGACGAAGTCTTTACTCGGTTACTTCTGCACACTGAAGTTCGCTGGCTATCAAGAGGCTCTTGCTTAGAAAGATTTTCAGCCCTTTTTGAATCTGTGTTGGAGTTTTTACAAGAAAAAGATCCGAATTTGAAAGAAAATCTGAACAATTGTAAAACAGATATTTATTACTTGACTGATATCTTTGGAATGTTCAACAAAGTTAATTTGCAACTACAGGGTGATGATCTTAACTTGATTAAAACAAAATCAATAATATCGGCCTTCGTGGGTAAACTAGTTCTTTATAAACAAAATTTAGGCAGAAAAGAATATTCGCAGTTTCCGCATTTGTCAAAATTACCAAAAATGCTTCAAGATGATGACATTTTATTATATGTTACTCACTTGGACGCATTACACAAGGATTTTACGGAGAGGTTTGATGATCTTTTAAATTTACAAATTCCTCAATGGATAATAAATCCGTATAACACCACAGCCATAGAAGAAGCCAATGTGATAATGCAAGAAGAGTTGATTACCATCAGCACAGACGAAGAGCTTAAGCAAAAGTTCAACCAAGGCTATCAGAAGTTCTGGTTGCAACGCAAAATTGAAACACAGTATCCTACATTGTGGAACATTGCTGAAAAATACCTTATCGCTTTTCCATCATCATATCTAGTTGAAAAAAGCTTCAGTGTGGTAACAAACATTTTGACAAAACAAAGAAACCGTTTGAAAATCAACGAACGTGGAGATTTAAGGCTGCAACTCACTAATATTGAACCGGATGTAGCTAGATTGGTAGATAGTCACCAGGTTCATCCATCGCACTGAATGTTTTATTTTCTCTTTGCGAATTAATAGTTTTTAAAATATAATTTCCTACCAACTTAAGATGCTTTATGTATTAATTTGTAATAATTATAAATTAAACTTGATATTTACTGAATTGGATTGTCTTTTTATTTTGTTAAATTTTGACGAGAAAATGAAATCAACTTCACTCACTTAACCAAGTGCAAAGTTTTCTAATTGGCACCTTAGTACCTAGGTATTTTGTACCAATAGGAAAAAACTAAAGATAGACTAAGATAGATAGCTGCTTTAAGTTAGCGGACCATTATGAATAAGGGGGTTGGTCTTAAAAGTAGGTAATTTGACCATGGGGGTCTGAGGTAACAGTTCATTGTTGAAAAGGGGTCACTTGTCCAAAATAGTTTGGGGAACCCTGAACTAGAGTAACACCTTTCGATGCCTAGAGAAAACTACTCGTAGATAAAACCCGCAAGCAAACCATGATTAGTAGGAGCAATTCCATAAATAGATAAAGATGTCCCTACCGTAGGATTATCGATAGTTTTTCTTTATATTTTTATAGTATCTAAGATATTATGTTAATGAAAATCAATGAAGTGAACAAAACTCAAAGTAGAAAGCGATAAAGTGACCTGTTCGGGCGTGTCGGCGTGGAACGCGTGGCAGTAGTGGAGCGAGGCTGTCGGCGTGGGCGTCGTGGGCGCAGTGGGCGCGGTGGGCGGCGTGGGCTCGCAGCGTGGCTCGCGCGCCACGAACGCGAAGAGTGCGCGTGCGCCCTCACAGGTGGCGTACGAGATTCGGCGCAGCGCGTGGGACATGCGCACGCTCTGCAAGTACGCACGCCGTTACTACTCGCTCAGCCGATAGTGACCAAAGGCCAAGCATGAGTTCCATACATTACCTGGTCTTCGGGGTCGCATACCTTGACCCCCGAGAGCGCGATCACTACTAATACAGGGACCGCGCGCCCGCTTTCCTGCAACAAACAATTTCGTCAAAGTGGGACTTCTGCGAATTCATGAACAGTTACTAAAAGAAACAGCGTTACTAACTTTCCTATTGCTAATTTAGAATAACTTGACAACTGAGACAACATTTATGCAAAAATTATTTCGGCAGATTTTGTCAATAACATCCAGGTTTCAAATTGTAACAAAAGTAGAGTATACCCACGTTAAATTTCTGTGGAGAAAGTCTACTTATAAATAATTTTGGAGGATTTGGTAGATATTCGGCAAGATTTCCTCTTTTCACCAGGATCACCATTGGCCATCTCATATTAAAGCAAAACTAAGTTTTTAGGTTTATTTTAAAGTTAAACTAAGTTTTTACATCCCCTCAATTGAGATGGAGAATTTATCACCCTTTTTTGTAATGATGACATTAAAATCAACTCAAATTGTTGGATGCTATATTTTGTGCATAATGCTTTGTGTTGATTTTAAATTAAAATATATAAAAACAACATTGTTATATTTGATTTTTTTAGGGTCGAGTGAACGGGGATTAACGATTGCTTATTTTTAGGCATAAGAGACCACAAAATGATAATTTTGATCCAAAAATCCGTGTGTTGTCTAACGTTGGTCGACAGCGTACGCGTTGTGACAAATGAGAAATTAGGACAGACGACAAAGAGGGTGGTCCCTCCCCCTCCGACGCACCCCTCTCATTAGACATTTTAATTAAGACGCAGCCCAGTAACGACCACTACACTATCTTTCACCTGGATTCCTGACGGCACACTTTAATTTAGCAACACGAGCTAGACTTAAGTTTAAGTTCTCCACTCAACATTTGGCTGCACAAAACGATGCATCATTTCGTACACATTATTTTGCTCACACACAAATATTACGGACATTTTCGAGGTCTGAAAGTCTGCAATCATTTTCAAGAACATGCTCAGAATTGAATATTTTATACCGAACTTTTCAAGCTTCCACCAACTATTAATATTGCACAATCTGTTATTTTCTCGAACGTAATTTGGATTAAAAGATCTTAGGCAAAAATATATTCGCTTTAATTTGTATGGTTATTATATAAACATAATATATGTATGACTACCGCAAATTTATAATTTATTTTATGTCAGGAATCCACTATTATTTGAAAAAGAAACAACACAAAAGGAGATATAATGAGACAAAATAAAAAATAAAAGATGTCGTCTATTTCCGAAAAAAATGCCTAAATGAGCTTTATTTTTTAACTACAAAATTATACTCATACTTCTACGTATTTAATCAAGGAGACGATCCTACAAATACAAAGAACATGAACGAGAAACCATCTTATTTCATGCAACTGTGAAAGGATATAAAACATGATCTGTCAACCTATACGTACGCCTTAACAATGAGAGCGCTACCCAGTTCCCTGTGGACTTAAAAGTGTATTTTGAATCTGCTCACGTAACAGGCTTAGCATAAGTGTCCATCGCTGCGTTCCTTACCGAACGCGCAATCGGTTCTCCTAACTCGGCAGTCAATGTACAGTGCTATCGAAGGGAGTTAAGCGAGTTCCGCGGAGACGTCGTAAAGCGGAGGAAAGCGGACAGTTTGTATGCAAATGGTGAATTATTTGGCGTGTTCGAGGTTATATTGCGACCTTGCGATGAGGCACGCTGACGAGGGCCCTTCAGCCCGGATGCTATTACCGAACAATCACAAACTATTTGCGGTGAAGCACTTGCTGGTTACAAATTAACCATCGCCAGTATCTTTCACAAGACGAGACTTCATTGGCCCTATTTATATACAATCAACTGCCAGTTATTGAAAATCGGCATAAATGAAACTAAACTAAAACCAGTTGCGTTTGAGTTTATAAATGTATATTTTCTAAATTAATAAAAATGAGTCGTTGAATGCATTGCTAAGCTCAAAACTTAAGAACGGTTGAAAATGAGACTATTTTGGCACTATCAACGAACATTTGAAAAATAGTATTTCTTGATAGTATCAATAGTAATCAAATAAAAATTATATAAAATTTAATATTACATTTAAATTGAAATGGTTTTTTTATCTCAATTATATAGACTTGAATGTCTCCTATGTACGATTTTTCGTTTTGGTATAGGGAATGAATTTTATTTTATGTAGAAAATAGTAATTGGAAAATACAAGGGTTTTGTTTTCACAGGGTATTCAAAAAGAACAAAGCCTTACTGTATCGTAGCTAATATAATTTAGTGGGAGATAGGGGTTGGTGAGGGGTGAACGAGGCAGACAATCAGTCTGCGGGGAAGGACGTAAAGGTTTCGCCTCAATTTATTCAATGTATTCCGTGGGCTCGGGAGTTGAGAGCCCTCGACGAATGTATAGGGAATTAAGTGATTCAGATTTAGTGGCAATCTGAACACTGTGGGAAGATACAGAATGAACGGAATGAAGAAAATGGACGTTGAAATTGGAAAAAGTCTAAAAGTCATATTGCTCGAAAGTAGGTCGAAAGCTCTAGCTCGAGCTCGCACTCGCAGCGGATCAAACTGTCTCGTAACATATAACTTTATGCTCCACTATAAAGTCATGTCGCTCTGCTTTTGTCATACACTGGAAAAATCAATAAGTAAACAATTCCTAGGTTCTCATGGGAACATTCGGCCCTCCTTTATTGTTTTAGTCTCGCGACTAAACTTCACAAGAAAACAGTGTCACTTCAATTCAAAACAAAACCAGGTTACTCTACTTTGTCATGAATATTGAAATAAATACTACCGATTTGGGTCATCTCTACACATAAAAAGCGCGTGTCATGATGTTCGTTTACGATAATCGTCCGGAACCGCCCAACAGATTTCAATGAAAATTTTGGCAATGTTGATATGGTTGGTTATAGTTTGTTTGTAAATTATAACCTCTTAGTTGCGGCGTGCGCATGAGACGTCCACCTTCTTTGACAAAAGCCGTGAGAACTCGGCAAGTATAAATAAAATAACCATGACTTATACACATGAACCATCCTCAGGAATCCCTCCTTCCATCGATACAATCAGAAACAAAATGCGTTCACAACCTTCCAAAATTAGCGCATACATATAGAGAGAAAGAGAAAAAGGTGGACTTTATACTATGTAGTGATCTTAGCTATATGACAACCTACATTTTGACTCTGACATTTTGTCTATTAAAAAAAAATATTATACTCTGTTTGGTAAAAGAATGTTAATGTAATGTAAATTTAAAAGAATGTGGAATAATTTTAAATGAAGATTTAATCAGATTAGGTCGTAGAGACCTTATGTATGACCTCCTACTACCTATTGCTTTTTGTAACTGAATAAATAAAATGCCCAATGAAAACCTCGTCACTATTGATATTTGGTATAATATAAAGAAATCAAAACGCCTCTCATCTGTAAGAGATGACAATATGTTTACAAGATGTTTTTAGCCTATGTTTTATGTGCGGTGTTGGAGGAGCGGGGTCTCCTGATACAAGTATTTTTATACTTAATAGGAGTGCACCTACACCTTTTTGTACCTGGGCTTAAGAGAGATAATAAACTATTTTTGTATTTGTATTTGTTGACAGTTAGCCATCACTGCTTCCAGATTTGCATTTAGTTATAATAGTGTTTAAAAAGCGATAAGTGCAATCGAGATACGAGAGGCTCTCGATTACTGAGTGTTTGCACATGGATGTGCAAATGCACCAGAAACGGTGTGGAAGTATCGATTAAAACCTGTCCAATGATTTTGTGCAGCGATCGCAAACATGCGCACCACTCGAGCGATCGGGTATTATATGTTTTAATTGCACTTGTGCTAAACGATCGCTATATACTCTCTCATCGTTATATCCAAGTAGAGTACTGACTTACACGGGATATACCTACACACTCGTCTTTTGTTTATTTAACACTAGGCAGGCGAAGCCGAGAAACTAAAAGGCTTCGCCTGCCTTGAAATTTAACATCACGCGATGTCCTTTCGTACTGTCTACTTATTTCGAGCAGGTCCATTCCGACTTCGTCATTTTTTATTGAAAACCAATATATATAACAATAAAGTATAGCTTATAACACTCGCCAATAATTTACTTAGTGGCACTCACATCCAAAGTTATTTCTTCTAATGTTAGTGTAGACACTAAACCGATGCGTCTAAGTTTCTCCGTATGCAATTGATAGACTTTATTATACACAATGTCCACCTAAAATAATGTTCTTTTTAAGTAGTAAAATCAATGTCACCAGTCCTTCTTACACTCTCAACATTATACATGATCAGCATTCACTTTTTTTTTTTTTCAATAATTATGAGGATAATAAGATACGTAACAGATTCCATCTGGGACAGACAGCACCACAATTTCACAAAGGCATTTAAGGACAAATATTTTATATTATGTATCTTGATGCCATTCAACACCACAATTCACAAAGCGTTTCTTACGCAAATATAGTTATATGTAATGTATCTTGATGCGACTTATACGAGCAATGAGGAAGCCATTGGAATGTAACAGGAAATAGGAAATATATAAGTAAATATGAAGGAATTAGATGTTTTGCAAACATCCTAGAGGTGCAGCATTTGCAAAAGAAATCTTCGTTTTTTATATATTTCTTTATAAAAAATATAAAGTGACTATAGTAAAATAAATATATGAATATATATCTCAGGTTCAACTTATTTTCTTAATTTTACAAGCCTTCTTACTTAGCTCTCCCTAGTGAAACCTTCGATTTTCATCGATGTTTATGTGTAATTTTGTTACTCTGCCTACGATTGAAACTACTGACCCCTGAGGTACAGGTGTCCAACCCAACCTGTATCACTGATTCGATGGTTTGATAGCTTTTCGTTTGCATTTCTTTTATTGTATATTATTACACTTTATAAAATGAAGTTTTTTTATTATATCATTTATATGAATCATATACAAAGTAATAATATATGATCATACGTAATATATTAATATTAGATATACAAATACTATACTGTCTGTCGCTGAATTTTTTTAGATCAATGGACAATTTGGAAACGCAAAACATTTATGTACTCACGGTATTAAACACTTTTAAAAGAAAAGTTTAACTCCACTATAATATTCTTTGAATAATAATAATAAACTCTACTTTATAAAATTCAATAAATTACAATATGTATGTCGCTGTCTGCGTCTGTTTATTTATCCGCTAACTTCTGAACCACCCTACGGATTTTAATACCACATTTAATAATGAAAAGAGCGATAGGAATGTTTGTGTGTACCTATAGTTTGCACAACAAAATTGCATCCGTGCGAAGCCGAGGGCGGGTCGCTTGTTTAGACTATATTAACAAAACAGTTAATTAGATTGCTAAATGAAAATTTAATCTCACTTACTGTTTAGATTTCGTTTGAATTTCGTCCAAAAAGTAAAAGTCGTCCAGAAGATGTTCCCTTTCATTTGAGGCTTCGAGGGCATAATTACATCAGGTAAGCGGGATTATATATTAAGTTAAGTTGAGGTGGTTGAGCAGGGGGTGGGGTGCGGGACTCGGTGACACGTTACAATGGGAAAAGTTACGCAGTAACAGACTCTCAAGTTTGTGCACGCAATCTGCTTATAATTCCACGAATATTGCGTTTTCGACCTTCGCCCTCCGCGATAGGGTATTAGGTGGACGTATCAGCTCCTCGACACTTATCCGTTCGTCAGTCGCTCGAGATTTATGTGAACGAGCTCGGTTCGAGATATGTTTTATGAAAGTTGCTTGATCACTTTAACACAAACAATCCCATCCTCACACTCTCAATACGCACATAACATTATGTTAAATCACTTATTTCTGTGGGCCTCTTAGTAAAGTGGCTCATGTTAATATCATTAATTGAAATCTAAAAAACAGCCGAAAACAAGTGCCTACAAGTTTCTATACGATTCATAACAAAAAAATCTAAGTTACATATTAACTTGTTACTGTTAGGATGTATTATTTTGAAAATCTGTATGCACATAATATTGCGGAATTTAAAAAAAAAAACGGTAAGAAAGGTAAATTTATACCTGAATTTTAAAATAAATATAAGCGCGAATATTATTTTTTTTTAAATATTTATCAAAAAAGTAGCTCGGTTGATTTTTTAATACATCATAAAATACCAAAAGTTAAACGCCATTACATTTTAATTTCTTTAAGTGGAGAAAAGTTGATACCTAAAAATCGCAACATTGGGCAGAGTGAACAAAGTCGAATCTGGGTCGCTAATCAAATATATATCTATATATTCATCCATACTAATATTATAAATGTGAAAGTAACTATGTAAAAGTACTGTTCCCTAAGGAATCATGTAAAAATAAAAAATCCAACGCCTAGCAAAACTATAACAGCAATAAATATTGAAGAAATTATTGCTCATATATTGGTCCGGACGAAGTCGCTTACAGTAGCTAGTAGCCTATACATTCATGAAACGGATTGTAGCTATTTTAGCTGATATTTCGAAAGCTGTGTGACTATAAGCAACGTTTCTCCATAAAAGATAGGTTTATTGGAGACTGCTTATAATTAAAAAAAGAATTTCAGTTGTTACAATTGTTATTACAGTAAAAGTTGTTATTCTGATGTGACGGCGGGACTTACCAAAGGTGGTTTTGAGTGGCAGTTCTTCTATACGAGTTTATTGTAACATTCGTTTGAGCCGCCTGAAGAAAGTTCGCGTAAAGTTGCATGAGCGAGCGATCGTCGCTCGTGCACACGGAGCGAAGGGCGGAACGCTACTGGCAGCGGGTTAGGGCGGGCGGCTGTAGCTTTCGCTACCCTTGTCTACTTACCACTAGCGCTAAACTCAAAACACTTTTACTACAAAATTATACCTACGCCTACTTTCAACAAGTCTTCCTAAGTGAGGAACAAATTTTCATATTTAAATTATGTTATTAAAATCTATATTTTTCTTTGTATTAAGTCACATAGGTATGCAAATATACGAGCAGAGGATAACAAATGTTAATGTTTTCGTATGAGAAATAAAATGAAGGTATTCTCAAGGTATAAAATGAATCTTCAAAAATACAGGGCAAACATGACAGAGGCGGGAGAAAGACATCTCAGTTGAAGAATGTAAGTGAATTCACTTAAGTAAATTCTCTTTCGTGTAACAGATTTCAAAGTTAAGATAGCCATGATTGTCGCCAACCTTCGCAGAGAAAATGTTAAATGTTAAAAAACAAAAAAAAACCTTAAATGCAAACATAAAAAATATTCTCTGGACATGAACTTTTAAAAAGATATTTTCAATAGACTTTGTTATAAAAAGTATTTTCTAAACCACTGAAAAGTCTTTGGTGAAGGTTAAAGGCAGAATGCAGGTCCATTTGATGGTAAAGCAAAGCCACAGATTACATGTGCCCTTGATAAGAACAAAGAAATAGGAGGGAGTAGGGAAGTGGACTTTGGCATCCTTACTTTCGTAGAAACAAACAACACACATTCTGTTTGTTATTTTACAATGGTTTTCTCTAAGGAAGTGGTTACTGCAGCCGGACGAGCTGTCCAATGTATACTGAACGCATTGGCCATACGATTGCTTACTACTGTGTATTTAGAATGGTAGATCTAGATTCCATCAATACTTCAGTGTGTATTTAAGCTATATTTTAATTTCGAGTGAAGCAAAGTGCAAATATTATGTACGAATTATCAATCGATAAACAACATATTTTTATATGAACAGTCTAAGCAGCATTGTTGTTAAATTCTCAAAAAACGTTATTTATTATGGACTAACAAAAACTTTTAGATATAGTTTTGGGCAAATAAAAAGATTTTTTTTGGATGAAAATTCCTTAATAAAGCAACAAAAATAACGCAACCCAAACTTGTTTCAAGTTTTTTATCACAAACGTGAAATCTCAACTTTAATTAATTTGGATGCTCATTGTCAGGGATTTTACCTCGGTTCGTTCGATCTTTGAATGAATTATGTATGAGCGAGTGCTCATTTGTATGTTAACAAGAAAACAAATGGAACATCTGTTTTGATAAAGAAAGAGCAAAAGGTCCGGTCACAGCCAATACTCAAAAGTATTATGATGGATGGTGTTGTATCGCGTTCAGCCGCTTTTTCGACTTTCGTCCGATCGGACAAATGATGATCGATGACGTCATCTAAATCGGGATACATCACCAGTACGATACGATTTCTCCACACTGAGCTCCGTTGAAACCTTGAGCTTCAACTTAGCTTGGCTTCTAACAGCACACGTGCTACCTATCAATCCTGCCACTTATTTTTCTTATTATTAACTTTTTTAAATATTCAAAATTGAATAAGTTTTTAATTTTTTTATTTACTTACCTATTTTACTCAACCGAATGTTACTTTGTAAACAAATCCACTTTTCTACAATCGTTTGTACAGTTATGTATTTCATAGTAAATTTCATCTTACAATCGGCACCTGATTTCGTTGCCCAAGCCGAAATTAGTTCATATAGAAAGAGCTTTTCTTTCCGAATTACTTACCGTTCAAAGTTAAATTACATATTTTAAGAATTTTAGACAAACAAGGAGCCGATTAATTTTATGTTACTTTAAGTTAGTTTAACTAACCTAATCCAATCTATCGCGTTAGATTAAGTTGTGAATATATATACTTATATGAATTAGTTCAGTATAATGTGTAAACATATACGATTTTCTATAGTTACAAAAACTTGTAAAATTATATTTACTTCAAATATGTTAATATTCCCATATAGAATTTAATTACAAAGTGTGAGCTTTGAAAGTAACACCCGGACAGGTAATTACATATTGGAGTACCGAGAGGAGAATAACGCTTGCAGCAATAAAACCTCACTTGCAAATCCTGTACGTGATAGCCTACGTAGTCAGACAGCCTACGAGTATCAGCCTGGATAGTTTATCGTCGCAATCTAAAAGTAAATGGTGCATTTTTAAATAAAATCTTTCCTCCAATAGAATTCTTAGGAATGTTTTCGAGTAACCGTTACTTAAAGTTTGCAAAAAAAAAAAAGTGGAGAGACAGAACTGTTTTATGGAGACGGTCGGCCGTAGCATTATTACTGGCAAATACTTCAAATCGTACTCTTAAACTTACTTTCCCGTTTTCTTTCTTTTTAGTCCGCTTTTCAAGGTATCAAATAAGTTGAAATATTTTCTTTTGAAATTTTCTACAGAATTCAGTTTTATGTGACTACGAAGAAATATTTGCGAAGGATTCATTTAATTATCTAATTTGTTTATTCTTTCTGAAATTAATGTTCGTCTGTAAGTACCAAAACTGACGGTTATACAAAATTTGTTTAGAAATCATGGTTTACTTTTATGTAATACTAGCTGTAGCTATGTTATCGCTGATAATGTTAGCTGTCTATAGGTGAATAAATTTTTAAAATTGATTCAGTAATTTTGGAGTTTATTCATTATAACAAAATGATCCTTATAAGAGCTATTATTCAATCGGTTGTCCCCAACAATACCGATTCTAGCATAAGTTGAATTGAAGTTATTCAATTTGTTGGCGTTGATGAAAAGATTTCTTGTGGAGAAATCACAACATAGTTTTATTTTCTCTTCACCGGCGGCAGTGGCTGATGAAACCTCCTCAAAACTTATTCTCAAAGTTAGCTCATGAAAATTAAACCGACCAGATATTATACCATCAGAATCACAGCGTAAACGATACGGTATTCGAACTTAAGGTTGTCATACTGTTGAATGTTATTTATTTAATGACAATGACAAAAACTAAGGAATAATCATGGAATTACATAACCCGTTGGTAAGTGATCTCTTAAGTGCACAAAATGCAATAATTCTTGCTGTAGTTTTTGGGCAGATAATTACTTGATACGCTCACTTCACAAATTCCCGCCGATATAACGAGTTTTATATTTCAAATGAGTCTGTTACTTGTTGTTTCAACGTTCTGACTCAATTATCCCAAGTTCAAGTCTCACTCCGAATGCACTAAGTTACTAAGTTCGATCCACTCTGTTGTGTGGTCACATAAATACAAATTCTAAGTTAGTCATTTTCGCGGTCAACCACAAAACGTCTTTGCATAGATTGCACACAATTTTAATATACTTAAGTATTAAAAATATTAACAACACTTCAACTCACTTCAATTGTAAGAAGAAAATAAGAAAATCCGACAATTCGTTAGGAAAGTTAATATAAAATAATGAAAAAATAGAAGGTACACTACGTTCCTTCCATACTATTGTTAGAATACTGTGAGATTGTCTGGTCTTCTCGAAAGCGACTTAATAAAAATCCTTGTACACTTTATGTACAAAGAACTTTGAATTAAATACCTCCGTGAAGGTTTACTCTTTTTTTTTAATGTTCTAACACAAAAACATGCCAAAGGAAAGTCTTGCAAAATATGATTTAATCCTGTCAACTGACTCGAAGAATAGTTCACCACTATTTCATGAAATCTTCAATGGAGAGAACGCAATGAGATGATGCTGCAAAAATGTTAATTGGATACTGATGCCACTGTCACAGTTAAATGCAAATGGTAAATAGTGATATAATGCGTTTAAATGAAGTTTTGTCCCATTAATAAACATTTTCAGTGAAACAGAAAAACAGGCGATTACTTTAGTAGGTAATTTTAAAAGTTGGAAGAGGTACTAAATGTTCACATCTCAACAGTCAGGATTCAAAAGGCACTGGATTTAAAAAAAACTTACTGAACTTCAAAAACAGGATATTCAGGTTTTCTTAAGATATTTTCTTCAACGTAATAATAAATAATAATTAATAATAATAAAACGTAATAATAACGTAGGAGAGCAAATTATATAATAACAAAATTGATTCTTAAATTAATATCCCCCTTGAGCATTTATTGCTAGTCAACCATTTCCTTCAATTAATTTTGTACTCTCAGAAATAACTGTTTCATTGTATGTAACCCTTATAGATTATTTGTAAAAGTATTTGTTGCAAAATAATGATATTAGCAACCCACATTGCGACTTGCAATCGAATACTCCTCACGAGAAGCCATACCCGTAACGCACTGATTACCACTGCTGGTGTGCGTAGCCACGGCTACCAATAAACACGAAATACACGAAGTATAATTAATTATACTTCTCCTTACAATTAATGTAGCAAAAGAGTTAATGACAATATATTTTAATAACCAAAGTATAGTGTTTGTATTGTCTCCAATATCTCTATTGTTCTCTGTTCCAATCACCGGAACGTCTAGCCACTCGCTACCGCCTCCCGCACTTCGCAAACCGCCCTTCTTTTTTTGTTTGCTGAGTCTAGTAATTTACCAAGTACTACACTTACTTGTACTATATTTAGTACAAAATAATTTAATTATAGTCAAAAGAATTACATGCAAAAGAAATATTCACTTTTAAAAGAAAAATTATTACAAGAGAGTGGGGTCACTGTTATTCTAAATAATGCAACAAAAAATTATGCTGTTTCCATCTCCATTTAGAGATTTTCGCGGATATAGAACCGAGCAGATCGTTAGTCCGTCTGCCACTCTTGCTCATAAAAAGTGGAAATTTTATGGACTAAACGTGTTTCACACTGTTCAAACCTAAGTTCAATTTCAGTTGGCAAATGTCACGTTGTGTAATTAAACAAGCAATTTAGCGTGCAAACCGCATCATAGAAGCAACTCGTAAAAACCCAATAAAAGAGGTCGAGCACCGGCACTCCGCGTCCTCCCTCCGACTCCCTCCGACTCCCTCCGACTCCATCTCGACTCCCGACTTATATCACACAAAACTATGTGAAACCACATTTATTATATCACTATGATAGTACGTAACGCTTTTTTAAGTGTTTTGATGAGTCGCTTTTTTGAGATGACCCATTCTCAGGCATAATAGTAAAGTTATTAGTATTACATGCTTACGACATTTTTTCAAAATAATTAGCTACGAGTACGATGCACAAATAAGAAACATATCTGTAACACAACACAACTACATCCGGCTCGAAATAATGTTCAATTAAAAAAGCATCAAGTGAAAGCTGAACACGAAACGGCCAAAGCGAATCAATAAACGAACACTTAGTGCTGCTACGAAGCTGGATCGACATATTGAGTTGAAGCACTAGTGCCGTCCCTCGGGCGTGCTCCCGTCTCGCCGCAATAAGCTCCGCCGCTTTGAGCGAGACCTTCCGGGGCCTTTTTCCTACATTGGATACAATCCTATTTGAAAAATCTTCCATTATCCTTCACAGACTAACAGCGATCATGCTAACTTCAATTTCTGGTTATAAAATAAAACTACACACAATTTTTATGGATGTTGACGATAGGGGCATATATTTACTTAATTTATACAAGCGACTCGCCTGGATTCGTTCGAATCGTTTACCCCGAAGTCCATCCACTAAACAAAAGAAGTTTTCAGATTCTTTTGGCTATGCATATACTTTAGTTCTTCGACGGTTAAAACTTATGGACCGTCTACGTCTCTAAACCGAACATTAAATTAGGAAAACTACTGATTGCAAATTTTCGCCTTAAGTTTTAAGATATTAGGAGTACTGGCTATGTAAACACACGAAGTATGTTACGAATTGATTAAGACATTCGTACGTGAGCCACGTCTTCGTCAACGTGTCTAAAGTTTGGGTCACAACAAGTTTCGTTAATTAAAAGAACAGAGTGGTAAAACAGTTACTTTAACGAACAGATAAGAACGGAGGGCAAATATCGTATTTATTTAAATTTATGTCGTGTAATCTTATTGCATATAAATTGAATCCAATAGTTTTGTATGGAAATAACGTGTATGAAATAATTTTTAAATATAACTCGAATTAATTTTAGCTGTTGAAAAAAGTAAAAGTAGGAAATGCCCCCTTTCATTGCTGCGCTTGTTTTAATGACAGGCATAGAGGAAGGAAGTAGATTGTGTAAACGGGCACACACAGAGAGAACGCCCTCACAAAGGATTCGCTTTTTCATTTGTGGCCGGTGTCGTTTTACTTGAATTCGGCTCTCACGTCTGTCTGTTTGTCTGCGAGCCACACAATGGCCGCTGGATTAATCTAGATGTAGCCGCGAGCGAGCGAACAGTCACATTCCTAACGACTACCAAACAACGGACTTCGTTTCAACTTACCGTCATTTTTATCAGGAAATCGATAGTGAAAAACATTACAAGTGAAATCTCAAATAAATAAATTGTCCAAAAAATAATGTTACCCAAGATGTTTAAAAATAATCAACGTTTCATGACTGTTTGTCGCACAACAGTGACGCAAATATTAGTTGACGAAAAATCATACTGGTACACATCAGGACGTAACCGGGAAGTAAGGGTGAAAAGTGCATCCCCTCGTGCGGGGTCTACTGCAAATAGAAAATACTGAAATGGCACAATAGTAATGAGCGCACAGCCCTCTCGGCCCCAGCCCTCAGCTCTCAGCTTTTGTCCCAATACTTTTGTATACAGATTTGTCTAGAGCTCTCTTCACTGTTACGGCAAAAATTAGGGTTATGCTCGATGTTCATGCACCGTCGCTTGGGGGAGCTTTTATTTAAATTCAAGTAAATTTCCATTAACAGTTAAAGACGACCTCTTAAAGAGCAGTCGGTGAAAACCGCTTTCATCTAAAGTGCGCTAGGTATGATTATTCAAAAGTAAAAAAAAAACACTCTTATTACTTGCACCTGGAAGAAACTTTGCGGCCTTTAATGAAGCAAGATTAGCAACCATGCTGAAATAGATTTAGGGCCAGTGGAGCAGGGCGAACGTCGAACGCTTTATTTAGAATTTTGTAGGGCGTCTACGTATTCAAAGAGCGTCCATTGTGAAGCCCGTCTTGTACGTTTCAAATTTAAGACAGACGCTTTGAAGGGGTTCTAGAAAACAGTGCTCCGCCTCCAACGAGGCGACGACGTTGAGAACAATCGACAACAGAGCTACGGCGCACTCTCGCAATAATTAACGAGGTGGTCTTCCTGAAGATGGCACACGCGTCGAACGAATGGCAAGGGTACGATTGTACGAATGAGATGCCAAAAACGAGCGAACAAAAAAGATCCGGGTCAAGTTGGCACCGTTTAACCCGAGGCTCTAAACAAATATCAGTGTCAGCCACGCAGGTCAACTTCTCAAGCCGACGCGCGACGTGTGACCGAAATCAGTCACATGCCGACATTATATACTAAAATTCAAGTTTTTCTATTAAATAATGGCCAATTAAATTATGTCTTTTATTTCTAACTTGATGATTTAAGTAATGATAAGTAACTAATTTTTCAATTTAATATTTAAAGAATTTATTAATATCTAAGTATATTCATCTATAACTTTAAAAATCTACATTCATTTTAGAATTTGTAATATTAGTTTTTGAAACTATGTTGAAACTATTTTTAAAAATAATCCGTACAATATGTTTCAATCTTTAAATTTTTTCTTTTCAGATTGATCATTAAATCTTTCAGTCTTATTGAAAGAAATTATAAAGCCAGGGATGGTTTAGTGGAGGCTAAGTGCAGAGGGTCATGGGTCATACTTACTTTCATGAGATGTAGATGAGTGGAGACCGCGTGAGCTCGCGCCGCGTGTTCACCGCCGTCCACCGGAAACGAGCCCAGATACTGCAACGACCATTTCTCATCATTATTACAATTCATCAAATATCAAAACATACAGTAGGCAAGAAATTTATATAGAATAATTGAACGACACATTTCTTTGACTTGACATGTTTTTGACCAGATCTAAGTGCCTAAACTATTACAAGAATTAAAAAATGCCACCACTCAGTATAAAATATTTATCAAATGTTCAGCCTTTTGTATAATTCTCTTAGTGGATACCATATCCAGCGAATAAATGATTATTATTATTATTGTTATACATTTTTTGTATCAACCACGTAAAACGAAAATATTTAGTTTACAAAATTCCATAGGAAGCTATGTGTGGCGCCATCTCTCGAGTGGTAGTTGATCTTGTAGAACCAACGTTACTGAAGCTTTCGTAGAACGTTGCAGTTTCCTTACACATCCTATTCAAATGATTTGTAGAGCTACCGAGAGATGTCGCATTTATTGTACAATACAATATTTGAAATACGTACGACAATAATTTGAAATATTTTAAATATGAATTTACACTTATTTCTTGCCAACGAGTGTGTTTATTTCTTATTTCTTCCTCAGTTTTATCGTCTTTGGATTATTTATAGTTATAGAATACTATTTAGTTGAACCCGGCCACGCTTCGCTGTGGCTCAGTCAGCAACGGTTGCCATAACAACGGTCAACGTATGAAAGTTATGTTTTTTTTTAATAAAAAAATCGGTATCCGTGGGAATTTTGGAAAAAAAGTATATAAGAACATTCCTCTGTTTAAATGCAATCTTTTGTAAAAATTTTAAGTTGATCCGTCGGCTAATTTTTGAGTTTTTGAGTAATACACAAACCAACACATATATATATTGCATTAAATTCTGATTTTAAGTCCAATGAATGAGCTAAGAGGAGTAAAAGCTGCAATGCATTAAATGATATATGTTTGAACAATTACACCTTTTCGTGCTTTTGTATAATTAACACTCGAACGAGTACGTACTTGTAATATAACCTATATTGTGCAGTAATTTTACATTTCATAGAATAAAATCCTATCAAGTTGCTATTCAGACAAATAATTATCTACAATAAAAGTTATATAGGTGCATCTATCTTAACACGTTATAAAATAAAGTCGCTGTATGCCTTTTTGGAATGGTAATTTAAATTATTTAGGTAAATTTATGCAAACCAGGTACGTAAGTTACTTTTAGGTAGGTAAGTTTTTGAATTGTTAATTCGACAAAAAAAACTCTTAGCGAATGATTTTTGATCAACACTTTTCACATAGTTTATTTGCTGTTAAAAACAACAAAAACCCTCTGTTATTCATCATCGAAATATTTTTTAGATTACCTACTCCTCTTGCATATATACTAGCGACCCGCTCTCGGCTTCGCCTAGGATGCATTTTTTTATATACACACAAAAATTCCTTGTTTATCCCTTTTTCCATAAGAGAAAACCGTATTAAGATCCGCTGGGAGGTTTAGAAGTAGTTAGCGAGAAACAGACATGACGGATTTATAATATATTATGTAGATTAAAGTTTTAATGATAGAAATAGTTACTGTGAGTCACCGTAACAGAGATATGCTATCGCGGAGTTTTCTTAGGGATTTTAGAACTACAATTCTCTAGTATAATAAATCATTTTTATGTATCTCGCCTAAGCAGCGTAATTTTTTTTAGATGACTTGGTTGTACATAAAAACTTAATTATATTTATTATTGTATATAAAATTGTGTAACTGATTGAAAGCGACTGCAATTTATACTATGTAAAAATAAGCCATTACCTCATTACATTAGGTATGAACTTTTGAAAGGGCCTTAGAACTCTTTTGGGCTAGTATATGTTAATAGCACTATCAGCCTAGCAAGAGTTTGAACAGTTGGAGACGCGTATTTCGGCGAAGCTGACAATAGTGCAGTGTCGGTGGCTGGATGGAGTTAGCTCCAGTTCACACACTCACTCGACAACCACATATTGTTTGCGTCGGAACTAACTTGGCGTTTACTCGGTGCTCCGTAGATAGTACATCACCTGCGCGACATATCATTTTATTCTAAACTAGCGACTCGTTCCCGGCTTCACCCGGGTGCATTTTTTACGTAAAAACCTTCCCTAATTATCCCTCTATCCATGACTGAAGACAGAATTAAAATCGGCCCAGCCGTTCTCGAGTTTTGCGCTTAGCAACACATTTAGGGATTCATTTTTATATTATAGATAATAGAGTGCTTTCGGTAGTAAAAATGTTCTATTAAAAAGGCGGACTTAATATTTATATCTCCGGAAATCAACCTTATTTAAACGGAACAATATATTAGTAATAAAAAAAAAATTTACTAATAACAGATACAAATACACATTAGTCTGGCTTTTAAAAAGTGTGGCTCTAAATTTTTCTAGTTTTAGAAAACAGGAAAGCCTTATAAATTCCCCTAAAAATTAACTCTGTCAAGTAATTCTCAAATGTATTCGTATATTTCTAATCGAAATACAAGACAAACAATGTCATTATACATACAGTAGCAAATAGAAGCTACTAATCATTCTAGTCTGACACCAAATATAAATGGATGACTTCTCAAACATATATCTATATCCAGCATTAAGTGTATGAATAGCGAATCTATTATTAATAGATCTAATGTTGTCTTTTTAAGGTATGAATCTCAGACAACAAAATTTTGACAAGACATTGAGCTGATGAGGTAGTAAACAAACTCGAACTTATTTCGAGCTAGTGTACGTCAGGGCATTCAAGAAGGAACCGCTGCCGCTGCCGGCAAATGGCTTGTTGAAACTTTATCGGTGATTTGCATCCAAATGTGCGTCATACAAACGCAAACTTAGGAGCCGCATTTGAGTTTATCCTGTAATGTCTCTAACGAGTGAAATCAAAAGTCGAGTGGCCCAAGGCTTCGAGTGAGGTCTTAGCCAGGCGCTAGTCCTAAAACAACATCAGCGATCCTCCTTATCGGCTCCCTATTGCCGCTATTGTTTCTTGAAACAACGGACGGTTGGTTGCCCAGTTTAATCTAATCACTACCTCTACTCTACACAAAAGATTCTTGAAAGAATAAGGAAATTGTATTTTAGAAATTTAGGATTAATAAACTTAGAACGCACCACATATAATAGTTATAGCCTCCAAAATCTTAGAGTACGGAATTAGAGCTAAGAAAATTAAAGGCTAAAACTTGCCTGCGGCCCGTTATGTGCCTAAAATTCTATCACACTATCTATCGCCTTCGTCTTATAGGCGTATAATATAAGAAAATGGAAAACTTGTTAAACGTAGTGACTATTTCTTCTTTTAGTATAAAAACACTAAATCAATGTTGGAAAAAAAGAGAATAAATTTTCATTAGGGATTACTAAGGTGTCAAAATCTTAAGTTTCCTGTAACTTACTAATATCGACGTAAAATATAACATTAAATAACCTCGATAACATGGATGTTTTAAAATGTCTATAAATTTTACCTAAGTTTTCGCATAATTCCACAATCTCGACAAAATTAATAAACAATAACATCATTCACATAAGGAACAATAAGAGAATGAAAACATCCTTGTTTAACAGTGCAAACTTACAAAGCAAGTTGAATTATAGTACTTTCTTACAGTGTTATTATAAGTTATACCAAATTCAGTTGGGACAGCGCCTACACTTCACCCGAATCTCGGTAGAAGGACCTCTTCAAAGACAAGAGCGTTCTCTGATCGCAAACCACTCCTTAGTGCGATTGCATGTCTCAATCAACTAACTTCGTTGCACTTAATGGTACTTGTGAGAGGTTGCGGTTACGACTCAAGAAGAATAAGAAAGAGAAATAGGAAGTATTCATTTTATTTCACACCTTACAAATAGGAAAATATTCACAGTTAGTTTATGACATAAATTTCCAGTTGGCATTCTGTTCCTGGCATATTTGTAGTAGCGACAATATAACGAGATAAAGTTTACATTCGGTTCCACACATACCACGTTTAAGTATTACTTTGCACGACTGCACTACACCTCTATATATATAAAAATTACGTGTCACGTTGTTTGTCCGCGATGAGCTCCCAAACTACTCAACCGATTTTGATAAAATTTCGTAACTATATGTAATTTGGTCCAACTTAAAAGATAGGATATATAAATTGCACCTTGGGCGAAGCCGGGAGCGGATAACTAGTATATATATAAAAATTACGTGTCACGTTGTTTGACGCCAATGAACTCCTAAACTACTGAACCGATTTTGATAAGACTTCGTAACTATGTGTAATTTGGTCCAACTTAAAAGATAGGATAATTTTTATTTTGAATCCGGGCGAAGCCGGGAGCGGACCACTAGTTATAATATATAATAACAAATTACGTAACTAAGAAATCAAAATATAATCAATAATTGAGGAAAATGGGTTTGCTCTTGGCCAGCACTAGCACAGTATGTGCAAAAAAGTCTAGGGCGACGATGTTTTAGTCAATTGTTAAAATTAACTAATAGGACTATCACAGACCAATTTGAAGACAAAAAATAAGACACTAAGATCCTGGACGAAAATATTTCTCTGTAAGGTCTCTTATTTTTATATTCTTTATTCGAATTCACAATACTTTAGTTAAATGCCTCACAATAACTGTTACAGAGACATCAGCTTTTAATTTGCAAATGTTAAAACAAGTCTACCATTTAACTAGCACTAGTTAAACTCGTTAACCTAATGGCATAATACACCACTTTATCGGAACGAGTAGTGGAGCGCTGATTGTCACTCCGACATGCCTTCACTCTACCCAATTTTTTTAGACATTTTTTCAATTAAACTCTGGAAAATAAGCGACGAAATAATCTGTATTTTTTTTTCATTATTTTCATGCTCAAGTAATAAATATATTTACATTCGTTTTTTATTTATTGCAAACTATATAAAATAACACAGGAAACCATGTAAATGCTCATTTCTAACTCACTATTTCTTGATTATGCAAGTGTGGCCAGTAAAGAAAATTAAAAAGCTACAATTTTATTACTTTTTTATTATTTTTGCGTTTTGTTGTTTATCATTAGTGTTTGGTAAGATGTTAAAAAAATTAAATTCAATACTTCAATATAGTTTATTCAAGTGTGATAGTGCATCAAGTGGGACACATCTCCTCTAATAAGTATTGCTCTCAAAATACTTAACTATTATCATGTTGCAGTCCTCAAGTTTGAAGACTGAGTCATGAACAACATACCATCGGAACTTAACTTAGGTTTCCTCTCATTTTTATTACATATAGATAATACTTAGTCTGCTTTAACTTACTAAGAAACAAGTTGTTTCGCGAGGCCTTACTGAAACTAATGCCTCCGAGAGATTTGAAGACAAATCGTTGTATAATACCTTTTTCGGAATGTAAATCAATTTCGTTTCGTTTTTGTGAAGTGGGTTGGTCCGCATTATAAAACAAATTCTACATTCAGAAATTATTCTTTTCCTGCAAAAACGACCAGTCTGTTATATTCTCAATTGTGTAATCAGCTATTAGGTACTTATTAATCTTTCAACAAATGATGTAGGTACCTAATTTTCAAATTTTTAGTTTAAGTTAAAACCACTACAATAATATAGAGCCATCGAAAAAATATTTAATTTACCGACACATTATAAGTAGGTAATATAGAAAAGATAATACTTACTTGGTCGTTGCGTGGAATTGTTATAATATTAATAATATTAGTTACAAATATGTATAAGGCATAGCAACCTACTACATTTATGTATAACTTTTCGCCACTTTTAGCATGCGCAGGCGCAGAGTAGGTAAATAATAGGCGAGCAGTTCGCAGCGTGCTTCGATTAAAATGTAACATATTATAGTGGTCGCGGTTTTGACGAGGCTTATAAGTTGGTCGGGTCCACTCTTTTCGGATATCTGCATATTAAATCAGGCACCAGACAGTTCGTTCAACCTTATCGATATCGCCACGGCGAGGCCTCTTTGTCAGCTCATTTATGCGCTTTGTGTCCACCGGACGTTCACCTTCGAAACCCAATTATAATTTCTTCCTCGGCATAATTAATGTCAAAATAAACAATTTCAGGGAATTCTAATCGATATAATTGAAATAATGTAGCCGACACTAACTGTGCCCCGCAATTTGGACTGCCCTGTTTCTTAAAAATTCCATATGGCAACTTTAATTGTGACAAGTAAAATGTTAAATTAATACGTTTGAATAAACCTAAATAGTTCAAAAAGAGTTTTCAATTCGACTAAATACAGAAATGTCAATTTTGCCTATAAATAAATCTACATTAATAATGTGTTGCCTATAGGTACAAAACTAAATCAATGAAATATATACTTACGTATAATTTCCTTTAAAATGCTTTATCGAAAATCAAAACAAAAGCAAACAATGAAAAACATGTTTCAGTCATTAAAATGTATAATAATACTAAGTAAGTTTATATTGTGATTTTGTGTAATATTTTTGTCCGCACAAAATCTGTTCACAATTTTCTGATAGATACACATAAATACAGAGAAAAGGGGATGTCCCTTTGTAGTGATAACTAGTTGTAAGCGGGAGACAAACTATTGCTCAAGGCGCATTCTTGCTGCATTTCCATATCTGTGACATTCGCACTATTTTTTAAATACTACTCGTTTATTAATTAATGATATTCGATTTCATCGGTCAATTCAATGATAAATAACAATAGATCCATTGCAATCGTTATTGGCAGTCTGATATTATAATCCAGATTGCTATTACCATCAACGGCCATGCTGAATGTTAATTAGAGTTAAACAATACACTTTGGCGAACAATGAGCACAACGGCCACACGTTGTCATCTTGTGATACTCATTAACACTAAACAAAATACCTATCGCGGGCACAATTAATTTCATTAATGTTCACTGTATCATATTATTATTTAATTAGAGAAAGCGTATGTGTGTTCAAATACTGTTGTCAGTACCGATAACATTATACACTGGCTATCCTATGCTTTTCACGTAGCGTCTAAGACGATGTTTGACTCCTGGGATGAGACGATGTTGGATAGTGTCCTGCTTAGTAATCTATCCCATGTCACTTCGTGCCATGAATTTTTAAATACCTAGTGGAATGTTTTTACTGCAAATCTGCTATAAAAACCACGCTGTTAGTTTCTTTTTTATAAAGTCTTTGAATTTCGTTAAGAAGTGAAAAACACGCGAGGAACTTTAATTACAACGATAAAACTTTAAGCGCCGTCATTACGGAGTCGACTCGCCCTGCGTCCGCCTCACCCACCACATTAATTACACCAAATGTAATCATTACCATTTATTAACTGGATATTATTTAAAGCGAAATTGCTCTGATTATCTACAGCCGTTTGAGTCGCTAGTGACTTCCGTTTATACATTTGTGAGTGCTGACACTACTCGGCCGATACGCGCCGTAGGCTTTACAAGACGCTTAAGTGGGGTTAGGGTTAGGGTACCTTGGCGTGGCGAACGGCCAGCATTGTGCTTCACGGCGACAGAGCGACATCTCACGCTCGCACTGACATCACCCAGAGACAACACAAGAGCACCCACACTGCACTCGACTGCACTGTAAGGTACCACTCAATCAGTGCGTACAATAATCGCGCATTACGAAAACAAATAGATGCGTTTTTGCGAGTGGCGAATCGGACGACCCGTGCGGAACTGGTCCGGAAGGCGTTCGCGGAGTGGAGTGGCGCGGGGGGCCGCCAACCGGTCTGACCGGCGACTTTGCGCCAGGCTGCGCCCGCGCAGCCTCCTAGCACGCCGCACTTCGTCACAAGACGACTTCTATGCAGCGTATCGCATACAGCCTTTTTTTAACGTTGGGAAATCCTCATCAATATCCGGCAACGTATGGAAGGCTGTTACTGGACCCTACCAGTCGTACTCTGGCCATCTCGAAGGAATCTCACGACGGGCCGTAGTCTCCCTTTAGTATCGTAAAAGAAGGGAATCAGCTTCCTACTAGTACATTTTGACATTGTGCACTTTTATTCTATTGCCAATCGACATACATATCTCTAGTGGTCAACTCTCCTGTTCACGAAAAGATTAACTTAATGGAGTATTAGATAACTTTTTAATTATAGAATACTTAATTTGGGAATCAATAAGTTGATGAGTCCTGAGGAGTAGTTCGTTGGTAAGGCGACCACAATGAAATGCAAGTATTAAAGGTGACAGAAGAGGCAGAGGTAGCGAAGTGGCGTCACTGAAACGGTTTCCGTGTAGAGGTAAAATAGATTTAGCGAGTTTGTCGAGAACGGAGCGTTGCGGAGCGCAGCGGCGCGTGATCGAGCATCCCACCACTAAATCAAATGGATTTTAAACAATGCTTTGTACGCGCACCATATGTGCCGAACCTAACTCACTGTAAATACATTTTTTAACTTTACATAACTTCAGTAGATATTTCATACCATTGAGATTTATAGTACTAGTGGCCCGCTCCCGGCTTCGCACGGGTGCAATTTTTTACTCAATCCAGCTGATAAAATTACCTTACATCGCCATCTGTTAGAATCTTTTGGAACTCACAGATAAATAATTGCTGGATTGAATAGGTATCAACAGATGGCGCTATGTTAATAATATTATATAATTTGCAAAAACATAATAAACAAAATGAGATATAAACTATCCTATCATTTAAGTTGGACCAAATTACATAGAGTTACGAAATTTTATTAAAATCGGTTCAGTAGTTTGGGAGTTCATCGCGGACAAACACGTGAGACGTAATTTTTTATATATATTATAAGGACTACGGACTAGAGCTTCAAGCGGAGTTGAATTTTTCAAAAAATATTTCTTAGCGGATGTATGCCTAAAATAAGGTTTAGTAGCTTAGTTTTGGCTGTGAGTTGATAGTCGGTCAGGACAAACAATTTATAAATATAGACATTAATTTGGTCGTTGCGAGGTATTCCGTGGTGGAGTGTGGTGAAGCCAAAGCTAATCCATGCGAGCTAAACGGTCGCACAATTTAACTCCTACTGTTCAGTGCTCGGCTGGCTAACTACCTACTTATTTCCTTCGTAAAGGAGAACGCCTTCTAAATATTTATTGCATATATGCGGTTTGCATTCAGACTGACAAGAATACCAGTGGTATGACGCTGCTTTGGATCCTTATCGAGCTGGTCTGAACATCTGAGTCCTTCTCGTTTCATCTGTAATTTGGTAGTAAGATCACAAATGATTTTTCACAAATAATTGAAATACTATTTCGACGGTCCCTACGTACATAAAGACATGTCAAAAATGGCTATTTTTTATTTATTGCATAATTGTCTTTAGATTACCATTATAAAGTTCCTAAATCTAATAAAATATTCTAGAAAAAACAAAATTTATAATTAACTATACATATAATTATTTCTAGAGCAGTTTGAACATAAATTACGCTCCCCTGTAAACCCCGGTTTTAGACATGTCTTTATGTACGTAGGGACCGTCCTTTTTTATGAAATGGTCGATTCTAAGATCTGGCCACGACATATACACTATTTTCTTATTTGTGAATTATTAATAAATGCAGGACAAAATCTCTGCTTAAAATGTGCACAATGTTTAATTAATGACAAAAGTTTAAAAAGGCGCTAGTTTAGATCGGGAGAAGCTTTGAAAGCAATGTTCGGCTCATGTTTTATTTATACAGGAAGGTAACCGTGGACGCCGGACGGACGAAATGCTTACGACTTAAAAAACCACTCGACGAGATAATATTACAAAACTTGTCCCATATTTCTTTTTGCAAATCTGTCCCAGTTATTGGCTCAGAAAATAGAAGCCTGGATAGGCATTACAGGAGAGGGAGATCGGCTTAATGTGGTCTCGTTACCCATTAGGTAATAACGCAGTCAGTAACTTCACGTTTTATATTTCACTTTAATACCGAGGAACAGGTGCGAAGCCACTACGTTTCCCAAATGGGTTCCGTAAATTCCCTAACTTGTAAATTATTATGAAAAGCTTGAGTTTCAATTTGTTATTAAACAGTAGCACAACTTAATTAATACTTAACATGCCTTCGTCGGTTGTGTTGTTGCGAATACTATTTGTTCTTTGGCCATATCTCTAGGAAGCAAAAATTATGTGGAAGGCAGACGCTCAAAAGGTACATATCCCATGGACAGGCTTAATAAGATCCACAACTTAATAAGATGTAAGTATTGTGGTTCAGTGTACTCGTGACGCTTTCAACCACCGACAAAAATCACAAGGGCGACAATGAAGATACAACCATGTGTAAAATATATAGTATTATAATAAACAATAGATGCACATACAGCTAAGTATATAATACTATGGCAGGTGACAAAGTCTTTTGAGCCGTAAAACATCACGATACAAACAGGGCGTGGTGTAGAAAACGTATATTGGAATTCAATCAAGTTGATTAAATCGTTCTTAAAAGCTTGCACAAACTATCCAACTTATGTAAAGTTAGACACTTATTGGAAGTGCTTTCTTAGCAAACTCATTTCATTATCTTTTTTATTGCACGGTGGACAAAATCATGTGCGATCATTATACATATTTCAATGACGATTCAATCCTTTCAAAAGTTATTTATATGCATGTTTTATCAAACAAAATAGAACTAAAATTGTTTTGTATTTAATATATTTTAAGTTAATATATTAGTCCGATATCCGTCGGGATTATGTTCTAAATGGGATGTAATGTTGTATTGTTTTGTGTATAAATAATTATTTAATATTTATTGAGTCAAATCAAGAACATATTAATATGTTTAGACACAATTCTCAGTAAAAAACGAATTTCATATAATACATTATAAAACTATACTGTGTAAGTATTTCTTTAAAAGTAAAGAAATTTAATTTATAAATTGATTGTATTGTGTTAAATATAAATTAATTAATTTATAAATTTAATTTATAAATTGGTTCTCTTGTTAATGCATACAGTCACTTTCATTATAACATAGATATATGTACTTATTTACATTGAACTCTGACATTTTATAATCCTGATAATCACTACCTGTTTACTTATACAATTAAAAGTTATATAATACATGTAGTATAATGCCATATAAGTACATATATGAGTAGATCCGCAATTTTCATACTGGCAGTATCGGCGCCCCTTCACGTGAGACTTGTTATGATATCTTAAGACCATCGATGGTTAAGACTATCTTTATGGCATGACATGAGTCGTATCGTACATATCGTATCTTAGTAGCGAGGCTTTGTATTGGGTCGTTCACTCTATTTCTGTTTATTGACAAAATATGAATTGCTGTTGTCTGCTAGTCGTCTACTTTGCATCATGGAAACCGCTGGCACAGTATCCAACTTTGTGTAGGTACTCGTATAACAAACACCTGCCTGCTACCGACCATCGTTAAGTTACGATATGAAGTAATAGTACATGCGTAATAATACATATTATAGTACATGCGATATGAAGTAATAGTTTATCGAAGTAGATAAAAATAATAATACACAAGAGAGGAAATCTGCATTTTATAGATTTTCACTTCACATTCATTTAAATAAGTTTAATGCGAAAGGTTAAACGCAGTCATTTTAGGGTAGTAAAAAAGGGTTTCTACATTTAATAATTATATCAAATTTCTAATAATATTTCTATTATATAATTCTATATATTATGATCATTATATTCCTACAACCTTACGTAGGTAGTAGGAATTGAGTAGTTTCTTTTATCGATTTTTTAATAAAGCGTTATTGAGAAATTATTTATTTTCACTAACTTTTGAATCGACGCTTTTCCTTGCAAAATATCGTATTTCTCTGTGTACTCGTGATGATGAATTACCCGGTAAGCAGGTACGCCCAGTGTCGCTACACAACCATTGCGTCGAGTGAAGTCAGTGAAGCGAAACCATATTCCTAGTGGGATATCTGATGGACTGTGTTCGGGAGAGACTGAAACTGTCTGCTAATACAATACACGTAGTTTAACGCTAAGAGACGACATTAGCATAATAACAGCGCCCTCACTCACGACGGCATAATGTAGATCGTATCGAGTATCGGAATTCACAACAGACAATATCACCCTCAACCGTGTCACATGAATAACGGACCCTTGTCCATCGTCTCCTCCATTTAAAACATTATTCACATGTATTATGTTCTAATGGACTTAATAACCGCAATAGTGGCTTAACACAGTCATATAAGGAGATTATTGACATTACAAAGTATACATATATGAATAAATTAGCTAGTCTATTGCTACGACCAATATTTATGTTTTAATTGCAATGCTACAATGAATAACCTTGTGAATAATTACATATGAAAAAAATCGTGAAGGTTAAAAGGGGTGTATGGAAATAGAAATGGAGTCCGTATTTATTTGATAAAATCACATACAGAACGCAACACTTTGAAGGAAGAATTCCGCGAAACTCTTTTTGCGTTTCTTCTTAGGCTACGTGTACATCGTTTGGACAATTCACTACGACTATTTGTTAGTTGCTAATAGAATGTCCTATGTTGCTCTATTTAACAGAAACCACTGAACAAGAATGAATTTTCAGTTCTGTATAATTTAGATAGGTACTTTAATAGTAACATATGTCTTATTTCAATTTTGTATTAGAACATAAAAAACTCTTCCTCAAAATAATAATTATGAAAACTGACATCTGAGCTATGGAACATCTATGGAAATACTAACATAAGCTAATATAAATAGTATAGGTATTTACATTGTGATGTAGTTCATCTATCTATTATGATCTTTATTAAACATTGTTTGCTAACATATGTCAGCACTTTTTAGGTATTTTTTATTTAAGTTTCTAATAACATCGCTTTAACAATTTCTTATTATTTTTACCCTAATTTTATGCGCATTTATGATAAAAAAGCACACGGCACATTTAGAAAAAAAGCGAGAGAGAAGTGTGCGTGTGCACCAGGCTTTATCGGCGCGAGGCCACATTAGAAACAATGTCGCGGATGGCGTTTGGCGTCCGTCGCTCGTTTGTACCCATTTTGCGTACTCCCCGGGGAAATTAAAAAGTGAGGCCGATCGGGATCGCGTCCCACTTATTGAAATGTCCTCACCGCCAACTAATCGGCTTAAAATACAATCAGTGCAGCATACTACAAATTAACAAGACGCCGCAGAGCATATAAAACGTAGGCAAATCCGCGTGCGAAGATTAATAGCGGAAAATCACACGTCCCATTATACGGAGATTATCGAAGCGACGCTGAATAAAGATTACACACTTTACATGTATATCGACTCGTCCTTGCACACACGCGCCTACTTCCAGGTCTCCTAGAAGTCTACTAGAGGCATTTCACTTAGTATTCACAAGTTGAAATGAGGCTTTCGAGTGGAAAGCGCCGTCAGATTCATTGAACAAAGGACAGAAAAGCTCGATTTTAGACAAGCTTCGTATCAAAGACAGTCAACGACCAAATTCATAACGAACTTAGACGGAGCGTCTACATGGGAAGCTTGTATGTTTTCACTGCAACATTGTCATAATGTAAATTTATTTTCGTATGAAGTACATTTAGACTATTGCAATATTTTAAAAAACACAATAACAAATCAAATTAATGTTCGTCATTCCCTTCTTACAATTTTCCGTTGGGTTATTTTTTGATTTTATCAAAATCAATTTAAACACGATTAAAAATATCAAGTAGTTACCCAAAATGTATAGACAGTTACATAGTCATTTAGAATTTATTTTAGAACGTATTCTAAATTCAGTGTAATTGATTGTAAATTTAAAAATTGTAGGAACTATCGGTGTTTATTTTGTTATCATACATCTTTCTCAATACATAAGTAAGCATACAAAAAATAGAGCGATATTGTATAATATAAATATTTTATCGTTTTTTCAACAAATTACTTTCAAGTCAAGTCAACAGTACCTACCTAAGTTTAATTAAAAGTTCGCACAACTTGGAGCAACTCTCTTTTTTATATGCACATATTCTACAAATTCATAAGAAACTTAACATACAGATGAACCAATTAAGGGCTTCAAACATTCTTTTTGTATATCATTATTACAAGGCTGCGCTAGGACATTCACTTTCCGAGTCTCTTTGTGAAGCAGATTAACTAAACCTGTACACATTTCGATTTAAGTCTGCAAACGATACTTGCTCGTTATCGAGTAAATAACGAACTGTGCTCTAGCTATGGACAGATTGAATCACTTCGTACTGGGATATGCCGTGTGGGATAGCTGCGGAACTTGTAGGCGTTCGCAAGTCGTAGAGAACTCAACGATGTAGGAGATCCATGTTCTAATTCTTTTTTTTTAAGTTTAGATCGACAGACAGGCTGACGGTCCACTTAATGGTAGGTGGCTGCCGTCGCCTATAACTTCTATAATGCCGACCATAGCAGTAAGGCATCAGGGAGGGATAGGGCTATGGGTTCTGGCATCACTCGTTCACTCGCCGAAACACAACAGCACACATGCTGTTATTTTACGGTGGTCTTCTTAAGGGAAATGTTACCAGACGGGCTGCGAAACGCGATGTGTCCTACCATTACTTTCCCCATCCAGATTCGAGTCAACTTTGAACTTATTCTTAATCCTTGCCAGTTCAGTACCTTTCACTAATTTGTAAATGAACCGATTTTCTTTTTGTTTTTTTTTATTTTTTAATTATTTATTAGATTTGAAGTTATTCGTAAAAAATAGAAACAGTATATCCAACTTCAAAAAATAATGATGGTCTAATTGCGATGAAACAGTGGGAAAAGTTTTAAAAATTACTCATGCCACTGATCGCTTTGTATAGCACCGCAACAGCCACACACGAAATGTCCAAAATGGCTCATTACCTCAAACAGTGGCGATATAAGAGTCCTGTCAGGTGTCAGTGTTGAACGAATTCCGGGCGCTCCCCTTCCCATTATTATGTCCTCGCACACGCATTACTCGACTCGAGTCCCATTTTTGCCTATCACTTGTCCCACCCGCGACTCCACGGTATTCGAAATCACCAGTCGAACAACTAAATAAACACAATCAATAATTAAACATTCGTTATTGACTGTGAGTACCTCATAATACCTTCTTATAAGTTCTTGTATGCACCGTATATACATTCTATTTATTTATTGTAATATTGAAATATTAATACTTATTAATATATAAAACTGAAGAGTTTGTTTGGTTGGTTGAACGCGTTAATCTCAGGACCTACTGGTTCGAATTAGAAATATTCTTTTTGTATTGAATAGTCCACTTATCGAGGAAGGCTTTAGACTATATGACACCACGCTTTTATATATATAATTTAGTATAATTTCGATTTGCATCAACTCTAGCAGTGAATAGTATAACATTAAATATAATACTGGCAGACTGTAGTGACAAAAAGTCTTATTTTCATCCTATCAGACGGCGCAAATAGCAACTGATTTTTTAAATTTTTCTTTGCGATATCTCATCGTATAATAATTACTCATATATTTTCTTTATCAACGCAGACGAAGTCGCGGGCACCAGCTTGTGTTAAATATTCATTAAATAGCAACAAGTGAATATTTTAATCGGTTTAGCAATTATCTATGTCTGTCTAGTTTATTCAATTGGTAATTGCTGTAGATCTAGGATAGATATCAATCTAAGAAATTATAAGATTTTTATTACTGGCAGAACTTAGGTTCGAAACCCCCGTTTATGTACTTGTCTAGTAAATTTGTGTTCAAAGCGGTGGGACGTTGCGTTAATACAGACAAAGTCTATTTGTTTTGTTGTAGCCCATACTGTTCACTGTGCTGTGATACATCCGTACAGTTATTACCAAATTCCCTCAGTGCCGAGCGGCTGCAAGGGCGGGATGGGACCCTTTCCTGTACAACGTTATGGAGAACGACAAACTCGTTATTTGTTTCATAGTAACACACAAAGTGAACGCATTGAAATGTGTGTTATCCTGCGAACTAAATGAAATTGTGTCCCACTCCTACCTCAATTAATTCCAGCCGTGAAATAATATTGACGCGGCATCCGCTTTGTTAAAATGTTGCCCCAGGAAATGGAGTAATGCGAAGTGGAACAAATAAATTAATGGTAATGGCGGGTTATTGTTCGAGTTCAATTAGCGAATTGCTCGACGCGTCTCTTACACTGGCGTTTGTTCATCATCTCGTGAAACCAGCAGCGATTCAACAGACCCACTGCATAATATTATGCGAGAGAAACAAAAAAGGCGTACGCGGAAACCAACACGCGGAGCTCTCGTAACTGGGTTAAATCATTTCTACAACTGTGTTCATTTCAATCCCACACAGAGTTTTATCGCAGGCAACATTGAGTACCTTAATACATGTGAGGTAGGCAAATTCACGATTATTCTGTTAGCAGATTTATAAATTGAGGACTAACACGTTCGATTCTTATATTGACTGAACTGAAGAATTTATCAGTCGTATCACCATCCATATGAGTAATACAAGCACTTATCAGTTAATCGATCCTTTGCAGTTACATAATCAACATCTTAACTTGAGAACTAATATGATTGGCTGGCGAGGGAATAAATAACTTATTTCTCTATCCTCATCTAACTAATCTTATATCCTTAATGTTATTAAGGTCAGTAGTGTAGCTTGTTCATACCATCAAATGGACGGTCAGCCTGTCTGGCCGAGCTCAACATAAAAAAATAAAGAAATAGCTGTTTAATTAGTTGAAAATTAGCTGTCTTAAATATATTGGTTCAGTAGTTTCAAATGGTAGCTTATTAAATAGGTAAAATAGGTATTACTTCGACATAGAATAATAGAATCAGGTTGCACGGAATAGATTGGCAGAAGAGACGTCGCGAGGTAATATTTGATTTGGCCAGTCGGTCGGAATCGATCCACGTCCGATACACGTCCACAGCAACATTCCTATTATTGCTTTGTCATATCCGCACATGCAAACTGACCATTTTATACACAAATAACAAAACGATTGGATTCCCTTGGGCGACGTCAGACCATACTGCGGTCTGCACTTGTAGTGGCTCTATAGTTTTTCTGCGATGGCTACGTCGGTAATATTTTTCATCGCACTGCTTGTAAATTGAAATAAAAATAGATATATAGAATGTGAATAAATTAAGATCTTTATTAAATATAAACCCCTATTCTTATTTTGCCATTAGTAAAGGCGCCAGAAGTTAAATGAATCTATTATAAAATCAAAGCTGAAGAGTTTGTTTGTTTGGTTGAACTCGTTAATAAATATTTTTGTAGCCTAATTCTTTATAGGCTGATATGGCCCTTGATAACAGCACGTGTGCTTTTGCATGCGTAACGTTAAAGCTGAGACCATATTGCCTCCTACATTCGGTCTGTGTTTAACCATAAAAAGTTGTATCAACGTTAATTCAGCGATAACATTTCGCTTTAAAACATATCCCTAAGTTGGCAAAACGGACGGTGACTAATCAGCGCAGAATTGAGCCAATCGCTCTTCGTGTACGCTGACTCGCCGACGAAGTGATCTTTCCATTTCTAAAAGCAAATAATGAATGCTCCATAACTTCGCTCCGAGCATCTGTTGTGTCTGTGTGTCGTCAATAGAGACACAATAGGTAGGTACTATCAATTAATCATGATCGACTTTTCAGAAAGAAAGAAAGAAAACAAAGGATGCAACGCAACAGCTGTCGCAACTGGAGTTATCTTTTAGCACAGAATCGAGAGTGATGGATAGCGTCAGGGCTCAACTTTACACTTCCTTTATTAACAGACTATAGTTTTAGTTACTTACTTAATAGCAACGATTTATAAAAACAAAAAAGTTTACTACTACATTATACATATTATTTAGATAACAAAGCTTTTATGTGGTATATAAATGAATAATAAATCCCTTCTTTGTGTTAATCACACATGAGAAAATAATTTGTAAAGTGGTAAGTGTGAGCGAGTCACTTTAGACATAATTTTAACGAAGTACGACTAATACCTTTTGGTTACTTTGTAGCACTCTGCATGTAACCAAATAAGCTCACCTTAATCGGAAAACCACAGGCGTCTATGACATTTGATTGTTCGAATTTCAATTTTTTTACATTCAGCTTTTAACGTGATGATACAGCAAAAATCAGAGTAATTTTCGAATCGAGTTCCGACGTGGGAATAACGCAGCTGAAACTGGGTCTGGTTTTTGGTTTAACTGCTTTCGTTGTGGAAGCGAGGAAGATCAGCCACTAAGGTAAGGGTGAATTGAAGATGATGGTGGAAGCCAAACCGTATCAAACTACCAAGGAATAGCGGCAGTTTGATTAAATCCATATACAATATTCACCTACAAAAGAAACTGTTTTAATTTTTCAGTAGTAAACCGCAATTTCATACTGTGACCCCTAATAACTTGTGGCCCTGAGCAAGTTCGCGTGGGTTTTAAAAGAGCCATAAAATACGCTGGCTGTGAACATCGTGGTTCAAAGAGTTTCCTAATATGAGAAGCAAACGATATAATTTAATAACAGAATCGATCACAATCCAAGTTGTAAGCTGTCTTGAAAGTTCGCGACGAGTGGATATTGTGTTTGAAATCCCTCAAGTGTTCAGTTGGAGGCCGATAATAAGTCAGCGAGAGGTTGATAAAGGGTTCCCGCGAAGAATATCAATTAATTACAAGTATTACCTCAGAGACGTTTAGACGCACATTATACGAGTCGACTAGTGGGCGAAGTGAACTACATTTAAAATGAAGCATAATTCAATAAAGAATAAAAAAAGTAGGAAACGGTTTAAAGTGTAAAAACAATGTATTCTAATAGTAAAGTGCACATTCATCAGTTGTGACGGTAAAATTACGATAAGTGAGTGTCAGCTACTGGAGTGCGAAGTACTGTGCGGACCTTCTGCTCAGTTTAATTACTCCCCGCTCGTTTCACGCAGGTGGCGACGTGTGTTAGGTGGGTTAGGCGTCAGGCCCATTCTTCCGCCTCATTCATTGAGACCTCTCGCCTTTGGAGATGCCGGAATCGCATTTGAATTAAACAGAGAACTACCGCGTGCGCTGTGAGCTTCCAACACTTTGCTGGCTTCAAATAATCGTGAGTTTGAATAAACTCAAGATATAAATTTACACGATTTGTAGAATTTGTAAGTGAAGGGAACTGTGTAAGAATTTCACTTAAAAGTTATTTGCAGCGCGACGCCTTTTGTGTCCCCGCCTCCACCGCACGCCCGCTCCCCTCGGGCTGTCGAGTCTTCAGCTTAAAGGCTTTCCGCGGACATCTTGGATATATATGATAAAGACGTTTAAAGAATTTCACACCCCACTCGACTTTCATCGTTCCATATCTACTAAGTGTATAGTCGGAGAGGCAAATCTTACATTAACTTAAATTTACAATAGATTATACGAACTAGTCTTGAATTATCGTAATTACAATACCGACAGAGAAGGAAGCCAAAGGTATATCGCGACGAAGTCCAATTGACTAAATGTAACAAAATTTTCATGTTACTATGAACAAAATTAATAAGCACACAATATGTCACGGCCATGTGCTTAAGCACGATTTCGGAGAGAGATATATGACTACCTTTAATATTCTTAATTAAGAAAGGGCAGAGACGAAGGACGAGAGTGAGGCTTCGCAGCAGTTGAGAGTGAGCCGGTACTGTTTACGTACTGTTCGTCTTGCTTTGGATAAACCAGAAAGATCACGGTAGACTTTCAAGACTGAAGAGAGAAAGAAAAACTTAATGGTATATAATTAGTAAAAGGTACAATGACAAATACAATAACAGAATTTTCATTAGAAACATCCATTATGTTCGAGGCGCATTGAGAAAGGCGTCTGCAGCAGATGTTCGCGAAACAAAAGGCGTGTTACAACAAATAACAAAGTCGTGGCAGCCTCCTCAACGATCACATGATAAGTGATGACACTCTGCATCTGTCCGTCACGGGATTCATGGAAACACCAAATAATATTTGTGTATTACAATAATTGCTGCTGTATTTTATCTTGCAAAACTTTTCATTTTCTATCATTACATCTGTTATAGTGATGTTAATATTTTCCAATAGATGTGTGTCAATAGTAAATTGAGTGAGGATTATAGGCTCGAGGTACGCGGGAGACCTCTCGGACCAAGCGAAGGAAATTAAATTTTAATCCTCAGCTAGGAACCGAGTCTATCTGTAGGTTCAAGAAATTGTTTCAATACGAGTCTCGAGGTCGCTCGAGTGTGTATTATCCGCATCACAATCCACCAAAAGCCCGGAGCGTTAAACGTTTGCTAAATACGATATTCACTAAAACGACATTGCTAAATTTATCTAAGCTGATTCTGAAACACTCACGGCAAAACTACTCAATCATTTAACTCAATGCATTTTTTTTTGAATGACTGAAATTTAAAAACATCTCTGTTAATACCAAACACAACAACTTATGACGAGTTAAAGTGAAATTGGGTCAATTAAATTACGAAAAATAAACTCTCGGCCAGACAAGCATTTGTTAAAAATGGAACGGGACATATTGGGCCGACTCAGTCTCAGGCTTCAGTACACTAATCTCAGACTGAACTAATAACAAGCTGATCTGAAACATCTGTGTCACAGTTTGTATTATTTTGTTTGTTCGAGCGGACGCCACCCGGGACTGGCAGCCCGCTGCCGCTTCGAGCTCGATGGCAAATTATTTTCCAGATTAGTCGTTTTATTCGTTGCCTTGTCGGCAATTATTGACCACATATTGCGAACTCCGCTGTGGCAAGTATATGACGATGTGAAACCAATGATTGGCAGCTATTAAAACGAATATGTACGTGCACTCAAAATGGTAACAATTATCCGAGATTGATGAGAATTTAACAGATGGATATCAGAGGTCGTTATGTACAAATATTAGCAGACCCAAATTATATTTATCGACGTAATAACATCACGCATCTCACGCCACATGCCTTTCGCAAATATTACACTCGTATTTTTGCTCCATTTATTACATTATAGCAATTTTGGTGATGCGAGAATTCAGCGAGCGATCAATGACGACACTAATTTCCTGGTTTCAACTCAACCTCTTGTTACTACATACTCTAGTAACAAGAGTTTCATTTAATGCTCTGTTGTTTATTTCGTTAACTTAATTTGAGAAACCTAGGTCCAATTCATTCAAGAATACAAATTATTTATATTTCGCATTTTCGCACGTAGTTGCAAAAAATTTTAAGTCAACAAAATCCTTTACGGGAGTTACCCTATTGTTCTTCGTTCGTTTGTTTATACTTGAATACGCGAGCACGTGCAGGAATAGGATTTCATTTAAACTAATGAACTTGTTCTATAGATTATACGATATTTGGCCTACACTAAAACTGTACCTAATAGGAGAAAACGAATTTCTAGTTTTTTAGGCAAGTTTATCAAAAGTTTGGTACTTCATTGTAAATCATCAAAATATATTATTTATAAACATGTTGTGGTTTGTGTACGCCTAAAAAAATTCAAAAAATTCTGCATCGATTTTAATACGGTTTTCTCTTATGGAAGCCGAGTGAAATAGAGGTCACTAGTTTAATAAAAATATATTCCACAAATTTGTCAAAATGTCATATCTGGTAAATAGTTACTCTTGGACGTCGAAAATAAATTTTTGTTAATAATAAAATACTTCGTGTTTGTATTTTTTTCTTTTGGTGTTGGATATCAACTGTGCGCAGATCGGAGTTTCAACAAATATAAAATTGAAAATGTATATAACTTTTTTGTTGAAATTTTTGAGGGAAACCGAGTGAAATAGTGACAAGAGACAAAGGGCGTACCGTGAAATCCGCCTAATTAAATATCATAGCGGTACGGTCAAAAAATGTTTGCCACATTTTAGCTCCCGAAGTCGACAGCCCCGATCCGTCTTTCATTTATTAATTAAACCTAATTTTTCTATTACATAAATTATTAAATATTTTACCGTTTCTTAACCTTTAGGTCCAGGCGAGTAAATTAAGTGACAAGTTTTTCTTAATAATAATTTTTACAGTTTCAAATATTTTATTATATTTTAAGTTGTGTGCCGTACACTGTATTTCGGAGTCAAAATTGGGTAGCCCGGCTGGCAGCAGTAACCACTTTACAGAAGAATGCCAGGATGTGTGCTTTTGTGTGTCGGTGTATGAGTAAGGGATGCCAGAACTCATTTTCATATCCCTTCCTAATATCTTATCCTTAATCCTACTAAGGTTCACTTGCAGTACCTGTAGCTTGGCTTGTGTTGCCATCGAGTGGACTGTTAGCCTGTCTGTCGTTTATGCATAAGCGACCCTCATTTTTTGAAGTAAAAAATACTATCGACAACCACCTATGGGTATCTATACTCCATTGACATTGTCCCAAAACCTCACTATGTCAGCAAAGTAATGTTGCCAATATTCATCGTTCTGTTAACTTTACCACGTGGATCCACTCATTTTCATATTTATGATGTAATAATATTAAGATTAATTAACAATTTGCTGTATCTGCATCCACATTGTACGTAGGTACTGTAAACTGCTAAGTTGTTGAGGTATACAATCTGTTGTGTATCGTTATATCTGAGTACATTACACATTAGAGTGAATTCATTGCAGAGACACCTTAGAAACTGCCATGCGACACGTTATAAGGTTAATTTTATTTTGGTTGAGACAGTTGATAGGAATAGCCGAATGCATTTGGCGAACGAGCCACAAACGGAATCTACTTGGCCGATGTCACCTCCTTTATATTTGTGATACTATCTATTTATAGAGCAAGTGTACGGGTCTGCTTTAAATTAAAAGTAATTATTAAAAATACTTCGTCCCACAGCTGAAAATAAACTCTATGTGTCATAATTTTCTTCACCGTTGGAGCAAAAGATCATCATATGTAATCCACAAATAAAATCGAAAATACTTAAAGTGTCGGCAGCGGAGCTTTTGAGAACTGTGTTAGTGGTCTTTGAAGGATAATATAACAGATCGTTGTTCTATGTAATTGTAGAGCTAGATGCCCCCGGGACTAATTCAGCCTGATTCCGCTTTTGTCTCCGGAAAAAACGGTTATTCATACAGTCCTTTATGTACAAATGAACAATGGGAGTTTTGCCTCACTTCAAAATTCCAATCTTTTCTCTCTCTCGTACTCTGTACGAGTGTTTCTTTCAAGTCTTGCAAAACTATTTAGTTAGTATTGTTGACTGTTGGACACAAGTCATGAATATTCTTTTGGGTTAATAAGCTATCATCAGCCTGTTAAAATACAAGATACAAGAACCGTTAACAATATCAGATGAATGGGTCCTACTTATCTACTTAAAACCTGCAAGTGGGGGTAGTATATAAATGATAGACAATAACATAATTTTATCATTACCATAAAGGAAATATTTTAATGTGACTACTCACAACTTACTGTTTTGTAAGGGAGTGGTTACTGTCGCCAATTGGCTAGGCCATTTTATAACCGCAGAATGCAGTGTGCAATAGACTGTTAGTCTTGGATATGATTACAGTTAAAATAAAATATACTGATGTGTTTTTTATTAGACAAGAAAAGCTTCATAATTATCTATTTTTGGTTGTCTCCATTCCAAATGAAGCGGTGAGGAGATGAAGTAAACAAGCCAAATAGTTTTAGCACTCATCATTCTTCGTCGTCTATGACGAAGAATAGTTGGATCAACTTGAAGTTTAGGTATATGTTAAGAATTTGAAACTTGTGCGCTGTGTGATTGTCGGAAACAGTTGGTGAGACCTCCTCTTCACCACCAGGTGCATGAACAGTTTTTATATTACCACTAGCTGTTGCACACAACTTGATCTGCGTCACTTTATACACTTTATCGCTCATAATGTATCTCTCTAAAGAGTCTAAAGGTAAAATAACTTTTAAAATCGCATCAGTTGTTTTTGATTTTTATTCATTACAAATCAAAATACAAAAATGCAAATATTTTCTCTTTATAATATTAGTAGATACCTATAGATAAACAATTTTGATGAAAATTAAAGAACAAAATAATGTTACATTGTAGATTACCATTTTAGAGAGGTTGTTTCAGGAATGTATTATGTAGTTATAGCATGTAGGACGTGGTATGTTAACATTCTCAGTAAAAATACTTTTCGAAAATGTTGAATCAATATCAATTTTTAGCAATAGACAACCTGGAAGTTAGTTCGAAAGTAAATAATTAAGAAAGCAGGTATTGGAAATAACCAAACAGTAATTTTAAATTAATAATAAATGCTCAAGCTTTTTCCGGTTTAGGTATCGTAAGCGTAACGCACAAAACATAATTTATTATTTAGAAATCATTTAAAATGAACGCCTTGTGAAAAGTGTATCGTAACTATTCGCAGGTTAAATAAAAACAAATGAGCGGGAGGTTAGAAAGCTTTTAACCAATCGAAACAAGTCAACTTGTTCATAACAAAAGCTGTAAGCTCTACCAGAGTTGATATAGCTGAACACTGCAAATGTCTTTGAGCGCTTCGAAAGCGGTGTATTGATACTGGTGTTGGTAGCAAATGTTGTACATTTGGGAGGATTGTTTATAGGTAATAGAGCACGTGACACCTCCTTCGACGATCATATCCGACGCCGTTTACACAACCTCCGTCACGACAGACAAATATTGTCCCATCTATTGGGTGCGCTTGTCGCAATACACCCGTGTTTACCATAGTGATACGACTTCGCAAGTCGCGACATGAATTATATTGACATCATAATAGGGGTTAAAGTATGAAATTGCCGTTTTATTGTAATAGGTACTTCGAATTGACATAGAACCTTCATGGTTTGAGATTTTTGAGTGAAACTTTTTTCATACGGTACCTATGTAGTTCTTCTTTTAAAAAATGTGCAACATTCGATTATCAACTTTCAGTTGTTTTTTTTATTCAGCTTAGACAATAAAGATGGATACTTCGAAAATTCGTGTGATTTTTGAATACGAGTTCCGACGCGGAACTAACGCGGCAGAAACAGCTCGCAATATTAATGTTGCGTTTGGAGAGGGGACTGCTAATGAACGCACTGTGCGATTTTGGTTTAAACGCTTTCGTGATGGAAACTTCGATTTGAAGAACGAACCACGTGGAAGACCGCCCACACAGGTGAATAACAATGATTTGAAAGAGATGGTGGAAGCCGATCCGAGCCAAACTACCCAGGAATTAGCGGCATGGTTTAACGTTACCTTACCAACAATATTGACTCATATGCGTCAAATCAATAAAATAAAAAAATATGAAAAATGGGTGCCTCATGATTTGACTGATCTGCAGAAAGAAACGCGTGTTGAAACTTGCGTTGCCTTGTTGAATCGATACAGAAATGAAGGAATATTGGATCGAATTGTGACATGTGATGAAAAATGGATTCTTTACGATAATCGTAAGCGGAAAATGCAATGGCTTACCCCAGGTCAAACGCCGCAACAGTGTCCTAAAGCAAAGCTTACCAATAAAAAGGTAATGGTAACTGTTTGGTGGTCTCAGCGTGGTGTTATTCACTATAGCTTTCTCCGATCTGGTCAAGCAATAACGGCAGATGTCTACTGCGCCGAACTCCGAACAATGATAGCGAAACTAGCAGTGAAACAGCCCCGACTTATGAATCGATCTTCACCATTATTGCTCCATGATAACGCGAGACCTCATACAGCACGAGAAACCGTTTTAACTCTACAGGAACTGCAATTAGAAACCATTCGTCACCCTCCGTATTCGCCAGACCTTGCTCCAACGGACTACCATTTTTTTCGTGATTTGGACAATTTTCTACGTGATAAAAAGTTTTCTTCTCAGGAGGCAGTGCAAAATGCTTTCACACAGTTTGTCGAATCTAGATCACCAGAGTTCTATCGCAAAGGCATAAATGAGCTTCCTATTAGATGGCAGCAATGTATAGATAATAATGGTAATTATTTTGATTAAATAAATATGTTAAATAAAAAAAAAACGAATTTTTATTTTTCAGTAAAAATCGGCAATTTCATACTTTAACCCCTAATATTTAATGTCAGGTTAAACAAGCGTAAAAAGGCATATCCAATACCCGCCTTTTGTTTATAGATTTTTCACTTCTCCAGCACGAAAAGGGTGCTTTTGGTTCCTAATAACTCGCAGCAAAAATCGATTTTGTGAGGAAGTGATTCGAAATTCGAACACCACCTTTTGGAATTTTGGCACAGAAAAAAGATAGTTCAGTTCAGGTTAAGGTGCGATCAGAAACTCATTTTGGCCTAGCGATTTTACTCACATGAATAAAATTTTGTTTTTATTTATTGAAATTTAAGTTTGTAAATTGTATTGGTATTTTTAAATCGTAATTTTTAAAATAAATAATAGTAAACATTAATATAACTTCTTTAAAAATATCATTTTTGATTTTCATAAAAATGTCAACCAGTGCAATTTCCGCACGCAACATCTAAAGAAAAATATAAATTTATAAAAAAAAATGGCGGAAATAAACTCTTTTTTTCAGCATTAGGTCAATTGAACTGTTTTGATAAATATACTTAAAGATTAATTAGTGCCTCTACCCATAGCCGACTAGTCGGCTTTGGTCCAGCTATGAAGATAGTTGTCTAACTCCAAAAGCGTTGATAATAATACACAAGTAAATAATACAACCATTGAAGTTCCGAACAAACCTTCAATTTGCAGTAATTTTACTTTTAACTTTTAATATTGTTAATTTAGTTATGTTTTATTGAAGTTTGTTGACCATACGGGTAATAAACATGATTGTTAAAAATTGTCTAAATTGATTTTCTTACCTAAAGATAACTTAGTAATGCTTTTCTCGCTGTTAAGGTGAAAAGTTGTATGTTTAACACGAGAGCAAATTTTTTTAAAAGTCTCGTGCCACTCGCTACGCTCGAGATTCAATTCTAGACTACTTCGCTTGTTCGTGATTTAAAGTCGGCACTCGCAGCAAAAAACAACTTTGCTCACTGGTTGAACAAATAACTATTATCTAAATAAATATAACCGCTTAGAGAGCACTTTTAGGACAACATAATGATAAAGGATAACTTTGGATCTGCAATATTTCTCCTCTGTGTAAAATATGAGTGTCGACGACGTATCGGAAATAAGTTTCGTCTGGCGCTCCCCCTTTCCAGATCGAATCCTTTTAACCAGCCAGACAAGTGAAAATAACGTATAATTATATTATTCACCCTACAGTCATTGGTAGTAGCAGGCCATAGTAACCACCCTCTTTCAGAAGATCACTGTGAAGTAACAGTATGCGTGCTGCTGAGTAAGAGATTCCAGTTTTTATCTACAGTTGGGGGGGCACTTACAGCTCTTTTGGCGTTCTTAGTGTTAACCCGCGACCGTAGCTACCATCAAGTGGACCTTTACCTAAATGAAAACAATTAATTAGATTGTACACTGATATTAGTGGCACTGTTGAGTTAAACACAAAACCTTTGTAATGTCTGACGTTGTTCTCTACATTTTGTAGTTCCACTGAACCAGGAGGGAGTCACTAGTTTAATTGAGGCGTTTCAGATGATTACATGATTAACATGATTTTTAGTTGATAAAAGTTTAATATGTTGAATATTTAATGTAGGATTTTCCTGCGCGTCATTGGATGAGTGAAATGGCAACAAAGCGACGGTCGAGTTACACGAGACGCGAACAAAACAACCAGCGGAAGGAAACTTGTGTGGAGACGACAATACAATAGCCTCCGAACTTAGCCCAGCCGGCGTAGCGCCCGCCGTAGCACCCGGCGTAGCGCCACTACGACACACTGCTACGACGATCCGTACCGTTTATTTCTAATTGTAAGATCCTAACCGACAATCCAATACGGGGTTCTCGATTGCCTTTTTCACACATTGAAAACCCGACTGGCAGATTTTTGTTCTATTGCAGGGTAGCTGAATAGCTACCCCAGCTTAGCCTATTAATACAAGAAATATCACAGATGCAGCGAGTGCGTTACCGACCTTAACAGGGTACGGGGCTAGGAAAATGAACTTCGGCAGCACTTACTTTATAGAAAATTGTTAAAAGAAATAATTTACTTTTCATTATTTTATTATATATTTTTTATTACTTTGACTATTTATTAGGTAGTTTTAAGTTTCTAAATAAGTGATATAATTAAATTAGCGACCCGCCTCCGGCTTCGTATAGAGTTGATATTACAAAAGTTCTTTCTTAGCGGATGCTTACTTTATAAAATAAAGCTATTATGTTCTTGACTTAGTAGTTTCTAGGTCTAGTTTAATTTTAAATTAAGCTTTCTAGGCTGTCAGGACAATCGATTTTATAACTATAGGTCGTTGTTGCTTTTTAAAATTTCGATATAAATAACCTACATTATCATTTCTAAAAGATGTAAGAAAAAGAGCTGTTTAATTGCGGCGACTAGACGTTTTATCAATAACCCCTTCAGCGGTATTTAAATACCGTTTGCGTCGCCGTGGGTAGGGGCAGTCTAGCCGCAGCCGCGGGACAGAGCTAGTGTTGAAATATATGTAAATGAACGAAACGGATGGACGGGCGGATGTGGGCCAGCCGTAGCCGCAACATGAAGCGAGCTTCACAGTACACGGACAACTTGATATCCCAATTACTCGCTTCAAGCTATTTCTATTCGCTTCTTACTACACCACCATTCCCGGAGGTAACACCTCTGTGCTTCAGTTGGCTTAGCTAAGTGAAACTTGGAATTAATTACAGGCCCGTTCTTCGATACGACAGAGTAAACCTCGCGTTACGTAGACAATGAATGGAAAATATGAAATGTGAAAGGTTGAACCGATGCAATGCCACAATCATTAGAACGAGCGGTGATGTAAAAATATGTAAAATTCGATAGTCTCTATTTCTCCCGCACGTATTACATCCTAACTTAGTCATTTGCACCGAACTCCAACTCCACCGAACTGGATACATTTCATTAATTTTATACTGGAAAAACATATTGTGTCGCGCGTGAACAACCAGCCATGTAGCAAAAAGCCATATGAGGAATATTGAAGAAACCCATCGCCAAGCGTTATTGGGAGAAGGTCCGGAAACAATTACGGAACAGTAAAAACTGTGGTCAATATGCGCCGCCTGTGCGGGCCATTAAGTACGCGGAAAACTGTTCACACATGAAATCTTGGAGACGTAATGTAGTCTCATGTATATTGGGTACGGCAGGAAGTCCCAAAACGGGCAATTTGTTAATGATAATGAAAAAAGTGCGCCTTGTTCTCAAAAACAAAGCGGCGACGTAGTTTTTTTCAACGCGATAATAATGCAAAATAAGAGAAGGGGCTTATAGGATTTTCCTCATTATCTTTTCGCTGTATGCTAATTACGAATCTCCGTTCGGAGCACGAAAGCGTCGGCTCGTCCCCTGGAACGCACTTTTCATATTGTGTTTGTATGTAGGTACGAGTATACTTCATAGCAGCTGTTCGCTGCAAGCCTTTGAATATTCACGTACCTGGCCTCTGCGCTGCGACGACGCACGCATACTTATAATGCTCTTATTGGCAGTTGGCTCCGATTGGCATTCGGCCGACACTCGTGGCGATTAAGAGGAAAGGCCCCTCTCGACGGACAGTTCCCATTAATTGATAAGTGCGAGATAAGAACCGCTAAGTGCGGTCGCTCGCCGGTTCATTAACTTCCGACCGGACGAGACGGGATCGCATCCCGTAATACCGTCTCGATCCCGGTATTTACGGGACTAAACAGAAATATATTAGCGGAATTCCGCGGCGATCTCTAATATATCTATCTGCAAGATATATCCAACTAGGCCGACATTTTTAAATTTTCAATGTCAAGTCCATCTTCTGTATTTTTTTTATATTTTCTCATAACTGCTCTACCATTGTGTATGGATATATTCATACCAGGTTAGCTGGTAGCTGGTATACCTACTGCCTACTGGTATGGTATAACAAATACTCAAGTTTTGGTGTCTGTCAGTAAACCATACCTAATATAAGTATATATAAAACTGGTATGTTTTTAGTTTTAGTGCTCAGTTACTAAATCTAACTTAAATCGCCACGGGATCCCGCTCAGTCCCGTATACTGCGAGCGAAATTCCGGAATCCACGTTTTCCGGTATCCCGTTATTGCAGTCCCTACTTGCGGACTGTATCGCACGACGATACTGTAACAAACTATGTCATTTATTGAATTCTCCCGAAAGGGTCGCGCGGTTAACAAACCAGTCGACTATATATATTGGATTATTTCATACAAATATTCGAATCGAATCGAAAAAATTGACAAAACTAATAGTTGCACCGTACCAGCGTAACATCCATAACTTGTAGGAGTAATAGAAGAGGGAATGTATCCCAATGAAATGAAAGGTAGTCAATTAGAGTAGAGATTGCGATGCGGTAACGGTAGCCGAGTTCCGTCAAAGCCTAGCATCATAATATAGCGTAATTGCGGTATTACTCGTAGTATACGATTATTACCGCATCGCATTCAGCCGTCTGCTTCTCTTCGCCCTTGCACCTATGGCTCCGAGGAAATTATCTACATCCCTCTGGCCACTGGCCAACCGCTCCGGTTCGAGTAGCAAGTGAACCGGCTTCTCAATAGCTTAAGTAGCTACATAGGTTAACCACGACAGTGTCCCTCCACAATTTCATCTCTTCATATCGGACTTAATGAAAGTTTAATGCTGAAACTCTCGCGAACAAATGGCGGCGCAAAACGAGCTACTCGAGGCTGTTTATTCAGAAATATAATTTGCAAGTTGGGTGACATCAACCCTAATAAAAATATTAGGGGATAATAAAGGTCCGCTACCACAGCGTGTCGAGGATTAGGACAACGTATCGTCTTGAGTCCTACAATAATCCTGTAAAATTACGGTGTCTTACAGAAGACCACCGTGAAATAATGGCATGTATGCTCGTTGCATTTTGATGCGTGAGTAAAGGATGCCATCACCAATTTCCTTATTCCCTTCTAATCCTAAGAAAGATGGCAACACACTTATAGCACTTGGCGTTGCTTGTACAACCTAGCATTTTGTATTTAGCCACCTTCGTATTTTTGAAGTGGGGGCACTGATAGAAAATTCGCTTGTTAAATTAGAGTGGCCCGCGACTGTTGAATATTCACGGAGGCTGCGGCGCACTCGTCCGACGGAGTAACGAGCTAGTAGCTACCGCTCGTACGATACTATGTTTCGCCATCCCGACTGACACAAGTGCTGGGCACATTCATCAATCAACGTTGTCACTAACACAAGTTAAGGTCACTCATAGTGAACTAATGAATTGAGGAAACTAAGTTATAACCGAGCTGCGGTAATGAGGCGCGCCCGAGTCGTTCAAGCGGGAAATGAATGTCGGATTACTCGTGTGTTGTTTTGCCAAATTTTAATAAACTTCCGTCTGTGCGCCCGCCGTCCTCCCTAACTAGCTATTGCAACGCTACACAGCCTGTTCAGGATGATAGATGATAACCGGTGTCAAGTGTACAAACTCCCTTTTATTTAGAATTTTTTATCGTATCCATCGACGTAAATAATTAATTTGTGTGATATGATATTTATAACGAATAATAAACTGGATCGGACATAGTTAATGAGGTTAATATTATTGTAAACCGCTGAGGTGAGCTCCTTAGTAGTACTGACTGAGTACTTCTGCTCCGCTGCGAACGATTTCATATAGGCTGACATCGCATCGCCCCAAATAAATCTCCCCCGCGTGTGAGCCCTCTATATTGAAGTCCTGTTTAAAGGGAGCCTCCATTTATCTCCATCGGCGTTTATTGCAAATAACGCGCCACACATTACCAACGGCGCGGCGGACTACTTCGCTTCCCGATAACTACAAATCAACGAATCGTTAAGAGAAACATTGTTCGCCGGCAACTGTCACGAGTTGTCTTCTTTCACGCCATCCATATTGAACAATTTTGTTGTAATGGATCAGATTCTATCAGAAAGTTGATTACATCTTGATAGCTTGTGTAATCCGACTTCAGATACAATAGAAATAAGGTGTCTATATAATAAAACTATCTATTTGATACCTCAATAATTCCTCAAATGATATACTTAGTAACTAATCTGTCAGTGTGTTCGAACCAATTGCTATGTTACAAAAAGATTTCCAGCACAAATTGAGTTAGATATTTAAGTAGTGACGAAATTTAGCAGATACCTTTGCAGATCGAGTGTGTTCCTGCAGCAACCAGCCGGAAGCTGCAGGGGAAGAGGGCTCCGAGACGTGAGGGCAGCTGGTGGCGGGAGAACTGGCAACGGGTGTGCGACTTCGCCTCGCCAACTCATCTGCACCATCAAACGGGAATCGCATTTAGTAACCGTATCCTTTGGTTCTGTGTTCTCTCGGACTATCGCTTCGGAGAAGACACTCAATACGTACCGTGGCTAGGGCGAGGTTGCGGTGGGTCTGGGGTGCGAGAGCGGCGCGGGGCTCGAAGGGGCGATCGGGAGGGCGCGGGCAGCGCCAGCAACTGCTTGTACAGCTCGAGCTCGTGGTAGAACTCGAGGGAGTCCGGGGAGCCGCCCTCGGGAGCCCCTTCGGGGGCCGCGCATCCCACCTCCGCCGTGAGACCGTTCAGCACGAGGCGACGAGACATCTCGTCACCGCACATCCACCGCACGTGCACTTACACTCTCACTCGTGCCGATCATCGTCATTGGCTCACCCTCTCCTCATTGACAAATCGTGTCGTGCTCTTAGCGGCTTAAGCGCCCGGGTGCGCTTGCCTATCACCGGCATTTTTTATTTCGTTGCAAAATAAAGTTCAATTTTATGTTTTTTGTTTTAAGTTTTAATTTTAAGTTTTTATGTGATGGGCGAGTAGATCTGTGCAACACATAAGTAAAATTTTAAACTGGCTTTATACTTAAAAATTAAGCAAAACTATTTATGACAACTTTTTATTTCAAAGAAGTAAATATCGTACATTATAGATTATAATATGTCACCTGCTTAAGTGAAATAATTGCTAACTTTCAATTAAGTTTTTGTCGCCACGTACATAATGTGCTTCTAATACAATTTAAATGCCCGTCACAACCTATTCGTAGGTATAAAACGCGAGTAAGTTTACATACCTACCGGTATTATTGTAATTATGATAATTGTGTTTACATCTGTTTCTTGTTTAGCCAAATCTTGTTTGGGTAGATTAGCCGGTCACCTACTTTTATACGAATTGGTGAGTTGTCTTTCGGAAAACTATCTTCGAAAACTCATCGACGGTATGTTTGTTTTGAAGCACGATTGTGTCGTTGGGAGAAAGTTCGTTAGCGTCGCCCCGACCGCAGCGGACGCGCGCCGGCATCGCACTGACTCAAATACTCAATTTGCGGTTTGGCGGACGTACACCGAGGGCCGAAAGGTTCTACCTTTTCTATCGAGTGTCAGACCCATGCATGGACCCCGAGTTCCCCTCAATTTCTCCTAAACTAAAAAAAACAGAAATAGGGAGCACAGACGTTTTAAAAATGCTCGACGCTATGTTAATTACTTAGCAGTTTGGTGAAAATTCTTAGGTAGGACTTTGAAAACAGGTATTTCGATCATTCGAAATATACGTATAAACGTAGACATTCGACTTTAGATCGACTGCAGTCCCCATGAGAGAAATCTTTTACTTCCCCAGCACAACCTTATTTTGATAAACGGTAAACTTTAACTCAAACTATAATTATTTTAGCGCCATCTATTGCCGATTATTATTACTAAGACGTCTGTAAAGTTTAGATATGAAAGAACTTAAACTTACATACATATTTAAATTATTCACTGTCAAGCAATGAACACCCGGGAAAAGCACGAAGACATTAATGGAGTCAAGCGTTTCAGTCAAACATTAGCAGTGATCACCACTGACAGAAGACCAGGAAGGAAGAAGTCCCGACGCGGTCTTCTATTCAGATTTAAATTTAGCTACAACCTAGATGGCGCTACGTGTTGGTTAAAAACGCAAGTGCATGTGGCGCCGTCTATAGCCTCTAAAAAAATCAAGTTTTTCCAAGTGTTATGCTTGGCTTTTTTTTTAAATTATTTTATTGATGTGTTAACAGACACATTACGAGCATGGGTACAACATTAAAACAATAAAGATTCTTAATGACATTTATTTTATTTTGTTAAATTTGGAGAATAAACAGCTTTCCATTATAATATGTATATCCTAATTCTAGGTAACAAAAAAAAAAAAAAAATACAGGCTCTCGCCTTTAAAAACAATATACACCAAGGTATTACAAAAAGTAAAAAACAAAAAAACACAACAAAAAAATCTATGTATCCTGCACTTCAAAAAAGCACTTATGTTAAAGAAGTCAATAACATGTTCTTGGGATAATTTATTATAAGTATTAAATGCAAACCACAAATGAGAGAAACGAATTTTCCGACTTAGTTGCCGCTCTAAGTATTTGAGTCGAAAATAAAGGTAACACCGAGATCACGTATAGAGGGACTCTCTACTAAGCAAGTGGCATAATTATTACGTCTAGGGTTCAGATCTAGGTTATTGGCAGAAATATCATCTTTTTAGTACGCCGCCAGGTTAGTTCCCCCCTCTGGACCTCCATCACTCGCCTAGTCCTCCTCGGACACAGAGCTTCCTTACTTCCATATTTCATCTCACGTCTACATCCAACAATGGAGGTTGATGATGAGGATTTGATGATGATTAAAATGATTGAACATCATTCCGAGGGCAAACAGTGTTTATTGTTGCATTCATTTACAGAGGGCGTGTGATTCAGAGCGGCGACAGCGAGTGCAACAGCGAGAGCGGATCGAGGCGCGCGTCAGGCCAGCGGTGCGCCAGCAGCGCCAGCGCCGCCGTCAGCGCGCACAGCAGCGCCGCCGCCACCGGCACCGCCGCCCCCGCGCGCCGTCGCGGGAACACCGACAGTGCGTGGTGCGCCGGCAGCAGCTCGCGGTCCGCGCATTGCGTGCACGACGCCCCAGCGCCCGCCCCGGCCCCGGCGCCGAACGCCAGCGCCGCGCCCGCCGCCAGCAGCGCCAGTGCGCCCTCCGCCGCGCGCCAGTGGCGCAGGTGCGCGAACGCGTACGCCACCGCCTCGCTGTCGCCGCGCCGCAGCACGTGTTCCGGCGGCAACGTCAGCGGCCGCAGCTCCAGCAGGTAGTCGGGCACGTGCGGGTTGAAGAGCACGGCGCGCCGCACGGCCTCCAGCGCCGCCAACTCAGCGGGCGAGCGCGGCGGCGCGCCGTGTGCGGCTCGCGCGCGCAGCAGCGCCGCCGTGTAGCACAGCGCGGCCGAGGGCGGCGCGCCGGCGTCGTCGTAGCGCGCCACTAGCGCCTGAGCATCGGCGTACGCGCGCTGCTCGAGCAGCACCTCGAGCAGGTTCTCGTGCAGCGCGAGCGCATGCAGCGCGGGCGACGCCTCGCGCACTAGCTCACGAAAGAGGCGCGCGGCGTCGCGCAGGCGGCCGAGGCGGCGCGCGCACATGGCGCTGCGGCGCTTGACGTGCGCGAGCACGGCGGCCTCGCGCCGCGCCTCCTGCCCGCCGTTGCCACCCACCACGCCCCCGCTGCCCACCCCGCCCGCCACCGCCCGCACCGCCGCCTCCGCCGCGCGCCACGCGCGCTTCAGCACGCGCTCGGCCTGCATTCGAGGAGACAACATTTTAGAATGACAATAACTGAGAAATACAACTACACTCACCAACACGTTGTGTTGATGAGCTCTTTCAAGAGGTCGACATTCAAAGATTGCGGTGGCCAGCACGAAATACAGACAAATCCAATAGAGCACATCCGGGACATGCTTAAAAGAAAGTTGAATCGGTATAACTTGTTGCAAAATCATCATCCAAATCATGCCAAATCAGATGCAGACTGTTACAAGGGTCCGCGTGAAGAATTTTTATCATTTTTTAGTGCTTCAAACACAGCAATATACTAATATAATAATAGTATACATATAAATACTTGAACGAAACATGGATGTACTCGAGGTTCTGTGTCACATTGACTGGCAGGCACAAAATAGGGTATCCACTCACAAGATGGACAGACGACATGATAAGGGCCACAGCTCAATGGCGGAATAATCTTAACTATTAATTTATTTAGAAAATCTCTTCCTGAATTTAAAAACTTTGTTAAAAAGCTGTTCATTGAATTTTAATAAATTTCAGTTCAATTCATTTTAAGTATTGAAATTAATTTCTATTATTGCCTTTGGATATTTGACTTTGTTTTTACTTACTTAATACTGATTATTCCCTGTATAAATTAGGAAACTATAGGTCTTGAATTGTAAATTTGTATTATTATTTTTGTATGACTGTTTGTTTCCTAATAAAATAAAATATAAATCTAAAACATGTAATTGGTGTGCATTTAAAATGTAAAGTTTCCAAATAATCAGTACTTACATAGTATAAAATCCTTTTCTCCTGTATGTCTGTATTGTATGTGTGTATGGAAAGTTTTAAATGGTTTTTTGTTCCTGATTGTATCAATGGTTTTTATAAGGTTTATGCATATAATTCATGAATATATTTGACTAGTTATCACGGTGCTCTAAGTGTCTCCGCAGCGAAGTGTGGTCGTACCTCCTGCACGGTGGTGGCGTCTTCTTCGGCGAGCAGCAGCATGGCGGCCGCGCAGTCCGGCCTCAGCGCGAGCGCCGAGCGCGCCGCCGCCACTCGCGCCGCCGGCTCGCGCTCGCGCCACGCGCGTGCCATCGCCTCGTCCGCCGCCGTAACCGCCGGCGCGCCGAACCACGCCTGGTGCTCCTGCGCCGACAGGTTCATGTCGTAGTAGGTGAGCGGAGCGCGCCGCGCCGCCGCCCACAGCCGCGCGTACTCCGCGCCCCGCAGCAGCGACAGCGGGTTGCGCCACACCTTGCACTCCCCGCCCCCCGAGCTCTCCTCCGCGCCGCCTCCGCCGCCGCCGCCCGCCCACGGGCCCAGCTGCGTCAGCGACACCTGCTCGATGAACGACGTGCCATACTTGCGGAAGTACCACCACTCGAAGATCAGGATCAGCCCCGAGATCAGCGACGACGTGCCCGTCAACGCCACGTAGAACTTCGGCGTCAGGGTGCCGAGGAAAGTGCTCGAGTCCCACATTATCCACTTATCAATCTCTAATTCATCACTAACACGGTGACCCCTTGACGTTCTTTCTTACAAATTAATATTGTACATCGTACTTCTACCACTATTCATTTATTTATTTTCCTTAATATTAGGTACTAATCAATATTATAAATAAATAATACAAGATGGTCAAGATGCGAGCGATTGACAGCTAACACTGACAGCTGTCAAAATTGTCGTATGCCAAGGAATCATGAAGATGAACCACAGAATACTGTGTACAAAATAGATACACAATAGGATAGGTTAGGTATCACAAAACAATATCTAATATGTCGATTTAAATCTTTACTAATATGTAAAGGTTTCTTCGAGCGAACCGTATACAAATTGCTGCAGAGGGTCGATAACTACTACAATTATAATAAAATTAAATTATAATAGGTACCTACCAAACTAACAAGAACTAGCTGGCTTGATATTTGGTATTCTCTAATATTGTGGCTTTGAACTAGATATTAGTTTGGGGGAGTTACTGGAGTAGTGGCTTTGAACACGCTTGCTATGTAGCCAAGGAGTAAAATGATTGGTATCCATTCATTCCAATTCATTCATACAGGCACAGTTGAACGTTATATTTCATTATAAGCCATACTTAAATCTTTATCTTCTATTACTTATCTATGTATTCTATGTGAATTATTTTGATTTTAATATTATTTTGCTGAATATGTGTAGGTAAATCTTAAAAAACATAACTTAATTTTTTCTTTTAATTTGGTGGCTAGCTAATAAAGTCAATGGTGGCTAGTATTTTAAATTAGTGAATATAAATAAGCCTCATACGATATTCACTTTTAGTTACCTACATATTTATTTATTTCAATTTTATTAGATAATTGTTTCTATATTTGTATAAATTACTCAAAATATGATAGAAAATAAATTTTAGAAGCACATACCTAGACAACAAAAATCATTTTACGTTTGTATAATATGTAGGTATTTATTTTAGAAAAAAGTATTCAATATATTCCTTAAAAAGTGAAGTATCAAAAAACATTAAATAAACTTACATAACTATAGGTAACAATAAGTATATCTTATAAGATTATTTTCATGTTATGGCACATTCATATCACATATAGGTTTTAGTGTTAACTGAATTGCTTTAGACTTAATATTATCATAGCACTTAAATGACTTATCTTATACTAATACGGAATAAAATGGAAATAGATGGTTTTAACCTTCTAAAAAATCTGTTAGAATTTTTTTTTCATAATTGTCACGTTTATAATAGTACAATATGTCAGGTCTTTCAACAAATTGCTCCACATCGATGAGAGCAGAATATATGTCTTTGTTTTGAAGCATGTCCTCGTCGTCTGGTTTAAGCAGAAGGGAACTGGCCACTGCTTTTGCAGCATCGTCGAACCTACCCAGGTGGTAGTACGATATCTGCAAGTAATTAAGAATATCTGCCAAGAATTCAATGCCCGAAATGTAGTTGTGAGAGTGGAGTTTGTCTTGACATCTTTGTTTACATTGTAAAAGAGATGCCATGTAATTTGAAAGAGTCTTGACTATCTCAGGGGAAAACTCTTGTTCCGGTCCATACTCGCATTCCGCACGGCAACGGTTCTCCCAAGATATATAATCTGTTAAAACTTCTTCCATGGAGGTGACGGTTTTTTCCCATTTACTTTCCTTATATGATTTTGTGCCCACTTTGTACATTTCTTCAAAGGCTTCACTTTCAAGATTGACGACCTCATTGATATCCACTTCCGGTTGTTCCGCATAATACTTTAAGTTGTTTTTCATAATGTCGTCTTCTAAATGCACCACTAAGTAGGTGTATGCAGCGGAAGCCGCTTTCGGCAACATATACATTTGGAAATAACAAACGTGCAAGTACTCGTATGGTTTTCTCGCTTCCATGTTTGATAGCAAACTGTTATCAGATTCCTTCGGGATATGGACACTGCCAAATACAATTTCTTGGCATTTATCTAAACAATTTCGTTTTTTGAAGAACAGTTCATACACTTTTAAGTCTTCTATATCTCCGTCGATATTAGATACGTATGATTGAGAATTACATTTGAGCCGACAATTGATTAGTGTAGACTTGAATAATTTGAACAAATGTATAGATTCCTCAAAGTGTTCGATACATTTCGACCATCTCTCGCCAGTATACGCCTCAAAACCTCGTGCGTAACTTTTCTCAAGTGAAGACAGTTTAAAATTATTATCACACGATATTGTAAATATTGACACCGATAACGCTAGAAACTTAACATACTTGTATGCCATTGCGCTGGGTAGTACCCAAAGGTAATACCACTCACTGAGTGAGTAAATAATAATGTTATTTTGTCTTAATCTTAACAATGTCTATATAACCGAAAATCCTTTTCTTTCACAAACAACGAAAACTGAAAGTGTGCGTATTTATCTTAATTTATCTATATACTGTTTTATTTTAATTTTTCTTAAATTAATGCTTTTCTTTCTTTGGTGTAGTAGTGATCTGTGGGTGGGTAGACAGTTGTCATTGTCACTGTATTGATGTTTGTTAGAGGTTAGAGATGGGTTATAGAGTTGGGTTGGACCTGACTGCTTTGGACTTGACGGACCTGTTTTGGAAATCTCTAGAAAAATTAGACTTGACTTGACTTGACTGACTAGTCTCGGGATCTGCTATTTTTGATTTTAATTTCAATTTAGTCTTTTTTATTTAAAAAAGACTTACAAATTGCTATTTTTACTAATGACACTGGCAAAATCATCGGAGAAAATCTGATGGAGCCAAGACATTAAAAGAAGAAGAAGAAGAAGAGTTGGGTTGGATATAGACTAAGAAACATCGCACGTTATTACGATTTTATAAACTTCAAAACACATATCAACATAATTGGAATTAAAACTTCAAAACTAATCTGTTAACTGAAATCATGACTGTATTTAATTTAAAAAAAATCATGTACATATAAGTTTCAATCATGAAATCTAATGTTTGTGCCTCTGATTAAATTGTTTAAAATGTTATGTCTTGTGTGATTACCCCCTCGCACAGAATACTCACTCATTTATGACAGAATGTCATATTCTTTCTACTGTATTTTTAATTTAGATGGCAAGTCAAAATTTACGTAATCGTTGGTTGGAGCCCCTCTGCGATTTGATTTCCAAGATTCCAAGCTATATTAGATCGGATAAACTAGGAGACAAGAGCAAAGAGCAAGAGACAAAATGCGGCTAGGAAGGAAACACATGGAGGTTGCGACTGCTTTCGCGTCGTCTGCGGCGGGATTTGGAGGAGCCGCCTTCCTCACCCTGCTGTACTTCACCGATTGGAGGGTTTTTGTCGCCAACATCCCCTACTACGGAGGCAAGTTCAAGGATGAGAAGACCGAATAACTAATTGTAGTGTGATCCTAGTGCTATTGTTCTCTTAGCGTGTAATTATAAGTTATGACTTTCTATTTGCTTACTTTATTTCTTACCCAATAGATATAAAACAGAAATCTTGAGGCGGACATAGTTCACTTATAGTAACAGTCTAACTAGACTTAACTGTCTTAGTAATTGAGACCACATTCAAGTTATACAGCCTAGCCTAGCTAGAGCAGTCAGTTGAGAACTTTTTGTACCTGTCTTAACAGATTCAGTTCAGTTGTGCTAATCTTCAACAATCAGTTTGGAGATCTTTTAAGGCTTGTCAAGTTGTCATAGGCTGTCACATTATTTAAAAATATTTTCTTTATTGCTAATCTAAATAAGAAAAATGGAATGGGCACTTACTAGGTAAGCGTGGTCCACCTTCGGCCGCATCTGCACCTTACATCAAGTGAGATCGCGGCCAAGCGCTGCCTTGATTTAATAAAAAATAAAAAAAAAATGAAAGCAAGTAAAGGCACTCTCCAACTGAGATTCGAACTGGTATCATAGGCTCAACGTAAAGGGAATAAAAGTGAGACCAAGCTCACGACTCTTCCAAATCACTAGCAGCCGTACATCCATTGCACTATCACTGTTGTTGAAAATAGGCCCAGTTGTTCAGTTTTTTATAATGCCATAACTAAAATTAAATTTGCAGTATCTGACTGACTGAAATTGACTATCTGTATGTATAAACAATTTCGGAAAATTGTGAAAGGATTGTGTACCAATGGAAAGAAGAATTTCTGAGGATGGTTTTTGTGTATTCATGAATATCTTATATTTGCTGAGTTTCATGGGTTCATCAGCGAAGTGTGGCCGGGTTCAGCTAGTTATTGAGACTATAATAAAACAAAAGTAGGTTGTTTAAGCTAACCTTTATTGATCTGTTACAATTCAGTGAAATTTAAAAAAGTGCAAATAATTGTCTACCTATAGTGATTTGTTTATAATTTATAAGTAACATACAATAGTTAATTAAGTAATAAGTAGGTAAGTAAGCCTCCCGCTGGATAAGCACTCTTTATTTGCTGGGAATTTTACATCACACATAAGTATAACAACATGAAACAATATACATAAGTGATTAAGTAATTATAGCTTACAACATATATATCTTGTTTTCGAAATACTTAGCTACTAATATCCCCATACTGATACCAACGCAACTTGTGACAATGAATTAAAAGTAGCACATTTTATAATCTGTGCAACCAGACCTCTTTTGTCTTACGCTAGGACTTTCTTCGGTCCAAGTCCAAATTAGGCCAAAATCAATTTATTTCTCTGGATTCAGTCACAATAAGTTTGGTACCAGTGGAAGTGAAGAGTACACTTAATATTAAATACCTAATTAATTATTCATAAGCTTTATTAATTGTATTGTACCCTTTAATTCACATAATCTATGTCATCACCTATGCGGTGCAAGGGTATTAACAAGGGTAGTCACATAGAGGTAGGTAACTGAAGAAATATCTCCTTACTGAGGAATGGCCTTACTAATAGTTTTATAAAATTCAAAAGTATCACAATATTGGTTTCTCAGAATTGGAATCACATTAAAACAGATATTCAAAAAGTAGTAGCTTTTTTTTTAAATTACATAATTTATTGAAAAGATTGAACCTTTGATGATCTTTTGAATACAGTTGTTTGCTATAAAATTCAAGCAAATTTAATCAAATGTGATCCCAATTCCAAACTGCACACTTTCTGTTTTATGGACTGGGTTAGATTTTATTTTGTTTTGATTTATTTCATTCAAAAAGTGAAAATGGAATGTCATTTAAGTAAATCTCAAGTAGTGCTTAATGCCAGTGAACTCCTCAATCGGAAGCATTTTTTAATTATCAATGTCTTCATACAACATAATACAATATGAAATTTGGATATTGGCGCCTAGAGACTGGACGGTTAAGTATTAATATTACTTTTGTTCTTTTAGGCCTACTACAATTATTAGCTTAGAAGAAAGACATTTAGCTAGTTATACGACAAGAGCATAGGCCTTTCGATCACAATTATTTTTTTTCAATAACTGTAAGTATAAAAGGATAGGGACCAAAAATATCAGTGCCAATGAACTATTAAACAAAAAGTATGTATTGGTTTGAAAATCATATATCCTGTACATCCAAAATTTAAAAGTTACCTACAATCGAAACAGTTACTCATGGAATGGAGAGATTTGTTTCTATTAAGATAACCAATAGGTTATCTTATGGTGGGAATATGCACACAACCACTCGACATACTCTCACGTCTACAAACATCATTACAGGCTAAAGTATTTCTCGCTCATTCCTACTTTTAAGTACTATGGAACTCACTTTAAGCATCTAACTCACCCGATCTCTCCACCTACAATATAAATAAATCTCCCAATTTTGTAACTATGATTAAAGAAATTTTAACCGAGGCCTTTTATCCCAAGTTAGGTATTGAAAAGTCAGTCCGAGTACTTCTTTGCTATGGTGTATGTTTTGTCCCTAAAACTAACACTTGTGTGTAATTTGTCTGTTCTCAATAAAATATCTTCACTTTCTTTCAATATGCTAAAACCGGACAGTGGGAACATTATTTCAATAAAAGAAAAATAAATCTAAATGTTCATCTAAAAGAAATACTCGGCAGCTTGACAAAGTGTCAGGGAGATGCCCTCTCCTCGGGTCGCCGTGTAATAAGTGAACGGAGCAAATCATAGTTAATTTTCCCGCACAAGGCCTAGACTAGAGCGACAAGCTAGAACCGCAAGTCGCGGTCGCCGCTGCCGCCGTCCTCGTCCTCGTCGTCGGCGGGCGCGCCCTCGCCCCCCTCTCCCGCCTCCCGCAGAGGCGCGTGAGCGCCTCCGCAGTCGGGCGCGCCCTTGGTGCGCGAGCCGGGCCGCTCCACGCCGTGCGGGTCCACGCACCAACAGACGCCCAGCGCCGAGTGGCACTGGCGCGGTCGGTAGAAGCCCGCCTCGTCGCACGCCGGGACGTACGCGCCGCGCGCCCGAGCGCCGCCGTGCGCCCGCGCCAGCGCCGTGCACGGCCGCGCCGCGCGCCGCAAGCAGCCGCACCACTCCCCGCGCGACACGCCCGTGCCTCCGCCCTCGCTCCCGCACGAGGCCAGGAAGGGGCGCAGGCAGCGCTCGCGCTCGTCGTGCCGCAGCGCGTACAGGTCCGCGGCGGAAAGCGCGCCGTCGGCGTCCGCGTCCAGGTGTTCGAACATCCAGCGCACCTCCGGCTTGCAATCGCGCGGGAAACCGGCGCGCGGCGGCTCCCCGCGTGCGCCCGCCTCCTCCATCAGCACCGAGAACCAGTCGAGCAGCCGGTCGGCCATCCGGTCGAGCGCGCAGTCGGCGGCGTCGTCGGACAGCACGTCGTTGGCGCGGTGCGCGGGGCGACGGCGGCGCGGCGCTGGGGGCGCGGAGGGCCGGCGGCGGTGCGGTGCGGGGGCGGGGGCGGTGGCGCAGGGGCAGAAGCCGCGGCAGGCGAGGCGCACGGGCGGCTGTCCGCGGCGCACGCAGTTGTGCAGGTCTAGGCGGCAGAGTGACGAGTAGGTTCGGTTGTCGGAGCCGCACAGGAACTGCCCGCGCGCGCGCGCCGGGCACCCCACGCACCTGCTTTCATCGATATACTCTATGGTGATTGCAATCCACATAAACAGACTAAAATAAAAGCTAAAATCGGTACAGAGGTTACAAAAATATAACATTAAAAGTCCCATGATCCTACTTATAGTAAAAAACATTTCGGCAACGATGTTATCGTGAAAATAGGTCAGACAAATAGTTGTACATCCTCATTGCAATTATCAACAAAAATTGTTTATCGTGATAAAATAAAAATATGTATTTAGTAGGACCTATTGTTTTATTACACCCACCTACAAATATAAACATGGAAAAGAACAAACGCTGTTGGTGAACGTAAATAACCATTTGCACTTTTGAGCCGTATTGCATTTACATTTAGCATTAGTGTAGGAAGCGTAGGCGTAGGGGATAAGTCGATTAGACCTGTCAGGCTTGTCGTCGTCGAGGTCGAAGTGCGCGTCGTCGTCGGCCGCCTCGCGCTCGTAGAACACGTCCTCGTCGCCGCTGTCGGCCGCGACCAGCACGTCGCCGTTGCGCGCGATGGCCTTCTTGGTGGCGCACAGCGCCGTGAACGCGTCGCGCAGCACGCACACCTCGCGCTTCTTGCACACCAGCGACCGGCACAGCGGGTCTGCATCACACAACACTCTCCTTATCTTATCCTCATCCCACAATCACCCCTATCCGTGCCAGTGCCACGCCAGCGCTACTCACTGTGAGGGTCGTACACATATCGCCGCGCTCTTCGGACGTGGCTCCCGCCCGCGACGGCTCCGGACGGCGCCTCCTGAAACAGTCAAATAAATCATAGTCTAAGATCCGAGTAGGAAACGACCTTCACCTATTTATTTAATGGGTGTAAAGCGTTTCTTATCAAATCTAATATATTTGGCAAATGGGTTAGGTACCTGAAAAATTTTAGTCCAATATTCGGAAAGATGTTTTTTTAACATTGAGCTTATTTGTTTAATAGACAAATTACATACCAATCGAAAGTATAAAGCCTAGCCTATGGATATTCTATTTCTATTAAGCCTAAATTATATAGTCCTCTTCTATATCGCACCGGATGGTTCGCTGGGACCTCTAACGAACTATTCATTCGCGAGTTCAAGATAGATTTTTATATCCGTGTTCGCAATAAAATTATCTTTATTTTGACCTAGGTAAGTTTTATTTATTAAACAGACGAATGTAAAATATTATGTTTATATACATATTAAACAAACAAGTGCAATGTTTAACAATCGTTTCTAGATTTTTAATTCATTATACCTATCCTCTACTTATTTTTTCATATTCGCGATATATTTAATATTACTCAATATTATTAAATTTGATATAAAATACTTTTCATCCATTGAACAGATGAGTGAAGGTCGTTTCCTATTCGGATCCTCTCCTTCTTAACTATTAAATTCAATATAGCTCCTAACAAACCCTCTCTGAAATCCGCTCAATTCAACCCACTTTTTGTTAAGTAAAGAAATAGTAAGAAATAGGTATGTAATTTGAACAAAAAAAATAAAGCGAAGTGGCAGGCGAACGCTAAAGTATGTTATCGATTCGTGGGTTGGACAGTGACAGTAAGCTATAGGTAGGTATATCGGGTGGAGGGATTAGAATAGAGAGGGTGGAGTGGCGAAGGTTTACCGCGTCGTCGTCGTCGAACTCGAAGTCCTGGTCGTTGCGAGCCACCGCGACTGCCGCGAGCGCCAGCAGCGTGGCCGTCGTGGCCCACAGGCACGCGCGCATATTCTCGTCGCGACTCTCGTCACTCGTCGCCCGTCGCAAAGGGTCGCGCGCACCGCACTGCCTGCCCGACGCCCGACGCGCCGCCACCCGACCCACCGACTCGCGCATCCCACCGCGGTCCGCATCACGCCTACATCGCGTCGTCCTCACGGAGGCTAATTATTTCTTTAGCGTATGCTTTTAGACCTTGAAAAATATTAAAGGATCAAAAAATTTTCCTATTTTTTTTTTCAATATTATACTTAGTGAAAAATGGTCGTATCAAGATATAAAAAGTATTTAGAAGCTTTAAGATTCTAGTTTTTAAATCATTTGGGGAACTAAAATTTTTGAAGTGGAAACTTCTATAGTTAGGTGCATTGGGCATTTTTAAGATGGAAAAAAAAACTATTGAACTCGCGACCTGTTACCGTAATCGTGTAACCGATTAATTTGAACAATTTTTGAGACGGGAAAAATCATTGAACTCGCGACTGTTACCGTGTAAGTGACAGCTCTGTATATAAGTACTAAGCAAACAACTGCATATGAAAATAAACTTACTACATATGATAACAAGGATCAAATTGGTATACACCTCTGACCAATAATCTAGTTTCATATCAACTTCAAATCTTTTTAATGGAAGTTCATTTTGTGTGTCAGTGTGATATATTATCTCTTGTATTTCTTGCGACCAATAATAATCATATTAACCTAATTCGATAATGCAAAGGAATTTAAATATCATACAATTAACGTAATTGTTCGTTATTAAGAAATGCCGTCTAACGTACATAATTATATCGGTATGATCTAAGCCTGAGCGATCTTTAGACAGAAAAGGCCTACGTGTCGCTTCTTTGCAAGGCAGTCTATGAACGCGGATGACCGGTATCGCAGTCCCTCCCCCCTCCGCGGCCCGCTGCGCTCCGGAGGCGGCGGCGCAGCCTGTATCCGTTTCCCATGGATGGCCGAGGCCTAGTGGGCCCGTGGTCACTTATGGTAGACATCGTCTCAAGTGACAGTTGGCAGCAGAATGAACTCACTCCACTTTGTTTACCTACAGAGTGGTTCAGCAAACGATCGATCGATGCCGACTCGCGCACCGCCGACTACTACACTCCTCCAATTTCGCTCATCTAATTACATGCGCCTTGGGAAATCATTCTAGCATTTAACAAACATTTGTCTTCGAGAATTTGTAAGCTAATTTGTACGAATAAACGAATGTTTACCTACTTTTAAAATTATAACGACGGGACTCGATATAAAGGGAAAATATACCTACTTACTAGTATATATACTCATATAGATCACTTTATACGGGAGGAATTATCTATAGAAATCACAAGTCAATTTTGCCTGTAGGTATATTTTACTAACCTTTAGCCACGACTTCTTCCGTATACCTGAATGTATACCTATATATGAATATGTACCTGGTTTTGAAGTCCAAAAGTTTTGAACACATATACACATCGACTTTTTTATATAGAAGATAAGACTAGGGAATCGTTCACGACTTCGCAAGGATTCAATTTTTTTTCTGCAAATTATGTAGGTAAATACGCAAAATTTACTTTTCGTATATCGCTTTTTGCATTAGTGAAATGCTTATCAAATGGCTTAGTTCAGACAGAGATCTACAGTTTATTTTAGTACAGAATTCATTTTATATAAATATCTAGTAATCCCTTGGCTTTCCATATTTCTGATATCGCTGATCCATACAAATTTTGTCATTTGTTACAATTTGAATTAAACGTTCGCAGATTTATTTTTACCTACTCAAACTACACAAATTATAAAATTCTAATAAGTTAATATTCAAGGATCTATATTGTTGAGTGATGGTTATACGTAGAACTGTTGGGTCGAGAGTGCGAATTTCCAGTAAATAAGGCAGTAGAGAAATATCACTTTTATTTTACAGGTTTGTGACTACTTACAGAACAAAATACAAACAATATTTACAAGGGGGCGCGTTGCGACTACAGGTTGGAGAGGAAGTGCCACTTGTCGACGCCGGGGGGAAGGGGCTGAGGGGCGGCCTTCGGAGGCGCCTTGGATAAAAGGGCGGCCGCCTCCGAGCGCGACACGAGCCCCGCGGTGCCCTCCACGCTCACGTTAGTCTTGCAGATGTCGTCCGCCGAGAGGCCGGGGTTGGACACCAGCGAGCGCCAGAACTCGTGCACCTCGTCCACCACCGCGTACGCGAACGCGGCGTCCTTCGCCTCGCCGTCGAACGCGAACTGGTTCTCGGGCTTCCCGTCGGGCACCTTGTACAGCCGGAACCACTCCACCGTCGCCCGCAACAGGCCCGGCCTCAGCCGCTCCACGTCCACCACGTCGCGCAGGTCCGCGAAGTGCGGGTCCTGCGCGTCCACGGCGATCAGCTTCCAGTCCGTCTCGCCCTCGTCCAGCAGCGCGAGCGCGCCCAGCAGGCGCACGGGGCGCACGTCGCCCCTGTTCGCCACGCGCTCGCCGATCTCGATCACGTCGACGGGGTCGTTGTCGCCGCGCGCCTGCGTGCGCGGGTCCACGTGGCTCGGATTCTCCCAGGTCTGGGGCAGCGCGCCGTAGTTCCAGATGTACCCGTGGTGCGGGAACACGTTGGAGACGAAGCGCAGCGCGCCCTTCTTCACGTCCTGCTTGATGGGGTTGAGAGGCTCCGAGAGGCTGATCTCCATCTTGGCGTTGGACCAGCGCGGGACCTCCACCACCATGTTCACCAGCCGCGCCTCGCGGTCCGCCCACAGCGGGATGTCGTGCATCGGCGAGATCGGCCCGCCCTCGTCCTCTGAAGCGTCAAATAAACTATTATATTCCCCAAGTCCCCTGACTATAACTGACTCACTAAATAATACATCATTTAATATGACAATGTGTTTTACAACTCGTTACTTATTATTATAATATTTGCAAGAAAATTCCTTATCATTACCTACTATTTAATATTAGTTGTAATTTCTCCATTCAATATACATATTAGCGTCTCTTTCCAAAATGTGCAAATTAAAGATTAATTCTAAAATAAATAATATTGATAAATAATATTGATAAAATAATAATGTGGAAAATTATAATTCTTATAAAGGGCACCCTAACTGTATATTTGTTTCATTTTTATTATTTACCTTGGTTGTAAATAAAGAAAAATTTAAAAATTATGGTATATAAAAAAAATTGTGATTTGATGTTTTCATACTTGTTTTACTTAGATATTAGTGTAAGATCTTGAATAATTAGATTTCATTAGGAATAATTTAATATATTTACTACTAACTTTCAAGGTAAACATTAAACATTAAATTATTAATAGGAAAAAAATATTTTCATCTAACATGTGCTTATATGAATCTATACTAATATTATAAAGAGAAAAGATTTATATTTTTGTTTGTTATGAATAAACTATAAAACTACTATACCGAATTTAATAATTATTTAATCTATAGAAAGTTACAATATCAGAGTGATATAGGCTATATTTTATAAAGATATGGGGACGGAGTCAGGTGCAACAGCTAGTGTAGAATAATGTTCTCAAATAGAGTAAGTGCTGAAAACATTTAGAATTTAGTTCCACAGCCAACATTAATTTAGAATGAACAAGTGACATTACTATTAATGGGTGGAAGGACACACTATTCAACACTTGAATTCAAAGTTCAAAGTTAGATTTTCCAGGCAAAATAGTGTTATGCTACGGCCACACCTGCGTCTTAACGCGTTAATTAGCGCGTTAAATAAGGCATTACGCAGATGTGGCCAAGATTTTAACGCGTTAAAATGCTAACGGCAATACTAATGGCATTAGACGTTAAGCGATAGCTCGGGTGTCGGTTTTTTTGACACATCAAAGGGTTTTAACGCGTAATTTAACGCTTAACGCGATGTTGGCTACATTAACGGCTTAATATCGTCTCATTCCGCAGGACCGAGTTCAACGACGATGCATTTGAATCATCCACCATCTTCTTCTTTTTTGTTTTTTCTTTTTTATTAAATTGCATAAATGCATATAATCATTAATTACACTCATTGCTGCAACTAGTGCAGCTGCTTCAACTTCCATTTTGTATTAGCGCGTTAACGGGATGAATTAGCTTTTAACGGCGTCAGAACCTTAATGTAGCCAAAGCGTATTTTTAATGCCTTAATTAACGCGTAGTTGGACATTAACACTAACGTTAACATTAACGCAGGTGTAGCAGTAGCATTAGATGATAAAAAATTGGATAACAGATTCAATTAAGAAAAAGCTGGAAACAACAATGGCATGATAATAAAATTATTAAAAGGTAGGTTGTTGGAGGTAGTTGAGATATTTTTCAAATTTTCAAATTTAATAACGTGACTAATTATCGCATTTGATAATTTTCATATTAAAGCGGTTGAGGAGTTATCATCCACTGGGGTGGCCTTATCATATCTCGAAGATAAACTGGCGATACTATTTTTTGCATACGATTGAGAATGAAGAAAACAGGAACTCTATTACATCGCATCAGATACCTACAACAAGCGGGTGACCCGCGGGGTCGAGGTCGTGGGAAGCTGGAGACAATTAGTGACCTTCGATTGCTTATGGCCACGCATGGCGATTCAGCATCAGCACTAATAATCCAGTCTCATATATACGTCACTATCATAGATATGCATATTTATTAAATCACTGACTTACTAAAATAGACCCGGTAGTCGGGAGAATAGGCCGATCCTCTTTCTTCGGCTATGTACATAGTAGCGTTGGCTGCCCTTGGCTTTACTGCGGCTTTTAATTTCGCACACTGGAACAGATCGCGAGTTTGGGCTTTCACTAACGGCGCCCGAGGCAAAAACCACTCTTTAATAATGCCTACTGACAAGCAAATTACACCGCCACCGCCGCAACGTGTTAGTGACATTTTGTATAGCCACAGAATAATTAAACTATTTCACTTATTTTGACGTTTATCCTATAAATAGCTAAAACCATGGATCTAATATAATAAGCAGGATACTTGCAGGTAATATACTTGCAGCTAAAAGCGAGCCAAGCAGGATATGTAGTAGAGAGGCTATGTGTCCCTTTCTATTACGGTGACAATAAGATTTTTGTTATGTGAGATACATTTAAATGTAATATACTACATATAGTATCTAGTCATTTCTTATAAATATTTTTAAATTTAAATATGAATTAGCCAACACTTATTGTTTATAATAGTTTTGCACCAATTCTACATAATCATATCCACCAACACTACAAATTCATGGACATTTACCATCATGTCAATTATGTCACTTTAAAGGGATATCAGTAAAAATTAAAATATAAAATAGGCCTGAAACAATAAATATTAACTTTTTTGTAATTGTTAGCACACTACTTTGGGTAAATTAATTAAACCACTTTATATTTACTCCAAATACTTTTATCGTCCGACCAATATATCAGAACTACAATTCCAACTAAAAGATGTGCGGACATTGTCTTCTCTTGACGAACGCGTTCGTAATTCGTTCAACTGACTGATACCCTTATCAATCTAATTACTAATCTAATTACGAAAAACAAAACGATCTAGCCGCGCAAACCATAATAATTATCCATTTATATAATTTGGAACATGAGTTCTTATTTTAACTTATAGACACTACAACGATAAGTCGTCCGTATTATTATTAATAAACGACGGAATATCAAATAACACATAGGTAATTATTTGTTATACGATCGAATAATTCGATTGTTGTTAGCAACAATCGCCCATCGCTGTCGCTGTCTCGATAACCCCCGATTTTGTTATGATAAATTTTTTGAATTGCTTTGAATTTTTGAAACTTTTGATGAAAGAATTTTGAAGCGTCTTTGAATTCCATCAATAACATTACAGGGTTTTATATCGACACTACCGTCGCGTCGTCGTCGTCGGTTTTTATAACCGTTTCTGTGTAACTACGATATATAGTGTTCTGTGCAAGTTATGCTCACCAGTCATTCTGTCATTGTATTGTCCACAGAAAACTTTAAACTCACAAGGAGGTGTCATAGAAGCAAAGAGTATATAACGTTTTACATAGAAGTAGGAATAATACCAATAGAAGTTGAATTCGACAAATTACTTACTATGAAACATAAAACCCGCATGAAACGCGTACGGGGATCGCCTTAGGTGAAGCGCAAAGCGCAAGAGGGGTCGAAATAGGGAGGAGAGTAGGATGCCGATGTATCGCCACGTATCGCCCAGTTATTTATCGATAAAATAGACCATTGATAAGCATATTTTGTTTTACTTATTTATTTATTACTGACGTATAAGTAGGTACACAAGTTATATTAACGTCTACATTTTAGGTTGTTATATAAATTATATATTTTAGATATTAATATTATTTACAAGTAACTACAATGGCCTCATCTATTATCTATCTATTCAATAGATTTTATTTAAATATCCACAATACAATTAATTATGTCATATAAAATTTATGAAACATATTAATTAACAAACCAAATTATTTACAAATTGTTATATTAAGCTTTGGTCTTGTAGGTATAAAATCCTTAAATCCTTAAAATATCCTTAACAGCTACCCAAAATACCTTCTGCAATAACTTTTACTGTTTTCGCCGGAACCTCATTAATTTATAATATAGGTACTGGCAACCCGCCCCGGTATCGCACGGGTTCTTTACAGAAAATATAAGGCAACATACTTTTGCCCGCAACTTTTAGTGTTTGACCTTGCGCTTTATTAATTGTCATTCCAAACGCTATTTTTACGGGAAATTGTAAATTCCATCGCGGACTTTTTGTAGGCATATATAAGATACACAATTCCACCATATATTGATACTTTCGGAACAGGAAACAGCATGAAAATCGGTGCAGTAGTTTTTGAGTTTATCGCGAACAGACAGATAGACGCGGCGGAGGACTTTGTTTTATAATATGTAAGGATTGTTATTAATATATACTGCTCCAAACAATTAGGGGAAGAAGATTTTGGTCCTTTCTATTGTTTAAACTACAACTAGGTTTAAAATAAATTTTATATAATTTTTTCCTTGTTAATTCATCAATACTAATAATAAATCTGTAAGGGTCGGTCATGGAGTAAGTTACTTTGTTATCAGAGATATCGTGTTTATAGGCTCTATACATCACACTGAAACTAAATTGACGATTTTTAGAATTTTTTCGTATGTATGTATGTTCCTCCATAACTCTGAAACGAATTAACTGATTTTCATGAAACTTGGTAGATAAACATTTGGACGTACGGGACACACGGGACACAGGCTACTTAATATTTTTCAACGCGATCGAAGTCGTGGGCACCAGCTAGTTCATAATATAATTATTAGCTGTAGACTGGCTGTAGATTATAAACGAATATGTGAGCTAAATTTAATTGCAAACTTTCACGATAATTATAAAAAGACAAATTAAGACAAGTTTTTTCTTTCGTTTTTACACGTTAGTAAATCCTATAATAATAATGATAATCTTATTAATAAAATTTTAATCATGTATTGAAAATAAAACTTTCATTATAGGCGACGGCGTTGTTACCTTTAGCCTGTCTGTCGACCTTACATAAAAGAATCCACTTTTCAATTGGAATAATATTTTGATTTTTTAGTTGGCAAAATAATTATTTTATTATGAACTACTGTATTTTATTAAAAAAGCCAAATGTATCAAAAATTCCCTAATATTTGATTGTTCTTCGAAAACTATTGAAAAAAATGTACTACATATTAATAGTACTTTTAAAAAGTTATTATTTATTAAAATAAGTTATTATTTATTAAAAGTTGGTTCGATACCCGACAGGGTCAATCTTTAATCCTAATTGTTAAAGCATTAACCGAACGTCGCCGAGATTACCCGCCTAATCTAAATTTCTATCTTCCACCGTCATATTATTATTATTATTATTTTATTACAATACGATTATATACGTTACAATGTCTTCTATACGAATTATCCTTTTATCAAAATGTAAACTTTTAATATACGCAACAAAACGATTGAAGATTTTTATTTACATAAACGAATGAAGAAGACATGCTCGGCATTAACACTAATCCTAATGCATACCTACCTACCTATAGGCGGCAGAGGACATGCAGAACTAAAGTTTCATAATCGAAGTTAACGATGTAAGGTACATGTTAATTTCTTTTTAAATTATTCCACTGAGACCGCGTGGTCCGGCTGCTTCGTCCGACGGATCGGACGACACGGCCTTTTTTTCTTTTTTTATGTTATTCCGATATCGCATTTCCTGTCCGGTATCCGGCCGGATAGGCTATCGGATAGTTAGCGGATATTAGTTTCATGTCTAATATTTATTTATTTATTTATTTATTTATTTATTTATTTATTTATTTATTTATTTATTTATTTATTTATTTATTTATTTATTTATTTATTTATTTATTTATTTATTTATTTATTTATTTATTTATTTATTTATTTATTTATTTATTTATTTATTTATTTATTTATTTATTTATTTATTTATTTATTTATTTATTTATTTATTTATTTATTTATTTATTTATTTATTTATTTATTTATTTATTTATTTATTTATTTATTTATTTATTTATTTATTTATTTATTTATTTATTTATTTATTTATTTATTTATTTATTTATTTATTTATTTATTTATTTATTTATTTATTTATTTATTTATTTATTTATTTATTTATTTATTTATTTATTTATTTATTTATTTATTTATTTATTTATTTATTTATTTATTTATTTATTTATTTATTTATTTATTTATTTATTTATTTATTTATTTATTTATTTATTTATTTATTTATTTATTTATTTATTTATTTATTTATTTATTTATTTATTTATTTATTTATTTATTTATTTATTTATTTATTTATTTATTTATTTATTTATTTATTTATTTATTTATTTATTTATTTATTTATTTATTTATTTATTTATTTATTTATTTATTTATTTATTTATTTATTTATTTATTTATTTATTTATTTATTTATTTATTTATTTATTTATTTATTTATTTATTTATTTATTTATTTATTTATTTATTTATTTATTTATTTATTTATTTATTTATTTATTTATTTATTTATTTATTTATTTATTTATTTATTTATTTATTTATTTATTTATTTATTTATTTATTTATTTATTTATTTATTTATTTATTTATTTATTTATTTATTTATTTATTTATTTATTTATTTATTTATTTATTTATTTATTTATTTATTTATTTATTTATTTATTTATTTATTTATTTATTTATTTATTTATTTATTTATTTATTTATTTATTTATTTATTTATTTATTTATTTATTTATTTATTTATTTATTTATTTATTTATTTATTTATTTATTTATTTATTTATTTATTTATTTATTTATTTATTTATTTATTTATTTATTTATTTATTTATTTATTTATTTATTTATTTATTTATTTATTTATTTATTTATTTATTTATTTATTTATTTATTTATTTATTTATTTATTTATTTATTTATTTATTTATTTATTTATTTATTTATTTATTTATTTATTTATTTATTTATTTATTTATTTATTTATTTATTTATTTATTTATTTATTTATTTATTTATTTATTTATTTATTTATTTATTTATTTATTTATTTATTTATTTATTTATTTATTTATTTATTTATTTATTTATTTATTTATTTATTTATTTATTTATTTATTTATTTATTTATTTATTTATTTATTTATTTATTTATTTATTTATTTATTTATTTATTTATTTATTTATTTATTTATTTATTTATTTATTTATTTATTTATTTATTTATTTATTTATTTATTTATTTATTTATTTATTTATTTATTTATTTATTTATTTATTTATTTATTTATTTATTTATTTATTTATTTATTTATTTATTTATTTATTTATTTATTTATTTATTTATTTATTTATTTATTTATTTATTTATTTATTTATTTATTTATTTATTTATTTATTTATTTATTTATTTATTTATTTATTTATTTATTTATTTATTTATTTATTTATTTATTTATTTATTTATTTATTTATTTATTTATTTATTTATTTATTTATTTATTTATTTATTTATTTATTTATTTATTTATTTATTTATTTATTTATTTATTTATTTATTTATTTATTTATTTATTTATTTATTTATTTATTTATTTATTTATTTATTTATTTATTTATTTATTTATTTATTTATTTATTTATTTATTTATTTATTTATTTATTTATTTATTTATTTATTTATTTATTTATTTATTTATTTATTTATTTATTTATTTATTTATTTATTTATTTATTTATTTATTTATTTACAATTTAACCTTACTGCGTGTAACAGTTCACAAATACATAAAATTTATAAGAACAAAAAAAATGAACATACATACATATATATAATTATACATTATAGATACATAATATAATAACCATTAATGTACCTAAATATTTTCATATTGTTATTTTTTTGCACTGCTCGTACAACTAAAAAGTTATATTTTGAGTACGCTGCAACCGTATATGTATCGAAAGACAGAAACGGGACTTGTGACGGCGCGCTCCGTGCGTCGTTGCTGAAGTTCGTGTTTTGCAGTGCGGCTTACTATGCGCGCACAGTGTAAAGAATTTTACACTTCTTGGTATCGCTTGTCCGATGTTTGCGTCTCTTTGTTACTTTAAAAACAATAGAGCGCGAATAATAATGCGGGTGGTCGAGATTGCGCACTACTTGTGTGTGCATTAACATGATTTTAGTGATGTCTTCGGACCGACACGCGGTGGCTCACGGCTGTCGACGTCGTTGGGATGTTGACCGAACTTTATTAAGTAAAAGTATCCGTAGAGAAATCTGCGGAAATATCTAATGTGTTTGTGTTAACAGAGACGTTACATACCATGTCAATAAATATTTTAAGACGCCGAGATTGGTGAAAGTCCGCGCCAATCGAGTCTTAATTACAGAGCGGTAATATTGTTTGTTTAATTGTCTTAAAACAAACGTTGCCCTGAACGGGGTGGACCACTTGGCTCGTTGATCTCAAATCAGATAACTTTGAGGAAGTCAACAGAGTGTGAAACCGATCAGGGGTAAACCTACGAAAGCAGAATGAATGAACGAGGGAGATCTGTTGTTGTTGCGCGGCGTACGAACGAGAGGGCGTTTCGTAATGTCGCGCGTCCGGTGGATTCGATTAAACAATCTCCGCGACCTCAAATTTTATGACCAAATTAACAGAATTGGATGCGTATTGGCTGTAAGTCAAAACGTGAACTAACCCTATGCCGTTTATGAACACAAATACATGTTCATAAGAAATTTAAACTAGGAACAGTTCTCGATCTATCTGCTTTGTAAAAAAAAAATAGAAAGAAAGAGCTCGCGTATGCTTGTCAACTGGATATCAAAACATTTTTTTTTTATTTTTCAAGGGGAAATTCATCATGTATACCCACGGGCCTGGGGCGGCCGGTGGGGTTATGTCGGACTTTTACCGACTAAAACCACCTTGGGGTTCCTTGGGGACTGGAGAAATGAAGTAACGTCTATCCGGGCAGTTGTTCGTAGCCGGACCATTCGCGGAAATCTCCACTCTCTTAAAATCCACCTTGATGAGGCGCGGAGTGTGACCTCCGCGTCATGAAAAGACATGCCAGAAACATATAGCACGTCTCCCCTCGTTGCGCGGTGTTGTGATGACGGCGGACGGCCCCGGTGTCCGCCGCCTATTTTCCATCCCCCATAGCGGGCAGTCAGCGAGGGGCCTCACTTCTGAGGCACCCTATAACTTCTTCTCTGTGGCACAACCTACCGCAGAGTCGGAGGCCGCTTCCACCTGAAAATACCCCGCTGCGACCCGCGTCGGACTTCGTGCGCAGAACCGAGACAGTCATTTTAAAACCTATTCACCTAAAAATGCTAAGTGAACTTAACAGCGAGACTCGAATTTTAAGAGGTTTTAAAAATTACCTACTTTTTATCACATGAACAGCAAGAAACTTCTAGGTATAAATAATTACATTTTTATTTGAGAATAAAAATGTTAGTAAAAAATCACTTGTAAGAGCACATCACTTCATAGCGTCATAATTTTGTAAACATTATTTTTGGCCTGTTTAGTAATACGTTTTTAGGAAGATTTTTATCAATTACGCGTCGTCTAACGAAGTATTCTTTGATGATGTTCGCGTTTTGAAAAGGGCTGAGTTGTAGTCGAAGTTTTCGTGTTTTGTGACGGGATCCGAATACAAAAAGGGGGTGCGTTTCATTGTCAACGTTTTCGGATGGGATCCGGATCCGGATACGAAAATGGGATGCGTTTCAGAGAAATGTGTTAACTACATACATTTCTATCCACATTATCGATAGACATTTACAAAATGTATGGAACTTGTTTAAAAAGCATATTTTTTAAAAATACACGTTTCGAAAGACGAAATCCAAGGCACGAAGGTATAGCGACGGGCACCGACGGCACCGGCACCGTCGCTATTAACCGATTGAATGATTTAGTGAGCTCTTCGGACTGTCACGCGGTGTCTTCACGGCCGACGACGTCGTAGGGAAGTTGACTAAATTTGGTTATTTAGAGGAAGTAAAAGTCGTAACCAAGTATCCGTAAGGAAATCTGCGGATAGATCATCAGTGTTTATGTAGAGACTTACACACAACGTTAATAAATATTTTAAGACGCAGATATGGTTTGGGCGACTGCCAGTATACGCTGACACTATAATAGCGGAAGGTTATCTTACGCCGAACTATCCACTTCATCACATTTACTTTAATAAAGTAAAATCACATCAAACTTAACCGTAAATATTTGTTTGTTAATTATTATAGCTGATATAATTGTCAGGCGTTGTTTTATTTTTATTTTTCCATGGGTTAAGAATACCGCTTCAACATACAAGCGGCTTGGTAAAAGAGAGTTTTAAATAAATAAAATATATAATTTTTTTGCTCAAAATATAAGTATCATGTAAAGGTAGCTTACAGGTTCTATAGTTCTACGTGGTTATACTTTAGTAGGTGTTCGTGAATTCGATCGCCTAGTATACGGTATTATTATTAATAATCTAACTTTTTTTTTATTAGGAAAAAAATACGAAGCATGCTACAATATACATCGGTGAAAACCGTATTAAAATCGGCTTTAGCCGTTTCCGAGATTAGAGTACAACAAACGCAGTATATATATATATATTTTTTTTTTTTTTTTTTCAATTTCTATGAATTTTTTACCTAAACACCTCAAAGTGAAAAGACCTGCATTGAAAGAAACCATACTAATCTGTTCCCCGTTCGGGAACAGGACTAAGTAGGCGATGGCGCGGGGTTCAAAACATCTTCGTTGGCGAAGTTAAAATATCCCGTTATACGCGAAGCTGTTTTGCCGATGTTCGCGTTTTAAAAACACGAATTTGTCTTATACAAAAGAACAACGGTTTTGGCAGGGCGGAGCGAACCTGCAATCTTATGATTCCCTAGACATTTTTGTAGGAATGAAACGTTAAATTCTCAGTATGTCGCAATCGTATACATGTTTTCGAGAGTTGAAATCGAAGGCGCTCAAATTCAATTTCTTTTCAAATTCAGAACATTTATTTACAAGTGACATGGGAACAAGTAAGTCAATGTGAACCAGTTTGAATATGCAAACTCATGTAATTCTGGCGTGTAAAAATTAAATCAAAGCTTTAGTTCTAACAAAAAAAAAACACTACTGTTCTGAACCAACGACAACCGACTCGCTTCGTGGGTTGTTGTTAAATTTTTAAATTTATATCGTGCGTGCTTATACGCCTGCGCAGCTGAGATTGTTTCGTCTTTCGAAAACACAATGGTATCGTTTGTCCGGTTGATGTTCGCACTTCTGTTACTTTAATAACAGAGCGCGAACGCTCAAAATAAATACTTTCGAGTTTATCGGAGATTTCCACACTCGTTGTGTGGTGTATCAATTTAGCAGAGGTTTTTTTTTTTCGTTCGTTCGTATCGGGAGCGCGATTAGCGCGATTGTGTGCCAGCCAGCACACATTGACTCAGTAAAAATGCGCGCAAGAGAGAATGCACACAGACGTATCTGTATGTCTCCTCTGCGTCGTATCTGGAGCCGTCGTATAAATACATACGTTGGAGCCGCCTCCTTATCGAAAAACTCGTCGGTCTGGCGCACATTGCGCCGAGATTCGACGGTGTCGCTAGTAGATATGGTGGTGGTAGCTCCCTGGTTGATGATCCTGCCAGTAGTAGTTATATGCTTGTCTCAGTACAAGCTCTATTAAGGCGAAATCGCGAATGGCTCAATATCAGTTTTGGTTACTTCGGTTACTTGTATAAATAACTGTGGTAATTCTAGAGCTAATACCTGCAATCAGAACTCTGACCAGTGAATGGGATGAGGGCTTTTATTAGATCAAAACCAATCGGCGGAGAGCCTCGCGTTCGAAGTCGTTAATTTTGATGAATCTGGTTAACTTTTGCCTTATCAACTTTCGACGGTAGTTTCTGCGAATACCAAGGTTTCACGGGAAACGGGGAATCAGGGTTCGATTCCGGAGAGGGAGCCTGAGAAACGGCTGCCACATCCAAGGAAGGCAGCAGGCGCGCAAATTACCCACTCCCGGCACGGAGAGGTAGTGACGAAAAATAACTATACGCTCTTACGAGGCCTCGTAATCGGCCTCATATTTTAACGAGGAACAATTGGAAGGCATGTCTGGTGCCAGCTGCCGCGGTAATTCCAGCTCCAATAGCGTATACTAAAATTGTTGCGGTTAAAAAGATCGTAGTTGCATTTGTGCTGCGCGCTGTCGGTGCATGGCATACGCGGTGATACTGACACGTTTGCGGAGCATATTGTCGGTGAGCCGCGACGGTAAAACGTCCGGTTCAATATAACAAATCCTATCGCGGTGCTCTTCAATGAGTGTCGAGATGGGCCGACAATTTTACTTTGAACAAATCTGCTCAAAGCGGGCTCACAAAGCTGCTTGAATATTTCGTGCATGGAATAATAGAATATGATCTCGGTTCTATTTTGTTGGTTTTCAGAACTCCGAGGTAATGATTAATAGGGACAACAGGGGGCTGATTCGGTGGGTAATGGTGCATGGCCGTTCTTAGTTGGTGGAGCGATTTGTCTGGTTAATTCCGGTGACGGAGGAGAGACTCTAGCTTGCTAAATAGGCGCACGAGATTGAGCAATAAAAGGTCTGTGATGCCCTTAAATGTCCTTCGTGCTGGTGATTGGGGAATTCCTAGTAGTTTAGAGTAGGTTTAGGTTTAGAGTAGGTTAGGTTTAGAGTAGGTTAGGTTTAGAGTAGGTTAGGTTTAGAGTAGGTTAGGTTTAGAGTAGGTTAGGTTTAGAGTAGGTTAGGTTTAGAGTAGGTTAGGTTTAGAGTAGGTTAGGTTTAGAGTAGGTTAGGTTTAGAGTAGGTTAGGTTTAGAGTAGGTTAGGTTTAGAGTAGGTTAGGTTTAGAGTAGGTTAGGTTTAGAGTAGGTTAGGTTTAGAGTAGGTTAGGTTTAGAGTAGGTTTAGAGTAGGTTAGGTTAGGTTAGGTTAGGTTTGCAGCCAGGGCCAAGCTCGGCTCGCACGGTCCACCCGTCGCCGAGACGTTGGACCTAGAGTTCCTCCGGGTTGTGCTCTCCACGCTGTTCCCTGATCAGGGAGAGCACACTCCACCGCCCATAGGCGGTCGTGTGACCGCCGGAACCGGGGAGGACGACGGAGCTCCTCCTGTCTCCAGCGGAGAATTAGAGGAGGCCGTAGCCCGTCTTCGCGGCAAGAGCACCGCCCCCGGTCCGGACGGGATACCCGGTCGTGCCTGGGTCTTGGCGTCGGGCGAGTTGGGGGACCGCTGGCGGGCCGTGTTTGACGCTGCCCTGCGAGCGGGGTCCTTTCCTCGCATCTGGAAGGAGGGCAAATTGGTCCTGTTAAGGAAGGAGGGACGTCCCGCGGACTCTCCTTCTGGATTTTTTTTTTTTTTTTTTATTAAATCAAGGCAGCGCTTGGCCGCGATCTCACTTGATGTAAGGTGCAGATGCGGCCGAAGGTGGACCACGCTTACCTAGTAAATGCCCATTCACCCTTGACTTGAAGACCCCGAGATTATAATTATGCGGAAACACTGACGCAGGCAATGAGTTCCACTCCTTAGCAGTTCGGACAAGGAAGGTGGAACTGAACCGCTTCGTGCGCGAACGTGGAACGGCAACCACGAATGGATGAAACCCCTGCCCGCGCCTCGTGGTCCGCAAGTGGAACGGTTCCGGTTGGATCAAATCGAACAGAACAGACGCACACTCTCCATAGTGTAGACGATAGAAAATCGATAGGCATGCTACTTTTCGGCGATGCTGCAGGCTTTGAAGTTGAGACTCCACAAGGGCGTTGTTGCCAATAAGTTTCTTAGCTCGCCTTTCAATCGAGTCCAGTGCAGCCAGTTGATAACGGGCAGACCCATCCCAGAGGTGGCAGCAGTACTCCATGCAGGATCGGACTTGTGCTCTGTATAAGTCAAGGAGCTGTCTCGCAGTGAAGTACCGCCTAACCTTGGAAAGGATGCCCAATTTTCTGGCGGCCGTTTTGGCAATGGACTCGATATGCCTACCAAAGTTCAGATCGGCAGTAAGGTCTACACCAAGGAGTTGGAGGTGGTCAGTGATTGGAACGGTCACTCCCCGAAATGACGGGTTCAGGTCAAATTGACTCCGTTTCGCCGAAAAAAGACACGCTTGGGTTTTTGATTCATTGAATCGCACCAAATTGGCGTCTCCCCAGTCGGAGACAACTTTCAGGGCCTGGTCCAATCTACAGACCATGTCTTCCCTCAGAGAGTGGATTTCCTGGGTACTGGCTCGTGCGTCGGACATATACCTCTTAACCACTGTGCTGTCGTCGGCATATCCAAATGTTCCAGGCATTGCCAACAGGTCATTTATATGCAGCAAAAAAAGAGTGGCTGAGAGTACGGATCCCTGGGGGACACCGGCATTGACACCCAAAAGATCAGAAGAGCATCCGTCAATAACCACTCGTATTGATCTTTCCCCCAGGAAATCAGATATCCAATTACAAAGGCCTGGAGGGATACCGTAGGAAGGAAGCTTGCCTACAAGTCCATCGTGCCAAACCCTGTCGAAGGCCTTTGAGATGTCGAGAGACACGGCAAGTGCCTCGCCGTGCCTCTCGATGGTCTCGCTCCATAGGTGCGTGGCGTATATGAGGAGATCACCAGTAGACCTTCTCTACTGGTGATCAGGCCAATTGTGGCCAGTACTGGGATACAGGCCAATTGTGCTTCTCGACGAGGCGGGCAAATTGTTCGAAAGAATAATTGCCCGCCGTATAATCGGATTGTTGAACTCGGCGGGGCCAGATCTCTCCGACAATCAGTTCGGATTTCGCGCCGGTCGATCTACGATCGACGCCATCCTGCGCCTCAAGAACATCGCGCAGGAAACCGTAGAAAGGGGAGGAGTGGCACTGGCGGTGTCTTTGGACATCTCCAACGCCTTCAACACCCTCCCCTTCAGCTGTATCACGGAGGCGCTTCGGTTCCACCGATTGCCCGCGTATCTCCGGCTGATTGTCGGAGATTATCTGAGGGATCGGAAGATTCTTTGTCCCCGCCGAGACGGGTTCCTGGAGAGGACAATGTCCTGCGGCGTTCCACAGGGATCGGTCCTAGGACCGCTCCTGTGGAACATTGGATTCGACTGGGCGCTGAGAGGCGCCCTACCACCGGACGTGCACGTCGTCTGCTACGCCGACGACACGCTGGTCGTCGCGTGTGCAGACGACTACAAGGCAGTGACGAGCTTGGCTACGGTGAGCGTCACTCTCGTGGCCAAGCGTATCGAGTTGTTGGGCCTGCGGGTGGCACCCGACAAATCCGAGGCCATGCTTTTCCATGGTCCCCGGAAGGGTCCACCGCAGCAGGCCCACATTAAAGTCGGTAATGTAGACGTCGCCGTCGGAGTGCACATGCGCTACCTGGGGCTCACCTTGGACTCCAGGTGGCGATTCCATGAGCACTTCCGACGGCTCAGCCCTAAGCTGATCGGGGCCACCTCGGCGTTGGGTGGCCTCCTGCCAAACCTGGGAGGACCGAGTGTCGGCTGCCGTCGTCTTTTCACGGGGGTGGTGCGCTCCATGGCGCTTTACGGCGCGCCTGTGTGGGCGGACGCCCTGGATCGCCACAACATCACTCTGCTGAGAAGATCTCAGCGAGTGATGGCGACCAGGGTGATACGTGGTTACCGCACAATCTCGTGCGACGCCGCCTGTGTTATGGCGGGTACCCCCCCGTGGGACCTGGAGGCCGAGGTTCTGTCCTCGGTCTATGAAAGTCGAGCGGCAGCTCGCACTCGGGGCGTTGCTGGTCCCTTGCCGGAGGAAGTGCGCCGCACGGCGCAGCGAGTCGCACTGGCGCGGTGGGCCGAGAGGCTCGCCGAGCCAACTGCCGGCGCTCACACCATCCGGGCCATCGCTCCAGTCCTGGAGCAGTGGTGCAGGCGCAGGAAGGGTGTGATCACCTTTAGACTTGCACAGATTCTGTCGGGGCATGGCTGCTTCGGCAGATATCTGTGCAACGTCGCAAGACGCGAGCAGACACCCTCCTGCCACCACTGCGGTGGCCCGGAGGATACGGCGCACCACACGTTAGCAGAATGCCCGGCATGGGACCAGCAACGGGGCGACCTTACGCCCGTTGTAGGTGTAGACCTCTCGCTGCCGGCCGTGGTTCTGTCCATGGTCGGCAGCAGAGAGGCCTGGCAAGCTATGATCTCCTTCAGCGAGGAAGTCCTCTCGCTGAAGGAGGCGGCGGAGCGTGCGAGGGAGGATGCCGCCCTCGCTGACGACATCCGTCGAAAACGATCCGGGAGGCGGAGGAGGCTGTACGGCCGACTCCAAGCGCCCCCGTGATCGGCCGGAGGGTGAGCGGATATGGGGATCCGCTCACCTACTAACCCGGCCCCCGGTGAGACGTGTCCGTGTTCCGGCACGTCTTCACACACTTGCATCCGGAGATGGGGGGACTCTACCATCCCCCACTTTCCGATGAACTTCGGAGGCGCCCGATCGGGCAATCGCTGACGGGAGAGCAGGACGAAATGCTCGCGCTGACACCTCTCTCCCGTCCCACGCGCGCGTGGTAAAGGAACACCGCGGGGTTTTAGTGGGTAGAAGTCCCACATATCCTGCCAGCGCCCCATTGCTGGCAGTGAATCAGGGTCGCTGATTTCCCCGCGTCAAAAAAAAAAAAAAAAAAGGTTAGGTTAGGTTAGGTTTCCTCCGGGTTGTGCTCTCCACACTGTTCCCCGAACAGGGAGAGCACACTCCACCGCCCATGGGCGGTCGAGCGCCCGCACGAACCGGAGACGAAGACGGAGCTCCGCCTATCTCCAGCGGAGAATTCGAGGAGGCCATTGCCCGTCTTCGTGGCAAGACTACCGCCCCCGGTCCGGACGGGATACCCGGTCGTGTCTGGGTCTTGGTATCGGGCGAGTTGGGGAACCGTTGGCGGGCCGTCTTTGACGCTGCCCTGCGAGCCGGGTCCTTTCCTCAAACTTGGAAGGAGGGCAAATTGGTCCTGTTAAGGAAGGAGGGACGTCCCGCGGACTCTCCTTCTGGATACAGGCCAATTGTGCTGCTCGACGAGGCGGGCAAGTTATTCGAGAGAATAATTGCCCGCCGTATCACCGGACATTTGAACTCGGCGGGGCCAGGTCTCTCCGACAATCAGTTCGGTTTTCGCGCGGGTCGATCGACGATCGACGCCATCCTGCGCGTTAAGACCATCGCGCAGGAGACCGTGAAAAGGGGAGGAGTGGCATTGGCGGTCTCTTTGGACATTTCCAACGCCTTCAACACCCTCCCCTTCAGCTGCATCACGGAGGCTCTCCGGTTTCACCGGTTGCCCGCGTATCTCCAGCTGATTGTCGGAGATTACCTGAAGGATCGCAAGATCTTATGTCGTCGCCGAGACGGGACCGTCCTCGAGAGGACCATGTCCTGCGGCGTTCCACAGGGGTCGGTTTTGGACCGCTCCTGTGGAACCTTGGATTTGACTGGGCGCTGAGAGGCGCCCTCCCGGAAAATGTGCACGTTGTCTGCTACGCTGACGACACACTGGTCATCGCGTGTGCAGACAGCTTCAAGGATGTGTCCAGCTTAGCCACGGTGAGCGTTGCTCTCGTGGCTAAGCGCATTGAGCTGCTGGGCTTGCGGGTGGCACCCGAAAAATCCGAGGCCATGCTTTTCCATGGCCCCCGGAAGGGCCCACCGCAGCAAGCCCACATCAAAGTGGGAAACGTGGACGTCGCCGTCGGAGTGCACATGCGCTACCTGGGGCTCACCTTGGACTCCAGGTGGCGATTCCATGAGCACTTCCGGCGGCTTAGCCCAAAGTTGATCGGGGCCACCTCGGCGTTGGGTGGCCTCCTGCCAAACCTGGGAGGACCGAGTGTCGGCTGCCGTCGTCTTTTCACGGGGGTGGTGCGCTCCATGGCGCTTTACGGCGCGCCTGTGTGGGCGGACGCTCTGGATCGCCACAACGTCACGCTCCTGAGAAGATCTCAGCGAGTGATGGCGACCAGGGTGATACGCGGATACCGCACCATATCGTGCGACGCCGCGTGCGTTATGGCGGGTACCCCCCCGTGGGACCTGGAGGCCGAGGTTCTGTCCTCGGTCTACGTTAGTCGAGCGGCAGCTCACACTCGGGGCGTTGCTGGTCCCTTGCCGGAGGAAGTGCGCCGCACGGCGCAGCGAGTCGCACTGGCGCGGTGGGCCGAGAGGCTCGCCGAGCCAACTGCCGGCGCTCACACCATCCGGGCCATCGCTCCAGTCCTGGAGCAGTGGTGCAGGCGCAGGAAGGGTGTGATCACCTTTAGACTTGCACAGATTCTGTCGGGGCATGGCTGCTTCGGCAGATATCTGTGCAACGTCGCAAGACGCGAGCAGACACCCTCCTGCCACCACTGCGGTGGCCCGGAGGATACGGCGCACCACACGTTAGCAGAATGCCCGGCATGGGACCAGCAACGGGGCGACCTTACGCCCGTTGTAGGTGTAGACCTCTCGCTGCCGGCCGTGGTTCTGTCCATGGTCGGCAGCAGAGAGGCCTGGCAAGCTATGATCTCCTTCAGCGAGGAAGTCCTCTCGCTGAAGGAGGCGGCGGAGCGGGCGAGGGAGGATGCCGCCCTCGCCAACGACATCCGTCGTAAACGATCCGGGAGGCGGAGGAGGCTGTACGGCCGACTCCAAGCGCCCCCGTGATCGGCCGGAGGGTGAGCGGATATGGGGATCCGTTCACCTACCAACCCGGCTCCGGTGAAAGACGTGTTCGTGTTCCGGCACGTCTTCCCACACCCAGCCATCCGGGGAGGAGGGAGTCTACCGCCCTCCTCCTACCGATGAAATTTTGTTGGCGCCCGATCGGGCGAACGCTGACGGGAGAGCAGGACGAAATGCTCGCGCTGACACCTCTCTCCCGTCCCATGCGCGCGTGGTAAAGGAACACCGCGGGGTTTTAGTGGGTAGAAATCCCACATATCCTGCCAGCGCCCCATTGCTGGCAGTCGAATCAGGGTCGCTGATTTCCCCGCGTCAAAAAAAAAAAAAAAGGTTAGGTTAGGTTAGGTTGCCACGACTATGGTTTGGCCCAGGCTACCAGGGAGTTTGAGGCGGCGATGGGGGACACCGATTCGGACCCTGAAATATCTGAGTCGGATTTTCGGCTGAATGCCCCCCCGACATCGAGGGCGCAAATCATATCGAAGGGGCTCCGCTGGCTACGGCATGAGAACCGGCGCCTCAGCGGGGAGTTGGAGACCTCCCGAGCAGAGACGGAGGCTCTCAGGCGATCCGGTTCCCAGGAACCTCGCCTTGAGCCCGTGGTTGATGTACAGCCTCCCGAGGAGGTGCCCTTGACAGCAGCTGCTGGTCAGGTGCTGTCGCGAGCAGAATTTTTAGAGACGATGGGGTCTCTCCAGGAGGAGCTCATAGAGCTGGTGACCTCCCTGGTAAGATCGCAGATGGAGTGTTTGCTAGAGCGTCTGGCGGCAGAGGGCAGGCTGCTGCCGGCTCAGCCGACGACGCTTCCGACGGTTGACCTGAGGGAGAACCCCTCGGTGACGACGCTCGCCCCGCCTTCTAATCTGCCCAAGAAGGCGAGAACAGTGAAGACTGCCAAACCCAAGGCCCCCGAGCCTGGGTTGCAGACTGGGCCGCCCACCCAGTCAGGAGGAACCGACGCCACCTGGTCGGAGGTGGTGAGGCGCAAAAAGCGCGCCCCCGCCGCTGCCACTCCAGCTCCGGCTGTAGTAAAAAAGGGTGCAGTGAGGCTCCCAAGGATGCCTACGAAGATGGCCGTGGTGGTGGCCCTCAAACCCGAAGCGGTTGAGGGGGGCGTCACCTATAGTGACGCGATAAAGAGGACGAAGGAGGCGGTTTCGCTGGAGGCCCTCGGGATTGGCCCCGTCCAGTTCCGTACGGGCTTTACCGGCGCGCGAATATTGAGGCTCCCAAAGGAGACTACGCCCGCCCAGGCGGACATGCTGGCGGCTCAAATCAGCTCTGTGCTGGGGGATGAGGCGAAGGTTACGCGCCCGTCCAAAGCAGCCGACATCCGGGTCTCCGGATTGGATGACACGGTGTCGGCTGTAGAGCTGAGGGAAGCCCTGGCGTCGGCCACCGGCTGCCCCCCTGATCAATTCAGGGTGGGCAGGGTGCACCCTGGCGCCAGGGGTATGGGATCGGCTTTCGCCTCGGTTCCCGTGGAGGCCGCCAGGAAACTGGTTGCCGCTGGTCACTTGACTGTAGGATGGAGCTCGGCCTCCATCCAATTGCTGGAGCAGCGCCCCATGCGCTGTTACCAATGCATGGGGCTCGGCCATCCGAGGGCTAGGTGCCCGTCAAGTAAGGACCGCAGCGGTCATTGTTTCCGCTGCGGAAAGGAGGGACACTCCGCTTTCGAATGCGAGGCGGAGTACAACTGCGGCGTGTGCGCTGATGCCGGGCTTCCGGCCGGCCATCGTATGGGGGGCGCTAAATGCTCCCCACCTGTGGTTAAGGGCCGCACCACAGCGGCGCCATCGAATGCCCGTTCTAGGGCTACCCGTGCCGAAAGGGAGGAATTAATGGACATCCTCGGTGTCCATTAAGTCCTCCCTAGACTATCAATAGCTGACGGTTGGGCAGGAGAAGGCGGGTATTAGCCCGTCTTCAAATGTCCTCGGGGACCTGCGCACACAGCCGCTAACTGTGTGTGCCTGCACGGGTCCCCTCCGTCTGGGGATTGCTCCGGTATCTCCGGGCAATCCCCCCTGTTGGCATCAGCCCGGCCAGAAATGGCTGGGCAGCCCGTGAGGGGTGGGTCGGAGCAGTTGGCTCGCCAGAGCCCGTCCACCCCCCGCATTGTGGGCAAGGAGATACCGGGGAGTTTTAGTGGGTAGGGGCAGTTTCGCCTGCTACGTGAGCAACGCGGAGTATACTGTCGACCCCCACATACCCCTGTCGCCTAGCAAGCGGCAGGGGATCAATAAAAGGATTTCTCCTCGACAAAAAAAAAAAAAAAAAAGGTTAGGTTAGGTTAGGTTAGGTTAGGTTCGCCGGAAGCAGGTGCACTGGTGGTGCGAAGAAGTGGCGGATCTTCGTGCCGCCTGCGTAGCCGCCCGCCGCAAATACGCCAGGTGCCGCAGGCGTAGGGACAAGGACCACGAGCTAGAGGCGCGCCTCTACGATGCCTATAGAGGGGCCCGGAAAGCCCTTCAAATCGCTATCCGGGAGGCGAAGGCAAGGTCTCGCGAGCGGATGCTCGAGTCCCTCGACCGAGACCCGTGGGGGCGCCCTTACCGCGCAGCCAGGGCCAAGCTCGGCTCGCACGGTCCACCCGTTGCCGAGACGCTGGACCCAGAGTTCCTCCGGGTTGTGCTCTCCACACTGTTCCCCGAACAGGGAGAGCACACTCCACCGCCCATGGGCGGTCGAGCGATCGCCGTAACCGGGGCCGAAGACGGAGCTCCGCCAATCTCCAGCGGAGAATTTGAGGAGGCCATAGCCCGTCTTCGCGGCAAGAGCAGCGCCCCCGGGCCGGACGGAATACCCGGTCGCGCCTGGGTCTTGGCGTCGGGCGAGTTGGGGGACCGCTGGCGGGCCGTGTTTGACGCTGCCCTGCGAGCGGGGTCCTTTCCTCGCATCTGGAAGGAGGGCAAATTGGTCCTGTTAAGGAAGGAGGGACGTCCCGCGGACTCTCCTTCTGGATACAGGCCAATTGTGCTGCTCGACGAGGCGGGCAAATTGTTCGAAAGGATAATTGCCCGCCGTATAACCGGATTACTGAACTCGGAGGGGCCAGATCTCTCCGACAATCAGTATGGTTTTCGCGCGGGTCGATCAACGATCGACGCCATCCTGCGCGTTAAGACCATCGCGCAGGATACCGTAGAAAGGGGAGGAGTGGCATTGGCAGTCTCTTTAGACATCTCCAATGCTTTTAACACCCTCCCCTTCAGCTGCATTACGGAGGCGCTCCGGTTTCACCGGTTGCCCGCGTATCTCCAGCTGATTGTCGGAGATTATCTGAGGGACCGTAGGATATTGTGTCCTACCCGAAACGGGACGGTCCTCGAGAGGATTATGTCCTGCGGCGTTCCACAGGGGTCGGTCCTAGGACCGCTCCTGTGGAACATTGGATTTGACTGGGCGCTGAGAGGCGCCCTCCCACCGGACGTACACGTCGTCTGCTACGCCGACGACACGCTGGTCGTCGCGTGTGCAGACGACTACAAGTCAGTGACGAGCTTGGCTACGGTGAGCGTCGCTCTCGTGGCCAAGCGTATCGAGTTGTTGGGCCTGCGGGTGGCACCCGACAAATCCGAGGCCATGCTTTTCCATGGTCCGCGGAAGGGTCCACCGCAGCAGGCCCACATTAAAGTCGGTAATGTGGACGTTGCCGTCGGAGTGCACATGCGCTACCTGGGGCTCACCTTGGACTCCAGGTGGCGATTCCATGAGCACTTCCGGCGGCTCAGCCCCAACTTGATTAAGGCCACCTCGGCGTTAGGTAGCCTTCTGCCAAATCTGGGCGGACCGAGTGTCGGCTGTCGCCGTCTCTTCACGGGGGTGGTGCGCTCCATGGCGCTCTACGGAGCGCCTGTGTGGGCGGACGCCCTGGATCGCCACAACGTCACGCTCCTGAGAAGATCTCAGCGAGTGATGGCGACCAGGGTGATACGCGGATACCGCACCATATCGTGCGACGCCGCGTGCGTTATGGCGGGTACCCCCCCGTGGGACCTGGAGGCCGAGGTTCTGTCCTCGGTCTACGATAGTCGAGCGGCAGCTCACACTCGGGGCGTTGCTGGTCCCCTGCCGGAGGAAGTGCGCCGCACGGCGCAGAGAGCCGCACTGGCGCGGTGGGCCGAGAGGCTCGCCGAGCCAACTGCCGGCGCTCACACCATCCGGGCCATCGCTCCAGTCCTGGAGCAATGGTGCAGACGCAGGAAGGGTGTGATCACTTTTAGGCTGGCACAGATTCTGTCGGGGCATGGTTGCTTCGGCAGATATCTGTGCAACGTCGCGAGACGAGAGAGGACACCCTCCTGCCACCATTGTGGTGGCCCGGAGGATACAGCGTACCACACGCTGGCAGAATGCCCAGCATGGGATCAGCAACGGGGCGACCTGACGTCCGTTGTAGGTGGAGACCTATCGCTGCCGGCCGTGGTTCTGTCCATGGTCGGCAGCAAAGAGGCCTGGCAGGCCATGATCTCCTTCAGCGAGGACGTCCTCTCGCTGAAGGAGGCGGCGGAGCGGGCGAGGGAGGATGCCGCCCTCGCTGACGACATCCGTCGAAAACGATCCGGGAGGCGGAGGAGGCTGTACGGCCGACTCCAAGCGCCCCCGTGATCGGCCGGAGGGTGAGCGGATATGGGGATCCGTTCACCTACCAACCCGGCTCCGGTGAAAGACGTGTTCGTGTTCCGGCACGTCTTCCCACACCCAGCCGTCCGGGGAGGAGGGAGTCTACCGCCCTCCTCCTACCGATGAAATTTTGTTGGCGCCCGATCGGGCGAACGCTGACGGGAGAGCAGGACGAAATGCTCGCGCTGACACCTCTCTCCCGTCCCACGCGCGCGTGGCAAAGGAACACCGCGGGGTTTTAGTGGGTAGAAATCCCACATATCCTGCCAGCGCCCCATTGCTGGCAGTCGAATCAGGGTCGCTGATTTCCCCGCGTCAAAAAAAAAAAAAAAGGTTAGGTTAGGTTCCCCCCCTAGGTGGGCCACGACCTTGACGTGGTGGGGGGGCTCAACCCTCGCCAGTTCTTGGCGAGGGGCCAAGAAGGCCCACACCGTGCGCTCCGAGCGGGTTTGAGATACCAAGCCCGTAGCGGAGCGCACATCGGAGGTTCCCCTGGCAGCTTGCTGCCAGGGTTTTTTTTGTTGAGGGTGGGCGGAACTTGTTCCGCCCCCATCGGCGTTCTAATGGCGATAGGGGCGGGATTGGTATCTCTCCCTCTGCCTTCTCGTCTCTGTCGCCAGGGGCTTTTTTTGTTGTTTTTTTTTCAGTTGGAGTTCAGGGGAACAGGGAGGCCATGGAGGGTGGCCCCTGGTCCCCTGCTCTAGTTGGCGGTCGGGCGGGACTTGTCCCGCCCTCTTTTTTGACGGTGGGGGAGCCAATGGACATTGCGGTGTCCATTGAGTCCCCCATTAACATCTCGTAGACGGCCGGGCAGGAGAGGGCGGGCACCAGCCCGTCTTCAAATGTCCTAGGGGACCTGCGCACACAGTTGCTAGCTGTGTGTGCCTGCACGGGTCCCCTACGTCTGGGGATTGCTCGGGTGTCTCCGGGCAATCCCCCCAGTTGGCGTTACCCTAGCCAGCAATGGCTAGGTTGCCCGAGGGGGGTGGGTCGGAGCAGTTGGTTCGCCAGAGCCCGTCCACCCCTCACTCACGGGCGAGGAGACACCGGGGAGTTTTAGTGGGTAGGGGCAGTTCCGTCTGCTACGTGAGCAACGCGGAGTATACTGTCGACCCCCACATACCCCTGTCGCCTAGCAAGCGGCAGGGGATCAATAAAAGGATTTCTCCTCGACAAAAAAAAAAAAAAAAAGGTTAGGTTAGGTTAGGTTAGGTTCCCCCCCTAGGTGGGCCACGACCTTGACGTGGTGGGGGGGCTTACCCTCGTCAGTACGGCGGCGAGGGGACCAAGAAGGCCCACACTGGTAGGTGTGCTCCGAGCGGGCTCCGATCGCAGCGGAGCTCGTAGCGGAGCAGCGCTGAGGCTCCCCTGGCAGCTTGCTGTCAGGGGTTTTAGGGAGGTGTTGCCGCCCCTGCGTCGGGGAGGGGGTCTTTGGGCTACGGTTCCCGGTGACCGCATGGTGCGATACGTGCGGTCCCCGGGTGAATCCGGACCCCAGGGACTGCCTCACACAGGGTCGAGGAGCCGGTCTGCGTCGCTGCGGCGGCGTCGTCCGGCTGTTCCGGGCGCCGGAGCGGGGCATCTGGCGTCCGGGACTTGAGGAGGTTGCAGCCTAGCTGCTGAGAGGTGTGGTGGCCCATTGATGTTCCTGTGGGTCGCCACAGGGAGGTGAGTCCGCAAGGACACGGCGGCGACTATGGGGCCCGGAGATAAGGCCATGCTGTTTTTCCGGGTCTCATATAAGCCGCCGATGGTGGAACATGGGGGGGTTTTAGTGCGGTAGTGCCCGGCGATTGAGCATGTCGCCGGGCGAGTCCCACATACCTCTTCGTCGACTGCCCTAGTCGGCGAAGGGCAATCCGTAAAGAGTGATTTCCCCCCCTCAACAAAAAAAAAAAAAAAAAAGGTTAGGTTAGGTTAGGTTAGGTTAGGTTCCGTGTGCGGTTCCAGATCCGCCATCGGACGCGTCCCCAGGTTGCGGATAGGGGAACGCCCCCCAGATATGGGGGGTACCGGTTTCGGCCGGCGCGGACAAAAACTGGCATGTGGCTGCCTGCTCTTTCTTAAGGGCGGGCATTGCACGGTCACATGAACCCGTAGCCTCACTCTGTGGGGTCGGGGGTCTGGCGCACTGAGCGTCGGATCGCGAGGAAGAAAACCTCTCTAAAAAATCACACACGGAGGGTGAAGCCATGGCTTCTTGTTCAAGAAGCCTACAGCTGTCACCAGTGGACCCTTCATGGGTCGTGGGTTGGCCAGTGGTAGCTGGCGGTCCGTTCTGACCGGACATTGAGGAGGCGCGCGCTTCAGCGCTTTTGATGGGCCCAATGATGGGCCAGCGGAGCCTCGGCTCGTAGTGGCGGGCCTTATAAGGTCCGCGGGCGCGGCGCGTGGTCTAGGCCACCGTCGGGCAAACCGTAACCCCGCACTTGCGGGGCCGGGGGTCTGGCGCACTCAGCGTCGGGCCGCGTGGAAGAAAACCACTATAAAAAATAACCCGAAGCCCAAGCCTAGCGCGCCGAGGGGCTGCATGGCCGGGGGGAACCCGGTCTCAAGCGCTCCTGCGGTCTGTTGGGAAAGGGCCGCAGGTACGCTTCCCAAACAAAATGGAGTATGACAGACAACGAAAAGAGTATGTTGAGCGATCCGGCTAACGCCCGGCGCTTGGGGGTAGCTCGGCCCCCAAGTGGGAAATCAGATACGAGCGGCAAATGCGACCCGCCTTGCCAGCGGCGTCGACCGGTGTCCGGGCCGGTCGATGAGAAATCTGTTACCGGCACCTGCGATTGTGGCGCCTCTAGTCACCCCTGCGTATGGTGTGAGGCCAGGCAGCAGGAGCTCGAGGCCCCAAGAGTGCGCACACGCGCCCAAACGAAGACCAGCGGGAGCAGCAGGGCCGACAGCCCTGTGGTTGTTCTCCGCCGAATGGCGACGCCCACTGTGTCGCCAAGAGACGGAAGCCCAGCAAGCGACGGGGCTGAAGCCAGCCCCAGCTCGCAAGGGCTGGCGAGGGTCCGAGGGGAACCCAACCCCTCGGAGTCCTCGTCATCAGACATGGACACGGTTGTGTCCATGAACAGTGAGGCGGATAACGAGGGTGACGAGTTGGTCCCAATGTCAGGGGACCGACTCAAGCGCAAGAGGGGCAAAGGCCCTTTGGTCCTTTCCCCGGAGTCCTCCGCTGAAGAGCGCCCCAACTCGCAGAAGCGTGGCCGCGGACGCCCTCCCACCACTGGAGAGTACGTCGGCCTCGCTGAGGCGAAGGCCGAAATGGCCCGGGCCCAGCAAGCGGAGCTGAAGCTGCTGGCGGAGCGGGAACTGCTCGCCTCGATGGCCGAGGCTAGAGCCACCCGCTCCCGTCTCTCGGAGATGGAGTCTGAGGATGACGCCGTTGAGTCGTCCTCGCTCATCTTCGAGAGGCTCATGACCAGAGTGGAGGCTATCCGCAAGGTGGCCGACGTCTCCACGAATCTAAAGGGGACATTCGTGAAGGCGCTCCGCGACAACGCTGAGGCGGTTGTCGCGGATGCTAAAAGTCTGGTGGCACTCTCGGCTACCGAGGAGACCGCTGCGCTGCGTCGTGAGCTGAAGGAAGCTCGGGCGCAGAACAAGCGGCTCCAGACGGGGCTCGAAGAGCTGCGGAAGGAGTTTGCGGCCTTTAGATCCGCCGCCCCCTTCGCCGCCTCCGCCGCCTCCGGGACTCCGGCTACGCTGGAGCACCTGGAGGCCATGGAGACGGCCATTATGGACAGGGTCCACACGCGGCTGAGTGCGCGGCTCGCAAACTTGGAGCCGCGCCTGAACCCATCTCCGAGGGAGTGCCCTCCATTGGCCACTCCGAGGGTTCACCCCCCGAAGCCGGCCCCAAGAAAAGACCCTCCTCGTCCTCCTATCGCGCAGCCTAAACCCTCCACCAGCGGGCAAAGGGCTGCGCCGAAGGATGGGCAAACTAGGAGGACGAAAACGAAGGGACAGAAGGCGGCCGCGAAGCGATCGGCCCGCCCGGAACCTCGCCCTCTCCCACCCGCGCCCGCTTCTATGGACCGACCGTGGAGTACGGTGGCCAAAGGGGGGAAGCACAAGGAGACACCTCCGGCTCCCCCCGCTAAGACGAGACCGAGACGGGCCCAACAGCCCTCTCAGAAGAAGGCTGCGAAGCCTCCGAAGACCGCGGCCGTGGTCCTCACCCTGCAGCCCGAGGCTGCTGCAAGGGGAGTGACTTACGCCGAGGTCGTAACGGAGGCCAAGCAAAAAGTGAGCCTGGAGGAGGTGGGCATACCGTATGTCCGGTCTCGTCGGGCGATAACCGGCGCGGTTATCTTTGAGGTCCATGGAACGGACCTCGCCGAGAAGGCGGACGCCTTGGCCGCCAAGCTTCGCGAGCGGATGAGCGCGGAGGTCGTCAGGGTTTCCCGACCGGTCAAGTTGACCGAGTTGCTGGTGTCGGGGCTCGACGACTCCGTCACTCCCGCTGAAGTGGCGGCGGCCATCGCCAAGGTCGGCGGCTGCGCCGTCGAATCGGTGAAGGTGGGCGCCATACGCTTCCCGCGCTTCGGCATGGGGTCGGCTTGGGCGGGATGCCCGGTGACAGCAGCCAAAAAGGTCTTGGAGGGCAGACTGCTGGTGGGGTGGACGGCGGCGAGGGTTAAAGCCCTAGAACCTCGGCAGCTGCGCTGCTTCCGGTGTCTGGAGTCGGGACACGTCAGGGGGCAGTGCACCGCCGCCGTCGACCGTAGCCAGCAGTGCTACCGTTGCGGAAAGGACGGCCATCGTGCGGCCGACTGCCGCTCCGAAGCCAGCTGCTTCCTCTGCGCTGAAGCCGGGAAGCGGCACAACCACCGCTTGGGAAGCCCAAAGTGTTCGGCTCCCAAGCGGACATGGACTCGACGAAGGCCGGCGAATCCTGAGGCTCCGTCCCAGGATAACGCTGACCGCCCACCGAACGGGACGAACGGAGCGCCAATGGACGTATAATTAGTACGTCCATTAAATGCCTCCTGGCGAATATTAACCACTGCGCCGGGGCTCAGGACCTACTGGTCCAGACTCTGGCGCAGTGGGGGATACACGCGGCTATCGTCTCGGAGCCGTATCTGGTCGTCAACCGTGACAACTGGATCGGCGACCGGGACGGAGCCGTCGCCATTGTTTTGACCTCGGGAGAGGGAGCCCACGCCGTCGATCGAACGTACAAGGGTCGAGGGTTCGTTGCCGCCTTTTGCGGAAACATTGTGTACGTGGGTGTCTATTTCTCGCCAAATCGCCCGCTCTCGGAGTTTGAGCGCTTTTTGGCGGAAATGGACATCCTTTTGGGACGGTGTCGTCCGCATCAGGTGCTCGTGGCCGGAGACCTGAATGCGAAGTCGACGGTGTGGGGTTCCGCTTTCACCGACGCGAGGGGCGCAGCTCTGGAGGAGTGGCTCTCCAGCAACAACTTGTGTGTGCTGAACCGGGGCACGGCTAACACGTGCGTGCGGCAACAGGGCGGATCAGTCGTGGACGTATCGTTTGCGTCTCCCGCCCTGGCGCGCCGTGTCCGGGGCTGGGTAGTCGAGGAGGGGGTCGAGACGCTCTCGGATCACCGATACATTCGGTTTTCCATCTCCCCCCACTCGACGGACCCGAACAGCCTGAGTCGTGCCCATTCGGAGATCGGGCCCAAATGGGCACTCAATAAGCTGGAGAGAGACGCCTTCATAGCGGCGTCCCTCGTTGAGTCCTGGAACGTCAAGCCGGAGGAGACCGGTGCGGATCAAGAGGCGCAGTGGTTCCGCGAGGCAATGACGCACGTCTGCGATGTTGCCATGCCTCGCGCGGGCAAGCCGAAGCCCCGTCGGCAGGTGTACTGGTGGTCGCCGGAGCTACAACAGCTCCGGACGACATGTGTCAAGGCACGACGCCGGTACACCCACGCCCGTCGACGCCACAGACCCGCATCGGTCGTGGCTGAACTTTTTGCCGCCTTCCAAGGGGCCAAGAAGGCGCTGAGAGCCGAGATCGGTGCAGCGAAGGAGCGCGCCTGGCAGGAGCTGGTGGACTCTCTCGAGCGGGACCCATGGGGCAGGCCGTATAAGCTTGTAATGAGCAAGCTTCGCCCCTGGGCCCCTCCGTTGTCATCCACGATGAACACGGAGACGCTCGAGAGAGTGGTGGTGAACCTTTTCCCTGCCAGGGCGGAGGGCGGCGCTCCCTTGCCGACGCTGCAGATCCCGGAGGAGGATCCCCCCGAGGTGTCAGAGGGTGAATTGGACAGGGCGGTTCTTCGTCTCAGTGCGAGGAACACAGCGCCCGGTCCCGATGGCATCCCGGGGAGGGCTCTGGTCTTGGCCCTGAAGGAAGGCGGCCTCGGATGTAGATTCCGTGCGCTGCTCACAACCTGTGCGAAGGATGGCCACTTTCCCAGTGAATGGAAGCTAGGTAAGCTTGTCCTCATCCGCAAGCCCGGGCGTCCGGTGGACTCACCATCGGCCTATCGCCCCATAGTCCTGCTGAGTGAGGCGGGTAAATTGTTTGAGCGAGTTATTGCTGCTCGCCTCACTCAACATTTGGAGGAGACCGGGCCGAACTTGGCAGACGTCCAGTTCGGCTTCCGGAGGGGCAGGTCCACCGTGGACGCGATTTCGCGGGTGAGGACCTTAGCGGAGAAGGAAACTGGGAAAGGCGGGGTCGTCCTGGCGGTGTCCCTCGACATCTCCAACGCGTTTAATACTCTGCCACACAGAGTTATCATGGAGGCAATGGGGTACCACGGCTTCCCGGAGTACCTCCGACGACTTGTCGGAGACTATCTCTCGGGTCGCTCGGTCGTGTACCCCACTCGCGTTGGAGATCGTCAGCGAGGAGTGTCGTGCGGTGTTCCGCAGGGGTCGGTTCTCGGGCCGCTCCTGTGGAACATCGGCTACGACTGGGTGCTGCGGGGCGCTACCCTGCGCGGGGTCGACGTCACGTGCTACGCGGACGATACATTGGTGACCGCCCGCGGCGGCACGTACCGTGACGCGGCCCTGTTGGCAACCGCTGGAGTCGCACAGGTTGTGATGCGCATACGGCGCTTGGGACTGACGGTGGCCCTTGAGAAGTCCGAAGCGATCTGCTTCCGTGGGCCTCGCAAGGCGCCACCGCCAGATGCCCACATAATTGTGGGTGGGGTTTCCATCGGCGTCGGGTTGACGCTGAAATATCTCGGCGTCGTACTCGATAGCCGATGGAACTTTCAGGAGCATTTCCGGAGCCTAGCTCCTAAACTCACCGGAGTGGCTTTCGCCTTAAGCAGGCTGATGCCCAACCTGGGCGGACCCAACGTCGGGTGCCGCCGTCTCTTCGCGGGTGTGGTGCGCTCGATGGCCCTGTACGGGGCGCCCATTTGGGTCGACTCACTGTCGACCCAAAACCTGACCGTGCTGCGTCGCCTGCAGCGGGTCATGGCGTCCCGGGTCATCAGAGCGTATCGCACCACCTCGTGGAGAGCGGCGTGCGCGATCGCCGGCACGCTTCCCTGGGAGTTGGATGCTGCGGTTCTCGCAGCGGTCTACAGTAGGACCGCGGATGCGAGGGCCCGCGGCGCGAGTCCACTCCCGGAGGGGGTGCAGCGCTGGAGGAGGGAGCTCCAGGAGGAGGCACTCGAGCGCTGGCGCGACGATTTGATGCAGGCGGGGTACGGTATCCGCACCACGTCTGCGATCGCGCCGGTGCTGAACGAGTGGGTGAGCAGGCGGACCGGCTCGCTCTCTTTCCGGCTTGTGCAGGTGCTTACGGGGCATGGTTGCTTCGGAAGGTACCTGTGCAACGTCGCGGGGAGGGAGCCGACCACCGTCTGCCACGAGTGCGGAGCTGCTGATGACACGGCGCAACACGTTTTGGAGGTTTGCCCAGGTTGGGACACGGAGAGAGCGGCTCTGACGGCAGTCGTGGGACGGGACTTGTCCCTACCCGCTGTCGTCAGAGCAATGGTTGACAGCCCTGACTGCTGGAATGCAGTCAGGCTATTCTGCGAAGCGGCCCTGAGTGGTAAAGAGGCCGGGGAGCGGTCCCGCGAAGAGGACCCCCAGGCGGACCCACTCAGGCGCCGAAAACTTGGAAGGCGTCGCCGCGCTTACGCCGCGACGCACACGGATTAGTGACTACCGGGCGTCAGGTAGGACAACTGGCGCCCGGCTAACTCGGATTGACGGAGTGGCGACCTAGGTATGCTCCCTAGGTCGCTACCAAAGAGCAGAGCCCAGCGACGGGCGAAGCGGTGTGCGGGTTCCGCAGACATGGCCTCGCTGTTATTCGGACCCGCACATCACCGCTGATGGTGGAGCATGGGGGGGTTTTAGTGGGTATTACCGGCACCTCTGCCGGTCGAGTCCCACACTCCCCCCTCGTCGACGCGTCCTACGTCGGCGAGGGGGGCCAGTCCGTAAACGTGATTTCCCCTCCTCAAAAAAAAAAAAAAAAAGGTTAGGTTAGGTTAGGTTAGGTTAGGTTAGGTTAGGTTAGGTTAGGTTAGGTTAGGTTAGGTTCTGCCACCACTGCGGTGGCCCGGAGGATACGGCGCATCACACGCTGGCAGAATGCCCGGCATGGGACCAGCAACGGGGCGAGCTTACGCCAGTTGTAGGTGTTGACCTCTCGCTGCCGGCCGTGGTTCTGTCCATGGTCGGCAGCAGAGAGGCTTGGCATGCGATGATCTCCTTCAGCGAGGAAGTCCTCTCGCTGAAGGAGGCGGCGGAGCGGGCGAGGGAGGATGCCGCCCTCGCTGACGACATCCGTCGTAAACGATCCGGGAGGCGGAGGAGGCTGTACGGCCGACTCCAAGCGCCCCCGTGATCGGCCGGAGGGTGAGCGGATATGGGGATCCGCTCACCTACTCACCCGGCCCCCGGTGAAAGACGTGTCCGTGTTCCGGCACGTCTTCACACACTCGCATCCGAGAGGGGGGGACTCTACCATCCCCCCTCTTTCCGATGAACTTCGGAGGCGCCCGATCGGGCAATCGCTGACGGGAGAGCAGGACGAAATGCTCGCGCTGACACCTCTCTCCCGTCCCACGCGCGCGTGGCAAAGGAACACCGCGGGGTTTTAGTGGGTAGAAATCCCACATATCCTGCCAGCGCCCCATTGCTGGCAGTGAATCAGGGTCGCTGATTTCCCCGCGTAAAAAAAAAAAAAAAAAGGTTAGGTTAGGTTAGGTTAGGTTAGGTTAGGTTAGGTTACGGTTCCGGTCGCTGCTGGCAAGCCCCCTGCCAAGGCCAGCAAACCTGCGGCCAAGGCGAAGGCCAGCGAAGAGGCCAGGCGAAAGCTTCGCCCTCCGCGCTCAGCGGCCGTGGTCCTCACCCTAGGGCCTGAGGCCGGCAAGAAGGGCGCCAATTATGAGACCATAATTAAGGAGGCGAGGAGGAGGCTGGACCTCCCCTCCATCGGTATCGGCTCACTCCAGGTGAGGGCCTCCAAGGCGGGCGCCCGGGTCTTTGAGATTCCGGGCAAAGACAATAGTGGGGCGGCAGAAGCGCTGGCGTGTAAACTCCGCCAGTTCTTCGAGCCGGATGTTGTAAAGATAACAACGCCCCAGAAATGCGCTGAGTTGCGCATTTCTGGCCTCGACGACTCCGTCTCGGCGGAGGAAGTCGCGGAGGCGGTGTCTCGCGTGGGCGGTTGCCCGGCAGACACCATTAAGACCGGTCAGGTCCGCGCTGGCTCACTGGGGATGGGCTCGGTGTGGGTCTCGTGTCCGGTCGAAGCTGCGAAGAAAGTCGCCGACGGCAAGCGACTTTTAGTGGGCTGGGTGTCGGCCCAAGTAAAGGTGCTGCCCCAGCGGAAGCTTCGCTGCTTCCGATGCCTGCAGACCGGACACGTGGCCCCCAAGTGCCAAGCCGAGGAGGACCGCAGCGGTGCATGCTTCCGCTGCGGAAAGGATGGCCACAAGGCCTTCCAATGTTCAGATCCCCCCCACTGCGCCCCCTGTGCCGCAGCGAAGAAAAGGGCGGACCACCCTGTTGGCAGTCGAGGCTGCAAAGCTCCTGCCAACAAGGGTAAGAAAAACACCAAAGCGGGCGGTACATCCGCCGCCGCGGATAACGCTGCACGCGAGGAGGGGATGGAAACGGCTCCGTAATGGACAACGTCCCTTACGTCCGTCTCCTCCAAGCGAACATCAACCACTGCGCCGGGGCTCAGGATCTCCTCCTCCAGTCCATGGCGCAGTGGTCGATTGACGTCGCGGTGGCGGCGGAGCCGTACTATGTACCGCCCCGCCCCAACTGGGCATCGGACTCGGCATCCACGGTTGCGATCGTGGGTGCCACTGGCTCTGCCCCTCTTCGAGTGGCCGAGAGAGGCCAAGGATTTGTTGCCGTTGAGTGGGGCGCGGTTTTGCTCGTCGGAGTTTATTTCTCCCCTAACCGCGCCCTCGCCGAGTTCGAGGTCTTTCTCGGCAACTTGGAGAGAGCAATTCTCCGTGCGAGACTCCCGGTCATGGTCCTGGGGGATCTCAACGCGAAGTCCACGGCGTGGGGCTGTCCCGTTTCGGGCGCACGAGGCGACGCCGTCGTGGATTTCCTAGCCTCCGCGGGGCTAGTGCTCCTCAATCGCGGCACGGTTAACACCTGCATTCGGCACAACGGTGGCTCGATAGTGGACATATCGTTCGCTAGTCGGGCCATCGCCGATCGTGTCCGCGATTGGGGCGTGCTGGAGGGCGTTGAGACCCTCTCGGACCATCGCTATGTCCGGATGGAGATAACCGGCACCCTGCGTACAGACGATTTGTCTCCGCGGCGTCGGCGTGGACGGTCCCAGCGATTCCCCCGCTGGGCTCTGACGAGACTCGACAAGGACCTCCTTGTCGAGGCGGCTATCGTCCAGGATTGGGTTTCGCGAGAGCCCAGCGAGGACTTGTCGGTCGAAGACCAGGCGCTCGGCATGCGCGTCGCCATGACCACTGTGTGCGATGCCGCCATGCCGCGTGCCGGACCACGTCCGCACCGAAGACAGGTGCACTGGTGGTGCGAAGAGGTGGCAGATCTACGTGCCACGTGCGTAGCCGCCCGTCGCAAATACGCAAGGTGCCGTAGGCGTAGGGTCAAGGACCCCGAGATGGAGGCGCGCCTCTACGATGCGTACAGAGGGGCCCGGAAAGCCCTTCATATCGCAATCCGGGAGGCGAAGGCGCGGTCTCGCGAGCGGATGCTCGAGTCCCTCGACCGAGACCCGTGGGGGCGCCCCTATCGTGCAGCCAGGGCCAAGCTCGGCTCGCACGGTCCACCCGTCGCCGAGACGTTGGACCTAGAGTTCCTCCGGGTTGTGCTCTCCACGCTGTTCCCTGATCAGGGAGAGCACACTCCACCGCCCATAGGCGGTCGTGTGACCGCCGGAACCGGGGAGGACGACGGAGCTCCTCCTGTCTCCAGCGGAGAATTAGAGGAGGCCGTAGCCCGTCTTCGCGGCAAGAGCACCGCCCCCGGTCCGGACGGGATACCCGGTCGTGCCTGGGTCTTGGCGTCGGGCGAGTTGGGGGACCGCTGGCGGGCCGTGTTTGACGCTGCCCTGCGAGCGGGGTCCTTTCCTCGCATCTGGAAGGAGGGCAAATTGGTCCTGTTAAGGAAGGAGGGACGTCCCGCGGACTCTCCTTCTGGATACAGGCCAATTGTGCTTCTCGACGAGGCGGGCAAATTGTTCGAAAGAATAATTGCCCGCCGTATAATCGGATTGTTGAACTCGGCGGGGCCAGATCTCTCCGACAATCAGTTCGGATTTCGCGCCGGTCGATCTACGATCGACGCCATCCTGCGCCTCAAGAACATCGCGCAGGAAACCGTAGAAAGGGGAGGAGTGGCACTGGCGGTGTCTTTGGACATCTCCAACGCCTTCAACACCCTCCCCTTCAGCTGTATCACGGAGGCGCTTCGGTTCCACCGATTGCCCGCGTATCTCCGGCTGATTGTCGGAGATTATCTGAGGGATCGGAAGATTCTTTGTCCCCGCCGAGACGGGTCCGTCCTGGAGAGGACAATGTCCTGCGGCGTTCCACAGGGGTCGGTCCTAGGACCGCTCCTGTGGAACATTGGATTCGACTGGGCGCTGAGAGGCGCCCTACCACCGGACGTGCACGTCGTCTGCTACGCCGACGACACGCTGGTCGTCGCGTGTGCAGACGACTACAAGGCAGTGACGAGCTTGGCTACGGTGAGCGTCGCTCTCGTGGCCAAGCGTATCGAGTTGTTGGGCCTGCGGGTGGCACCCGACAAATCCGAGGCCATGCTTTTCCATGGTCCCCGGAAGGGTCCACCGCAGCAGGCCCACATTAAAGTCGGTAATGTGGACGTCGCCGTCGGAGTGCACATGCGCTACCTGGGGCTCACCTTGGACTCCAGGTGGCGATTCCATGAGCACTTCCGACGGCTCAGCCCTAAGCTGATCGGGGCCACCTCGGCGTTGGGTGGCCTCCTGCCAAACCTGGGAGGACCGAGTGTCGGCTGCCGTCGTCTTTTCACGGGGGTGGTGCGCTCCATGGCGCTTTACGGCGCGCCTGTGTGGGCGGACGCCCTGGATCGCCACAACATCACTCTGCTGAGAAGATCTCAGCGAGCGATGGCGACCAGGGTGATACGTGGTTACCGCACAATCTCGTGCGACGCCGCCTGTGTTATGGCGGGTACCCCCCCGTGGGACCTGGAGGCCGAGGTTCTGTCCTCGGTCTATGAAAGTCGAGCGGCAGCTCGCACTCGGGGCGTTGCTGGTCCCTTGCCGGAGGAAGTGCGCCGCACGGCGCAGCGAGTCGCACTGGCGCGGTGGGCCGAGAGGCTCGCCGAGCCAACTGCCGGCGCTCACACCATCCGGGCCATCGCTCCAGTCCTGGAGCAGTGGTGCAGGCGCAGGAAGGGTGTGATCACCTTTAGACTTGCACAGATTCTGTCGGGGCATGGCTGCTTCGGCAGATATCTGTGCAACGTCGCAAGACGCGAGCAGACACCCTCCTGCCACCACTGCGGTGGCCCGGAGGATACGGCGCACCACACGTTAGCAGAATGCCCGGCATGGGACCAGCAACGGGGCGACCTTACGCCCGTTGTAGGTGTAGACCTCTCGCTGCCGGCCGTGGTTCTGTCCATGGTCGGCAGCAGAGAGGCCTGGCAAGCTATGATCTCCTTCAGCGAGGAAGTCCTCTCGCTGAAGGAGGCGGCGGAGCGGGCGAGAGAGGATGCCGCCCTCGCTGACGACATCCGTCGAAAACGATCCGGGAGGCGGAGGAGGCTGTACGGCCGACTCCAAGCGCCCCCGTGATGGGCCGGAGGGTGAGCGGATATGGGGATCCGCTCACCTACTAACCCGGCCCCCGGTGAAAGACGTGTCCGTGTTCCGGCACGTCTTCACACACTTGCATCCGGAGATGGGGGGACTCTACCATCCCCCCCACTTTCCGATGAACTTCGGAGGCGCCCGATCGGGCAATCGCTGACGGGAGAGCAGGACGAAATGCTCGCGCTGACACCTCTCTCCCGTCCCACGCGCGCGTGGTAAAGGAACACCGCGGGGTTTTAGTGGGTAGAAATCCCACATATCCTACCAGCGCCCCATTGCTGGCAGTGAATCAGGGTCGCTGATTTCCCCGCGTAAAAAAAAAAAAAAAAAAGGTTACGGTTCCGGTCGATCACCCACCCGCCCAGTGGGTCGATCCCGGGTAAAATCCGGGAGACCAAGGACTTCCTAGCCAGCTGTCCGAGGTCCCCGGTTCCGGTCGAGTCCGCACGTGGGCGACGCGCGTGCGGCTCCCGGGTAAAATCCGGACCCCGAGACTGCCTCACACGGGGTCGAGGAGCTGGTGGGCGTCGCTGCGGCGGCGTCGACCGGCTGTTCCGGGCGCCGGAGTGGGGCGTCTGGCGTCCGGGACTTGAGAGGTACGCAGCCTGGCTGCTAGCGAGAGGTGTGGTGGCCCATTGATGTTCCTGTGGGTCGCCACAGGGAGGTGAGTCCGGAAGGACACGGCGGCGATTATGGGGCCCGGAGATAAGGCCTAGCTGTTTTTCCGGGTCTCATATCTGCCGCCGATGGTGGAACATGGGGGGGTTTTAGTGCGGTAGTGCCCGGCGACGGGGCGTGTCGCCGGGCGAGTCCCACATACCCCTTCGTCGACTGCCCTAGTCGGCGAAGGGCAATCCGTAAACAGTGATTTCCCCCCCTCAACAAAAAAAAAAAAAAAAGGTTAGGTTAGGTTAGGTTCCCCCCCCACCTCAGGGTGCTCACATCAAAGTGGGTAATGTGGACGTCGCCGTCGGAGTGCACATGCGCTACCTCGGGGTCACCTTGGACTCCAGGTGGCGATTTCATGAGCACTTCCGGCGGCTTAGCCCAAAGTTGATCGGGGCCACCTCGGCGTTGGGTGGCCTCCTGCCAAACCTGGGAGGACCGAGTGTCGGCTGCCGTCGTCTTTTCACGGGGGTGGTGCGCTCCATGGCGCTTTACGGCGCGCCTGTGTGGGCGGACGCCCTGGATCGCCACAACGTCACGCTCCTGAGAAGATCTCAGCGAGTGATGGCGACCAGGGTGATACGCGGATACCGCACCATATCGTGCGACGCCGCGTGCGTTATGGCGGGTACCCCCCCGTGGGACCTGGAGGCCGAGGTTCTGTCTTCGGTCTACGTTAGTCGAGCGGCAGCTCACACTCGGGGCGTTGCTGGTCCCTTGCCGGAGGAAGTGCGCCGCACGGCGCAGCGAGTCGCACTGGCGCGGTGGGCCGAGAGGCTCGCCGAGCCAACTGCCGGCGCTCACACCATCCGGGCCATCGCTCCAGTCCTGGAGCAGTGGTGCAGGCGCAGGAAGGGTGTGATCACCTTTAGACTTGCACAGATTCTGTCGGGGCATGGCTGCTTCGGCAGATATCTGTGCAACGTCGCAAGACGCGAGCAGACACCCTCCTGCCACCACTGCGGTGGCCCGGAGGATACGGCGCACCACACGTTAGCAGAATGCCCGGCATGGGACCAGCAACGGGGCGACCTTACGCCCGTTGTAGGTGTAGACCTCTCGCTGCCGGCCGTGGTTCTGTCCATGGTCGGCAGCAGAGAGGCCTGGCAAGCTATGATCTCCTTCAGCGAGGAAGTCCTCTCGCTGAAGGAGGCGGCGGAGCGGGCGAGGGAGGATGCCGCCCTCGCCAACGACATCCGTCGTAAACGATCCGGGAGGCGGAGGAGGCTGTACGGCCGACTCCAAGCGCCCCCGTGATCGGCCGGAGGGTGAGCGGATATGGGGATCCGTTCACCTACCAACCCGGCTCCGGTGAAAGACGTGTTCGTGTTCCGGCACGTCTTCCCACACCCAGCCATCCGGGGAGGAGGGAGTCTACCGCCCTCCTCCTACCGATGAAATTTTGTTGGCGCCCGAACGGGCGAACGCTGACGGGAGAGCAGGACGAAATGCTCGCGCTGACACCTCTCTCCCGTCCCATGCGCGCGTGGTAAAGGAACACCGCGGGGTTTTAGTGGGTAGAAATCCCACATATCCTGCCAGCGCCCCATTGCTGGCAGTCGAATCAGGGTCGCTGATTTCCCCGCGTCAAAAAAAAAAAAAAAAGGTTAGGTTCCCCCCTTAGGTGGGCCACGACCTTGACGTGGTGGGGGGGCTTACCCTCGTCAGTACGGCGGCGAGGGGACCAAGAAGGCCCACACTGGTAGGTGTGCTCCGAGCGGGTTCCGTGTGGCGGAACTCGTGGCGGAGCAACTTGGAGGCGGAGCTTTTTTACGGAGCAGTGGCCCTTGGGCCCCTGCTCTTGTTGAGAGGGCTGGGCGGGACTTGTCCCGCCCTCATTTGATGATAGGGGTGCTCATAGGAGCGCCCTTTCCTTGAGGTGGCCCTGGCGGCTGGGGCGGGCGTTGGTATCCCTCTCTATGCCTCGCTCGTCAGCGGTCGTCAGGGGTTTTTTCGGAGTTCAGGGGAACAGGAAGGCCTGGAGGGGTGGCTCCTGGTCCCCTGCTCGTGTTGGTTTTGGGGCGGGACTTCCTTCGTTTGCTTCGGCGTTGCCCTGGCGACTGGGGCGGGAGTTGGTATCCCTCTCTATGCCTCTCTCGTCAGCTGTCGTCAGGGATTTCGGGTTCAGGGGAACAGGAAGGCCTGGAGGGGTGGCTCCTGGTCCCCTGCTCACTCGGAGGGAGTCTCGCCCACGTTGCAGAGGCTTGGAGGTGGGGGAGCCAATGGACATTGCGGTGTCCATTGAGTCCCCCATTAACATCTGTAGTCGGCCGGGCAGGAGAAGGCGGGCACCAGCCCGTTTTCAAATGTCCTAGGGGACCTGCGCACACAGTTGCTAGCTGTGTGTGCCTGCACGGGTCCCCTCCGGCTGTTCCGGGCGCCGGAGTAGGGTATCTGGCGTCCGGGACTTGAGTAGGTTGCAGCTTAGCTGCTGGGAGGTGTGGTGGCCCATTGATGTTCCTGTGGGTCGCCACAAGGAGGTGAGTCCGCAAGGACACGGCGGCGGTTATGGGGCCCGGAGATAAGGCCTCGCTGTTTTTCCGGGTCTCATATAAGCCGCCGATGGTGGAACATGGGGGGGTTTTAGTGCGGTAGTGCCCGGCGATGGGGCATGTCGCCGGGCGAGTCCCACATACCCCTTCGTCGACTGCCCTAGTCGGCGAAGGGCAATCCGTAAACAGTGATTTCCCCCCCTCAACAAAAAAAAAAAAAAAAAGGTTAGGTTAGGTTAGGTTAGGTTAGGTTAGGTTAGGTTAGGTTAGGTTAGGTTAGGTTAGGTTAGGTTAGGTTAGGTTAGGTTAGGTTAGGTTAGGTTAGGTTAGGTTAGGTTAGGTTAGGTTAGGTTAGGTTAGGTTAGGTTAGGTTAGGTTAGGTTAGGTTAGGTTAGGTTAGGTTAGGTTAGGTTAGGTTAGGTTAGGTTAGGTTAGGTTAGGTTAGGTTAGGTTAGGTTAGGTTAGGTTAGGTTAGGTTAGGTTAGGTTAGGTTAGGTTAGGTTATTGCTGGAGCAGCGCCCCATGCGCTGCTACCAATGCATGGGGCTCGGCCATCCGAGGGCCAGGTGCCCGTCTAGTAAGGACCGCAGCGGGCATTGCTTCCGCTGCGGAAAAGAGGGTCACTCCGCCTTCGAATGTGAGGCGGAGTACAATTGCGGCGTCTGTGCCGATGCCGGGCTTCCGGCCGGCCATCGTATGGGGGGCGCTAAATGCTCCCCACCTGTGGTCAAGGGCCGCACCACAGCGGCGCCATCGACTGCCCGTTCTAGGGCTACCCGTGCCGAAAGGGAGGAACTAATGGACATTCTTGGTGCCCATTAAGTCCTCCCTAGACTTTCAATAGCTGACGGTTGGGCAGGAGAAGGCGGGTATTAGCCCGTCTTCAAGTGTCCTCGGGGACCTGCGCACACAGCCGCTAACTGTGTGTGCCTGCACGGGTCCCCTCCGTCTGGGGATTGCTTGCGTATCTCCGGGCAATCCCCCCCCTGTTGGCGCCAGCCTAGCCAGAAATGGTTGGGCAGCCCGTGAGGGGTGGGTCGGAGCAGTTGGTTCGCCAGAGCCCGTCCACCCCCCGCATTGTGGGCAAGGAGATACCGGGGAGTTTTAGTGGGTAGGGGCAGTTCCGCCTGCTACGTGAGCAACGCGGAGTATACTGTCGACCCCCACATACCCCTGTCGCCTAGCAAGCGGCAGGGGATCAATAAAAGGATTTCTCCTCGACAAAAAAAAAAAAAAAAAAAAAGGTTAGGTTAGGTTAGGTTAGGTTAGGTTAGGTTAGGTTAGGTTAGGTTAGGTTAGGTTAGGTTAGGTTAGGTTAGGTTAGGTTAGGTTAGGTTAGGTTAGGTTAGGTTAGGTTAGGTTAGGTTAGGTTAGGTTAGGTTAGGTTAGGTTAGGTTAGGTTAGGTTAGGTTAGGTTAGGTTAGGTTAGGTTAGGTTAGGTTAGGTTAGGTTAGGTTAGGTTAGGTTAGGTTAGGTTAGGTTAGGTTAGGTTAGGTTAGGTTAGGTTAGGTTAGGTTGAGGGGAAAATTTCACTTGACGATACTCTACTTGATGTGCTATCCGATAGATTGAGGGTCCCTTGTTCTGCTCCGCCGATCAGATTGACGGATTGATGTGACTGATGCCCTTTTCTGGGCTTCTTTCGGATCAGTCCCGAAATTTCATCCGGCCGTAATTTTGCTGTTTGTTGACGGATCTTGTCGCGGTTTGTTTCATTGGCAGCCTTTTTCAAGGCTCCTTGGGGTGGCCCGCGGCAATTTTCAGTATTTTTTGTTGTTTTGTTGTTTTTCTGTGTTGTTTATTTTTGTCTATTTTGTTCGTTTTTTTCTACCAAATTTCGCAAAATTAGATTTTGTTGAAATTTGGTATTTCCTCATTTTTTCTCGCGTAGTTTCGGACGGTGCCGGAAAATCGGAAATTTCCGGATTTCCGGAAATTTTTGGTTGGCCGGCGCTGCTCCATTTTTCGTCGTTCGGCGGTGTGTGGCGGCTCGTTTGAGGCCTTTTTGAAGGCTTCATCGGACTGCCCACATCAGCTGCCTCTGTCGTAGTTGTTTTAGTTTCTATTGTAAATTGTTGGTTTTCATTTTCGGTTTTGTAAAGTTTTCTTTGTAAATATCTCTGGCCCTAGTGGGCAGTTCCGCTTGGGGGGCGGTTCATTAGAAGCGCCTTCCAGGCCCCCTCCGGACGGCGCGCCGGTTCCGGAATTTTCCGGTTTCCTCGGAAATTTCTCTGGACCGGCGTTTCCGGAATTCCGGAGTTTTACGGTTTTTGGGCGGCTCGGAAGAAGCCTTTTTAAAGGCGCTTTCAGCCTACCCAAACCCGCTTTTGTTAGCTTTTGTAGTTTTTAAGTTATTGTCGATTATTTGTTTTTAGGTTAAGGTCGTTGTAAATTTTTCTGCGAATTGTTCGGTTTTTAGTTGTTTTGGCCCCCCCTCTAGGCAGGGGTGGCCTCTCCAACCCACTCAGAGGTCGACAGGGCCGTCGTTTGGCCCATGTCCGACTCCATGTCGAACCAGCCGTCGCGTAACACTCGTCAGCAGGTGCGCAAACGACGTGCGATGGAGAAGAGTGCCTTAGGTTCCTCCTCTCGATCTTCGTCGGCGTCGGACTCGCCTATGGAAGATGTGCTGGATTTCTCCGAAGCTGAAGAGTTGGGGTACCTTCCCAAATATTTGAAGAAGTCGAAGGGCCGTGGTAAACCACAGCCCCCTGACTATAGCCATGATGTTGGCTTGGCTGAGGCCCGCAGGGATCGAAGGTCGCTCGATACGGACTCTGAGTTCGATGCTCGAGTAGAAGCTGGCGACATACAATCGGTGGGATCAGATGACCTTCCTCTTGGCTCCTTAGAGGGACTGACCAAAAGCGCTGAGGAGAGTGCTGGCGTAATCTTTGAGGTTGTTCGGAAGTCGACCAACCTCAAAGGAACAAGCGTGAAGAAGATTAGGGAGGCCACCTACTCAATTTTGGAGGTGGTAAAGGCTGTGGCGGCACGTCAGTCGACGGCTCGTCGGATTAATAGGCGCTTTCGCGCAAAGTTGGAGTCAATCCAAAAGGAAGTGGTCGCGCTAAGGCGGTCGTTGGCAGAAACGTCCCGCCCCGAGCCGGTAGCGGAGCCACACCGGGAGGAGTTACCCAAAACAGTGGCCGAGGGTCAGACTCTGTCGCGGGCGGAATTCTTAGAGGCTTTTGATGCGCTGCAGAACGAGTTACTGGACCATGTTGGGGGCATGGTCAGCGACCGCTTTGAAGCCCTCCAGACTGATGGGAGGTTGCTCCTGGCCCAGCAGCCTCAGTCGCCAGTAATGGCGGTCAGACGCCCGAAGGACTGCGCAGCGGCCCTTCCACACACAGATGTTGTGACTACACTCACCCCTCCGGCTAATCTGCCGAAGAAGGCGAGGGCCGCTAAGGTGGCCCCTCCTTCCGCTCGCAAAGCTCCAGAGCTGCCAGCTGTTCCACCCAACCAGACGGATGAAACTGCCACCCCCTGGACGGAGGTGGTAAAGAGAAAGAAAGCCGCTCCTGTCGCTGCTGCTTCGGCACCGACAACGGCTAAAGCCGCCCCCAAGCTCCCGAGGGAGCGCAAGAAGATGGCTGTGGTGGTGGCCCTCCAACCGGATGCGGTTAAGAGGGGCGCCACCTACAACCAAGCCATCCAACTGGCAAAGGAGTCGGTCTCACTTGAGGCACTTGGCATTGGCCCAGTGCAATTTCGCACCAGCTTCACGGGAGCTCGCATACTCGAGCTCCCTAAGGAGACGACGCCCGCGCAGGCGGACCAGTTGGCGGCGCAGATAAGTGCGGTTCTGGGGGACGAGGCGAGGGTGACCCGCCCCGTCAAATCGGTCGATATCCGGGTCGTCGGTCTGGACGACTCGGTGTCGGTCGAGGAGTTGAGGACAGCTCTGGCTTTGGCCACTGCCTGCCCCCCTGAACATTTCAGGGTGGGCAAGGTTCATCCCGGAGCGAGAGGGGTCGGGTCGGCTTTCGTCTCGTGCCCCCTAGAAGCCGCCAGAAAACTGGTTACTGAGGGCAATATAACGGTGGGCTGGAGCTCAGCCTCCGTTAAGCTGCTGGAACAGCGCCCCATGCGTTGTTTTAGATGCATGGGGTTGGGCCATCCTTCGGTAAGGTGCCCGTCTAGGAAGGACCGCAGCGGACTCTGTTTCCGCTGCGGATTGGAGGGCCACAAGGCAATTGACTGCGAGTCCGCATTCAACTGCGGAGTTTGTGTCGACGCTGGCCTCCCGGCCGGCCATCGCATGGGGGGCATGAGTTGCTCCCCCCCTGTAGTTAAGGGTCGCATGGAAGCGGCACCACAGCCACGTAGACCTGGGGCTACCCGCGCAACGGGGGAGCCAATGGACACCATCGGTGTCCATTGAGTCCCTCATTGACACCATAGCAGACGGCTGGGCAGGAGAAGGCGGGCACTAGCCCGTCTTCAAATGTCCTCGGGGACCTGCGCACACAGCTGCTAACTGTGTGTGCCTGCACGGGTCCCCTCCGTCTGGGGATTGCTCCGGTGTCCCCGGGCAATCCCCCGTTGGCGTTGGCCTAGCCAGAAATGGTTGGGCCGCCCGAGGGGGGTGGGTCGGAGCAGTTGGTCCGCCAGAGCCCGTCCACTCCCCACTTATGGGCAAGGAGACACCGGGGAGTTTTAGTGGGTAGGGGCAGTTCCGCCTGCTAAGTGAGCAACGCGGAGTATACTGTCGACCCCCACATACCCCTGTCGCCTAGCAAGCGGCAGGGGATCAATAAAAGGATTTCTCCTCGACAAAAAAAAAAAAAAAAAAAAAAAAAAAGGTTAGGTTAGGTTAGGTTAGGTTTTTTTTTTTTTTTTTTATGTTTTCCCGCGGAGGGTACGCCGCCCCCGCGGGGAGTATATTAGAAAATTCTTTACACGGCAAGGAAAATATTGTCTAAGGTAATGTTAAATTTGGTACAATGAGGGGGGCGAGGGGAGGGATATGCGATTTGATACAAAGTCCCCCCCCCCTGCCACCCACAGTTGACTTAAAACTAAGCTTATACTAAACTATTCTAGATTTGTTAACAAAATGAGTATGAGGATTGTACAGCTGACTAGGGCAGTAAAAATAGGATTGTTTGCAGAAGAGAACGATTACATGAGAAAGACTTAAATTAACTTACAGACTATAAATATTGAGCCGCGCAGAGGTGATTGAGGCGGTAAGCCGCGTTGAGTGGGAAAGTGATTATGGGGGGGGGGGGGTCTTAACCGTAGTCGACCCGGCTGGTGATTAACGCTTTCATAGCGATGAGTCGGGGGCATTGGGGGGAGGTGGCGAAATGTCGGGAATCGGAATTGGAATGGTATTTTGTGTTATGAGTTACGCAGTTGTGGCATTTGTATTTGGTGGGGTCACTCTTGTGGGGGCAGTTGTCGGTGTCGTGAGAGGGGTTGGAGCAGTAGGCGCAGTTAGTGGTGGGAGAGGAACAGTGAGAGCGGAGGTGGCCGAATTGGAGGCAGCGACGGCATTGAATAAGGGGGGAGAAGTCGTCCACGTGGACCCGCTGGTGATCCACGCAGACGCGAATGAGGGATAAGGTTACTTTGTGAACGGCGGGAGAGGCGGAGAAAACGGCATTATATAGGTTTGGATTGCGATTATTACGTTTAAAGCGCAGTTGTAGGTCTGAGTCGCGGGAGATTTGTTCGTTTATTAGGGGGTTTTGAGATTTTATTATGCTGATGAGTTCAGCGGAAGGGGTGGTGTTAGAGATGCCCTTGAGAATAAGGAGGGGGGGGATTTTTCTGGCAGGTTCAGCTGTAACTGTGCGGGAGTTTTTAAGCCTGTTTAGGGTGTCGGTTTGCTGTTCTGCTGTTTCAAATTCGATGCGGAGTTTATTGTGGGAAATGGGTTGTACCTTAGTGGGAGCGTAAGTGAGGGAGCGATAAGAAATACTATTTCTAAAAGTTTCCACTGCCTCTTGTCTGTTGGCGGGGGTGGAAGCGGGGGTGACGACGATGGCAGGCTTGTTGACGGGGATGTTTTTGGGGGCAGGGGGGCGGAAAAGATTGTTGGTCGGGGGGTTGCGGGAGGGTTGTTCACGGGAGGCGGCCTGTGAGTATGAGCGAGGGGGGTTGCTTGGGGGGAGGGAGAGCTCCTTTTTGAACTGAGCGAGCTCCTCTCGTACGCATGTAACGATCTGGTTTTTGAGTGTATCAGTGGGGGGTGAGGGAGGTAGCAGTCGGAGTGTGGACAGCTCCGTGCGGATGCAGTCGATGATCTCCTTCCGGAGGGTGTCTGAGGGTAAAGAGGGGGGGGGAGGTGGCGGAGGGTGCTGCTCTTCGGCGGCCTCGACAAGCTCGCACAGCCTGCCGAGGGCAATGGTGATTTGGTACTTAATTTCCGTTTTTAGGTTCTTGGATTGGGACAGAAACGCCCTAGCTCGATCCGTGCAGGCGCGGGCCTCCTCGGTTCGGGTGGCGTAAGTGATATCGGGGTCGGGGGAGGCGCAGGTGGATATAGGTTGGTAACGGAGGTCAAGTTGAGAGGCTGTGAGCGAGGGGGGGAGATGTGAGGGGCTGGGTGAACGAGAAGGGGAGGCGGCGGGCGAACGCCGACGCTGAGTCTCGCGTGGGGAGGGCCTGGCTGATCGCTCTGAGCGTGAACGATTAAAGTCAGCCTCCAGAAGGGAGATTGACTGTAGGAACTGTTCAGTGACTGTAGCCAGTTCAGGAAGTTCTGTGGGGCTAGTAGGGAGGGGAGCTCTGGAGGGGGTGGGGGTGAGAGTGGGGCGAGTCGCGCGCGGTCTGGAACGGCCCCCCCGAGGGGGGGACCTGGCGAGAGGCATGGGAACCTGAATTTAAAAGAGTAATAAAATTTTGGGGGGGATGTTGAGAAGAAAATAAATTAGGGGGGGGGGGGGGTGTGAGAGAAAAGTAAAATGGGGGGGGGTGTAAGAAAATGAAAATAAAAATTTGGGGGGGGGGGGGTTAAAATTTTTTTTTTTTTTTTTGGGGGGGGTGTAAGAAAAATGAAAATAAAAATTGGGGGGGGGGGGGGGTAAAAATGGGGGGGGGTAAAAATTTGGGGGGTGTAAGAAAATGAAAATTTAAAAATGGGGGGGGGGGGGGGTAAAAAAAAATGGGGGGGGGGGGGGGTAAAAATTTGGGGGTGTAAGAAAATGAAAATTTAAAAATGGGGGGGGGGGGGGGGGGTAAAAAAATGGGGGGGGGGGGGGGGTAAAAAAAAAAAAAAAAAAAATTTTGGGGGGTGTAAGAAAATGAAAATTTAAAAATGGGGGGGGGGGGGGGGTAAAAAATTTTGGGGGGGGGTGAAAGGTCTTGAAGAGACCTATCCAAAGAGGTATCGCCCGTGAAGGTGCGATGGGAGGGTGCAGAGATATGGAGGTTAATGTGTTACTGGGGAAGCGGGGTCCAGTTATACTGGGACTGGTTTTCGATAGTGGAGGGAAAGCAACTGAAAGCACGGTCAAAACAAGATGGGTGACCGGGGTCCGGTTACACTGGCGCTGGTCGCAAGCGCGTACGTCAGCGACAGCGCGTGCAACCGGTACCACGGGACCTTGAGCGGGGGGTCTGGCTGGGCTGGTTCTGGTTATGAGTAGTTGGAGTACGGTGGTACGGGGCGGACCGCGCGGGCACGTTGAATCCAAGGCCGTGCGCGGTCGGGGGGCCTGCGGAAGCTAACGCCACCTGCTAAGATTGGGTGGTATTAAGGACGACAGTCCGTTGCTGCCCTCTATGCAGACAGAAATAACTACTACACGCTATTACAGGGATCACTGCAAAGAGTTACAATGACCGTATACAAGATGGCGCTATTAAGTGCGGTGGTGCTGGGTAGACCGCGCGGGCACGTTGTATCCAAGGCCGTGCGCGGTCGGGAGGCCTACGGAAGCTGTGTCGGGCCGTGTAACACGGTGCGACACAGTGTTTCAATATATGAGAATTGAGTAATAAGAGTTAGTTTGTAAGTTTGTTACCTGTTAAATATACTATTGTGAATCTTGTTTAAGCAAGCTTGTATGAATTATTAGTGTTACAGTTTGACAGTATAAATGAATTAGAATGATAAACAATAGAACTTATATATAGAAGAAGCCAAAATAAGAGAAAAAATAATAAAGTAAAATGATAAAAATAGTTGTGTTAAAAGATTAAATTATATAAAAGGATTGTTATGAGAATACTAACTTATATAGTTATGTATGTTCAAAAATGACTTAAGGTAGAATTTATTAAATAAGATTAGATAACGAAAATACTAACTTATATAAACATAGATACTGAGGAAAATCTAAAATTATTAAAAATTGTTAATATACACTATAAATGAGCGCTACCGGCTACTGACACTAGTTTAGACGGGCCAAGGCCGTGACTCGCGAGCCGTGGCCGGAGTCTCCGAGAATGTTTTATTCTATAAATAAACTGTCTATTTTACACAGAAAATCACTCGCTGTTGTTGGCTTTAAAAGGCTATATCTTCGGATCTACCTGATGAAAATTTGAGATTTTGGTGTCCACGGGTAGCTGGAGAGATGGGCTTATTTGTCCCGCCCAGATCGACCCACCTAGATGATGCCGTTGAAGAGCTGCAGCGCGTGGAAAAAAGGCGATTTTCAGGCGACTGCAGCTCCGGTTCCTGTGGGCCGATCGAGCTGGGATTTTCAGTGTTGGTGTAAAGTAGTGGGGCGCTTGCAGACACCCCACTGGTGAAGTTCCCACTGGCCCACTAGTGGGACCTGGGTGCGGAGAGTTCCAGAGTTTTACTTGTTGTGAAGCAGCCTGAAGGTGACGAGCCGAGGTTAAGGTGCGTCGGTGTAGCCAGATAACCGGGCTACCCAGCAATGCCAAATTTGATTTTAGTTGCACGATGCGTTCTTGAGTAATTAGCGATGGAAAACACAAAACACAATTTTTCCACAGTTTTTCCCAGATTGTACGTTCAATTATGGGCCGATTTTAAAAATTTTTTCACAGTCGGGTTCCTGACGTTGTTCCGCATCTTTTGGTGTATTGCACGAGCGGTTTGGTTGAACTTTTTGGAAATTTTCGATTTTAAAATGCGTTTTCGGGCGCAGAGCGGCCGCGGAGAGACTTAGCTGGCTCGGGGAAGCGTCCGGGCGGTCCGGGAGCTGGCGCGCGACTGGTTAGGTTAGGTTAGGTTAGGTTAGGTTAGGTTAGGTTAGGTTAGGTTAGGTTAGGTTAGGTTAGGTTAGGTTAGGTTAGGTTAGGTTAGGTTAGGTTAGGTTAGGTTAGGTTAGGTTAGGTTAGGTTAGGTTAGGTTAGGTTAGGTTAGGTTAGGTTAGGTTAGGTTAGGTTAGGTTAGGTTAGGTTAGGTTAGGTTAGGTTAGGTTAGGTTAGGTTAGGTTAGGTTAGGTTAGGTTAGGTTAGGTTAGGTTGAAGTTGAAGTTGGTCTGGAAGTATACGCGTTTGCATTGCTTTCGGAATCTCTGAAGCTCACTTGTTCGTTCTCCCGAGTTTGATTGACGGACTGACCTGATTGACGCCCTTTCCAAGGCTCTTTTAGTTTCAGTCTCGAAATTTGCTTTGTTGATATCTTCGTTGTTTGTTATCGGATTTGGTTGCGGTCTACGTTGATTCGTAGCCTTTTTCAAGGCTCGTCGGGTGGCCCGCGCCAAATCCTGTTATTTGTTGTTGTTTTATTGTTATACTAATTTTAAGTTTTTTGTTGTTTTTGCTTGTTAATTTTTGGCAAAAATTGCAAATTTCGATTTGGCTGATTTTCAGTTTCCGGCTGTATTTTTTTGCGTTCTTCCGGACGGTGCCGGAAAATCGGAAATTTCCGGATTCCCGGAAATTTTGGATCGCCCGGCACTGCCCCATTTTTTGTCGTTTGGCGGTGTGCGGCGGCTCGTTCGAAGCCTTTTTCAAGGCTTCATCGGATCGCCCACATCAGCTGTTGATTTTGTTTTTGGTTAATTTTTTATTTGCGTTTTTCTGCTTCAAGTTTTGTCGCTTTCGGGGTTATTGCATTAATAACTCTCGTCTCCGTGGCCGGATTTGTTTGGGAGGCGTTTCATTAGAAGCGCCTTCCGGGCCTCCGTCTGAAGGTGCGTCGGGTTTGGAATTTTCGGAATTTTCCGGAACGTTCTTTTGCCCGGCGTTTCCGGATTCCCGGAAATTTTCCGGTCTTGAGCGGCTCAAAGGAAGCCTCTTTGGAGGCTCTTTCAGCCGGCTCAAACCCCTTGTTTGTATTCTTAGCCTATAAGGTTTTATTGCTGTTTTGTGGTTTAGACGTAAGAAACTTGTTTGTTATATTGTTGATCTTTTGTTTTCTCCACGGTGGTACTGCTACCACCTGCCAGTGGTAGCCCTACTACAACATCGGGGGCCGGCAGGGCCATTTTGGCCATGTCGGACTCCACTGAAAACAATGGGCCAAGCCCAAGTATGAAAACGAGGGGTACTAAGCTGCCGTACTCCAAGGTCGTGACCCGAACGGTGGCCCGTAAGCGGCCTGCTGCGAAAGAGGTGTACGAGGAGCCCATGTCAGAGGCGTCCATGTCGTCCAACATGTTCTATGGAGTGGTGTCTGGGTCGGAGGAGGTGGAGGAATTCACAGAACCCGCCGTCCCACCGAAGGTACTAAAGAGTAGCAGAGGCCGTGGTGGGAAGCTCCACGGGCACAGCGTGGGGCTCTCGCGTGCCCGTCGTGAGCTTAAGGAGGGGTTGGACTCTGACTCCGGGGGGTCCGCGGGCTCCTACCGGTCGGCCAGGTCCTCCGGAGGCTCAATAGAGGAGTTGCACAGAACGGCTAAGGCCAACGCCGACACCATTTTTGAGAAAGTCCGCAAGTCAAGCAACTTGAAAGGGACAGTCCAAAGGGACATAAATCAGGCAACCCGCTCCATCATGGAAGCGGTAGAGGCGCTCTCAGCTCGTAAGTCGTCGAGCGGAAATCGGCGACTTCGGGGCGAGAACAAACGCCTACAGGAGCGCATCAACCAACTCGACATAGAGATGGCGGAGCTCAAGAGGATGGTTTCCGGAATGCCCTCATCAAGGAAGATCCACTCCACACGGGCCGATGCCCCGCCGCTGACGGCGGCTGAGCCTCAGACGCTGTCGAGGGCGGAACTCGTGGAGACCCTATCGGACTTTCAGTCGCAGCTGGCGTCCCAAATCGGAGTGATGGTCAGTGCCCACCTACAGGGATTAGAGGCGGACGGGAGACTGCTCCCATCGTGTAGCCTCCGTCCACCTCTTAAGGCTGACAGAAAGAGGGAGGACCGCGGCACGGTCCCCTTGCACTCGACGGGCTCAACCCTCAACCCTCCGGCCAACCTGCCGAAAGCGGCAAGGGCAAAACCGGCCCCCAAGGTTCGAGAGCCGATTGCGGGCCCATCATCTCGGCCCTCTGAAACGTCGGATGGATGGACTGAAGTGGAAAGACGCAAAAAACGCGCCTCCGCCAATGCAACTGCTCCTGCCGCCCAAAGCCTGAAAAAGGCTACCAAAAAGGCGGCCAAGCTCCCGAAAGAGCCTAAAAAACTGGCTGTAGTTGTGGCCCTTAAGCCGGAGGCGATCGCCAACGGTGCTACCTACAAAGAGGCCATGGAGAAAACCAAGGCCTCGGTCTCCTTAAGCGCACTCGGGATTGGTCCGGCCCAATTCCGAACTAGCGTCACGGGAGCTCGCATACTGGAGCTCCCGAAGGAGACCACGGCCTCACAAGCCGACCAGCTGGCGGCCAGTATAGGCGTAGTTTTGGGAAAGGTGGCGAAAGTCACGCGCCCAGTTAAATCGGCCGATATCCGAGTGATGGGCCTCGACGACTCGGTGTCGGCCGAGGAACTGCTGGCCGCGTTGGCAACGAGCACGGGTTGTCCCCCTGAACACTTCAGGGTGGGCAAGGTCCACCCTGGAGCTAGGGGGGTGGGTTCAGCATTTGCCTCCTGCCCGGTGGAAGCGGCCCGGAAGCTGGCGACGGATGGTCGTATCACGGTTGGATGGAGTTCTGCCTCTGTCCAGCTGATGGAGCAGCGCCCTATGCGCTGCTTCAGGTGCATGGGACTCGGCCATCCGTCGGTCAGATGTCCGTCCAGGAAGAACCGTAGCGATCTCTGCTACAGGTGCGGATTGGAAGGGCACACCGCTAACGGGTGCGAGGCAACGTTCAAATGCGCCGTATGCTCAGACGCGGGTCTCCCAGCAAACCACCGCATGGGGGGGATGAACTGTTCCCCCCCCGCCGTAAGGGGCCGCCTTTCCGCGGCCAAGCCATCAGAGAAGTCAGGGGCCAGCCGTGCTGCAAGGGAAATGGATACCTCCAATGGCTCTTAAGGCCCCCAAGTTCCTACAAGCGAATGTTAACCACTCCGCCATGGCCCAAGACCTAATGTGTCAGACTATGGCGGAGGAAGGGATACATCTGGCGGTGGTGGCGGAGCCGTACTATGTTCCCCAGAACCCCCGCTGGTTGGGGGACCTGGACGGCTCCGCCGCACTCGTGGTGCAGGCCGGTGGTGTGGCACCTCCTCTCGTCCTGAGGGAGAGAGGTAGGGGATTTGTGGCAGCGAACTGGGGGAGAATGGTGGTCGTGTCGACCTACTTCTCCCCTAACCGCAGTCGGGCGGCCTTCGAGGCCTTCCTGGCTGCGGTGGAGGGTGTGGTGAGGCGTGCGGCCCCACTCCCAGTTCTGGTGGCGGGGGACCTTAACGCCAAAGCCTCGGCGTGGGGGTCCCCCAGTACGGACGTGAGGGGGGGTATCCTGGTGTCCTGGGCGTTGGGCCTGGGACTTCAGGTGCTCAACCGAGGCACCTCCCCTACGTGCGTACGGTGGCAAGGTGCGTCAATCGTGGACGTATCCTTCGCCACCGCCGCCCTCGCTGCCCAAATCCAAGATTGGATGGTGGTGGAGGACGTGGAGACCATGTCGGACCACCGTTATGTCCGATATGAGGTCTCCACGCTGGCCGCTAGGGCCCCACAGAGTCGGGAGCCCACGGCGGGTGTCGCCTTTCCCAGGTGGGCACTCGCCAAGCTCCGCCCGGATGTGGCGGAGGAGGCTGCGATGGTGAGGGAATGGTCTCCCCTCCCCCCTCACCTCGCAGGGGATCCCGACGGCATGGCAGACCACTTTGCGGGCGACCTTCGGGCAGTCTGCACCGCTGCCATGCCGCTGTGGCGTCCTCCTCCCCGATGGAGGAGGGTATATTGGTGGGCGCAGGAGATTGGTTCCCTGCGCTCCGCATGCCTAGCGGCCAGACGCGCGCTCCTCCGCTGCCGGAGGCGACGTTCCGGGGGGGCGCCTGACGAGGAGGTCCTTCTTCGTCAGGCGTACAGGGAGGCTCACAAGGCCCTGCAGAAAAGCATCTGCAGGGCGAAGGAGGAGGCCCGTGAGCGCTTCCTGGCCCTCCTGGACGCCGACCCCTGGGGCCGCCCGTATAGGACCGTGAGGGGGAAGTTTGCTTCGAGCTCCCCCTCCACGGCTACCTTCGACCCGCCGCTGCTCGATGAGGTTGTGGGGTCTCTCTTCCCGACCCCCGGCCCAATCGAGCCCCCCCGCATGGAGCCTCCGGAACCACTGCCGGAGGCCGAATTGAATGGCCCTCCCGTCTCCGACGTAGAGTTTGAGGCGGTGAGGGAGCGGATCGCGCGGAAGAGGACGGCCCCGGGGCCAGACGGAGTCCCGGCTAAGGCCCTGGCGATAGCGCTGGGGCCTCTGGAGAAGAGATTCCGGGCGGTACTCGACGCATGTATCGCCCGGAATAAGTTTCCAAAGAGGTGGAAAGCGGGGCGACTCTGCCTTCTCCGCAAGGAGGGTCGTCCCGCCGATTCGCCGGCGGGGTACCGACCGGTGGTTTTGCTCGACGATTCCGGCAAAGCCTTGGAGAGGATTATGGCTCGCCGGATCGTCGAGCATCTGGAGACTGAGGGGCCGAACCTGGATGAGTGCCAGTTCGGCTTCCGCACCGGTCGGTCCACTGTTGATGCTGTGGGCCACTTAAAAAGATGGTCCGAGAAGGCCACCGGCAGGGGGGAGGTTGTTGTTGCGGTGTCACTCGACATCCGCAACGCATTCAACAGCCTCCCCCATGAATGTATTAGGGCGGCACTCCGATTCCACCGGGTGCCGTCCTACCTCTGCGCCCTCGTCTCCGACTACCTCTCAGGTCGGGTAGTGCTGTATGAGGGCGCAGATGGTGGCGTTCACAAACGCTCAATGTCGGCTGGCGTACCCCAGGGGGCCGTACTCGGCCCACTATTGTGGAACCTGGGGTACAATTGGGTCCTGCGAGGCAACCTCCTTCCCAGGATGGAGGTTGTCTGCTTCGCCGACGACACACTGGTCGCGGCGAGAGCAAAGACGTGGGAGCAGGCAGAACGACTTGCGTCGGCCGGCACCTCGATGGTCGTCCGGCGCATTCGCCTGCTCGGGTTGGAGGTGGCCCTAGACAAAACCAGGGCCATGGGTTTCCACCCCCCACGCCGCAGGTTCCCTTCGGGGCTCCGTGTCCGAGTGGAGGGGGTCCAGATACCGGTCGAGATGCACATTAAGTATCTCGGCCTAACACTGGACCCCCGCTGGAGCTTCGAGGAGCATTTTAAGCTCCTCGCTCCACGGCTGACTGCAGCCGCAGCCGCACTCGGACGGCTCCTCCCGAACCAGGGAGGGCCAAACTCGGCGTGCCGTCGGCTTTATCAGGGAGTGGTAAGGTCGATGGCACTCTACGGAGCCCCGGTCTGGGCGGAGTGTCTCACTCCTCACACCCGGGCCCTCCTGTGCAGACCCCAAAGGGTCCTGGCGAACCGGGCCGTGCGGGCATACCGCACGGTCAGCCACGGAGCCGCTTGCGTGCTAGCAGGCACGCCTCCGTGGGATGTCGATGCCCTGGTTCTGTCCCAGGTGCATCGGCATCGGGTCGCCGTAAGGGCCCAAGGAGGGAGACCCGTCGCCGAGGACGTGCGGCGGGTCCGCGCAGAGGCGCTGGAGGGTGCCATCCGGGACTGGAGTGAGGCACTCCGTGAACCCAAGTTTGGAGGCCGGACAATCCGAGCGATCCGGCCGGTGTTGGAGGCATGGGTGAGGCGCCGACGGGGCGGCCTCACCTTCCATATGGTGCAGATAATGACCGGGCACGGGTGCTTCGGCCATTATCTGCACCACATAAAAAAGGAGGAATCGCCGCAGTGTCACCACTGCGGCGACCCCGATGATACGGCCGAGCATACTCTCCAGGTATGCTCGGCCTGGAGTGTCCAGCGTCGCGAATTAAAGGCGGCGCTGGGTGGAGGCGATGTCTCATTGCCAAGCATGGTTGAAGCCATGCTTGACAATGAGACAATATGGAAAGCGGTCGCCTCCTTCTGCGATTCTGTAATGTCGCAGAAGGAGGCAGCTGAGAGGGAGCGAGAGGAAGAGGCAGGTCTCGCTTCCCTCAGACGCAGACGGCCGGGCAGGAGAAGGCGGGCATATCTAACCCGTCTTCAACTGCCCTAGGGGACCTGCGCACATGGCTGGCTAAGCCGTGTGCGCCTGCACAGGCTCCCCCCCGTCTGGGGATTGCCCCGGTGTCTCCGGGCAATCCCCCTTTGGCGTTAACCTAGCCAGCGATGGCTAGGCAGCCCTGGGGGTGGATCGGAGTTGTTGCCTCGGCAGAGCCCGGTCCACCCCCGCTCACAGGGCAAGGAGGCACCGGGGAGTTTTAGTGGGTAGTGGCCAGGCCCGCTATGAATAGCATAGCGCCGAGCGCTGGCCGACCCCCACATACCCCTACCGCCTAGCCAACGGTAGGGAATCAATAAAAGGATTTCTCCTCGTCAAAAAAAAAAAAAAAAAAAAAAAAAAGGTTAGGTTAGGTTAGGTTAGGTTAGGTTAGGTTAGGTTAGGTTAGGTTAGGTTAGGTTAGGTTAGGTTAGGTTCCCCCCCTAGGTGGGCCACGACCTTGACGTGGTGGGGGGGCTTAACCCTCGCCAGTTCTTGGCGAGGGGACCAAGAAGGCCCACACCGGTGTGCTCCGAGCGGGTTCCGTTTAGCGGAGCTCGTGGCGGAGCACACAGTTGAGGTTCCCCTGGCAGCTTGCTGCCAGGGTTTTTTACGGGGTTCAGGGGAATAGGGAGGCCCTTAGGGTGGCCCCTGGTCCCCTGCTCTTGTTGGTGGTAGGGCGGAACTTGTTCCGCCCTCATTGGCGTTCTCCTGGCGACAGGGACGGGATTGGTATCTCTCCCTCTGCCTTCTCGCCTCTGTCGCCAGGGGTTTTTTTGTTGTTTTTTATTTTAGTTGGAGTTCAGGGGAACAGGGAGGCCATGGAGGGTGGCCCCTGGTCCCCTGCTCTAGTTGGCGGTCGGGCGGGACTTGTCCCGCCCTCTTTTTGACGGTGGGGGAGCCAATGGACATTGCGGTGTCCATTGAGTCCCCCATTAACATCTCGTAGACGGCCGGGCAGGAGAGGGCGGGCACCAGCCCGTCTTCAAATGTCCTAGGGGACCTGCGCACACAGTTGCTAGCTGTGTGTGCCTGCACGGGTCCCCTACGTCTGGGGATTGCTCGGGTGTCTCCGGGCAATCCCCCCAGTTGGCGTTACCCTAGCCAGAAATGGCTAGGTTGCCCGAGGGGGGTGGGTCGGAGCAGTTGGTTCGCCAGAGCCCGTCCACCCCTCACTCACGGGCGAGGAGACACCGGGGAGTTTTAGTGGGTAGGGGCAGTTCCGTCTGCTACGTGAGCAACGCGGAGTATACTGTCGACCCCCACATACCCCTGTCGCCTAGCAAGCGGCAGGGGATCAATAAAAGGATTTCTCCTCGACAAAAAAAAAAAAAAAAAAAAAAAAAAAAAAAAAAAAAAAAAAAAAGGTTAGGTTAGGTTAGGTTAGGTTAGGTTAGGTTAGGTTAGGTTAGGTTAGGTTAGGTTAGGTTAGGTTAGGTTAGGTTAGGTTAGGTTAGGTTAGGTTAGGTTAGGTTAGGTTAGGTTAGGTTAGGTTAGGTTAGGTTAGGTTAGGTTAGGTTAGGTTAGGTTAGGTTAGGTTAGGTTAGGTTAGGTTAGGTTAGGTTAGGTTAGGTTAGGTTAGGTTAGGTTAGGTTAGGTTAGGTTAGGTTAGGTTAGGTTAGGTTAGGTTAGGTTAGGTTAGGTTAGGTTAGGTTAGGTTAGGTTAGGTTAGGTTAGGTTAGGTTAGGTTAGGTTAGGTTAGGTTAGGTTAGGTTAGGTTAGGTTAGGTTAGGTTAGGTTAGGTTAGGTTAGGTTAGGTTAGGTTAGGTTAGGTTAGGTTAGGTTAGGTTAGGTTAGGTTAGGTTAGGTTAGGTTAGGTTAGGTTAGGTTAGGTTAGGTTAGGTTAGGTTAGGTTAGGTTAGGTTAGGTTAGGTTAGGTTAGGTTAGGTTAGGTTAGGTTAGGTTAGGTTAGGTTAGGTTAGGTTAGGTTAGGTTAGGTTAGGTTAGGTTAGGTTAGGTTAGGTTAGGTTAGGTTAGGTTAGGTTAGGTTAGGTTAGGTTAGGTTAGGTTAGGTTAGGTTAGGTTAGGTTAGGTTAGGTTAGGTTAGGTTAGGTTAGGTTAGGTTAGGTTAGGTTAGGTTAGGTTAGGTTAGGTTAGGTTAGGTTAGGTTAGGTTAGGTTAGGTTAGGTTAGGTTAGGTTAGGTTAGGTTAGGTTAGGTTAGGTTAGGTTAGGTTAGGTTAGGTTAGGTTAGGTTAGGTTAGGTTAGGTTAGGTTAGGTTAGGTTAGGTTAGGTTAGGTTAGGTTAGGTTAGGTTAGGTTAGGTTAGGTTAGGTTAGGTTAGGTTAGGTTAGGTTAGGTTAGGTTAGGTTAGGTTAGGTTAGGTTAGGTTAGGTTAGGTTAGGTTAGGTTAGGTTAGGTTAGGTTAGGTTAGGTTCTGTCGCGGGCAGAATTTTTAGAAACGATGGGGTCTCTCCAGGAGGAGCTCATAGAGCTGGTGACCACCCTGGTGAAATCACAAATGGAAGGTTTGCTAGAGCGTCTGGCGGCAGAGGGCAGGCTGCTGCCGGCTCAGCCGACGACGCTTCCGACGGTTGACCTGAGGGAGAACCCTTCGGTAACGACGCTCGCCCCGCCTTCTAATCTGCCCAAGAAGGCGAGAATAGTGAAGACTGCCAAACCCAAGGCCCCCGAGCCTGGGCCGCAGACTGGGCCGCCCACCCAGTCAGGAGGAACCGACGCTAGCTGGTCGGAGGTGGTCAGGCGCAAGAAGCGCGCCCCCGCCGCTGCCCCGGTTGTAGCAAAAAAAAGTCTGCCCAGGCTCCCGAAGGCGCCTACGAAGATGGCCGTGGTGGTGGCCCTCAAACCCGAGGCGGTTGAGGGGGGCGCCACCTACAGTGACGCGATAAAGAGGACGAAGGAGGCGGTCTCGCTGGAGGCCCTCGGGATTGGCCCCGTCCAGTTCCGCACGGGCTTCACCGGCGCGCGAATTTTGAGGCTCCCAAAGGAGACAACGCCCGCCCAGGCGGACATGTTGGCGGCTCAAATCAGCTCCGTGCTGGGGGATGAGGCGAAGGTCACGCGCCCGTCCAAAACAGCCGACATCCGGGTCTCCGGATTGGAGGATACGGTGTCGGCTGTAGAGCTGAAGGAAGCCCTCGCGTCGGCCACCGGCTGCCCCCCTGATCAATTCAGGGTGGGCAGGGTGCACCCTGGCGCCAGGGGTATGGGTTCCGCTTTCGCCTCGGTCCCAGTGGAGGCCGCCAGAAAACTGGTTGCCGCTGGTCATTTGACTGTAGGATGGAGTGCGGCCTCCATTCAACTGCTGGAGCAGCGCCCCATGCGCTGCTACCAATGCATGGGGCTCGGCCATCCGAGGGCCAGGTGCCCGTCGAGTAAGGACCGCAGCGGGCATTGTTTCCGCTGCGGAAAAGAGGGTCACTCCGCCTTCGAATGTGAGGCGGAGTACAACTGCGGCGTGTGTGCCGATGCCGAGCTTCCAGCCGGCCATCGTATGGGGGGCGCTAAATGCTCCCCACCTGTGGTCAAGGGCCGCACCACAGCGGCGCCATCGACTGCCCGTTCTAGGGCTACCCGTGCCGAAAGGGAGGAACTAATGGACATTCTTGGTGCCCATTAAGTCCTCCCTAGACTTTCAATAGCTGACGGTTGGGCAGGAGAAGGCGGGTATTAGCCCGTCTTCAAGTGTCCTCGGGGACCTGCGCACACAGCCGCTAACTGTGTGTGCCTGCACGGGTCCCCTCCGTCTGGGGATTGCTTGCGTATCTCCGGGCAATCCCCCCCCTGTTGGCGCCAGCCTAGCCAGAAATGGTTGGGCAGCCCGTGAGGGGTGGGTCGGAGCAGTTGGTTCGCCAGAGCCCGTCCACCCCCCGCATTGTGGGCAAGGAGATACCGGGGAGTTTTAGTGGGTAGGGGCAGTTCCGCCTGCTACGTGAGCAACGCGGAGTATACTGTCGACCCCCACATACCCCTGTCGCCTAGCAAGCGGCAGGGGATCAATAAAAGGATTTCTCCTCGACAAAAAAAAAAAAAAAAAGGTTAGGTTAGGTTAGGTTAGGTTAGGTTAGGTTAGGTTAGGTTAGGTTAGGTTAGGTTAGGTTAGGTTAGGTTAGGTTAGGTTAGGTTAGGTTAGGTTAGGTTAGGTTAGGTTAGGTTAGGTTAGGTTAGGTTAGGTTAGGTTAGGTTAGGTTAGGTTAGGTTAGGTTAGGTTAGGTTAGGTTAGGTTAGGTTAGGTTAGGTTAGGTTGAGGTTAGGTTGAGGGGAAAATTTCTTCCGAGCTCTGTGAGGTTTCGATTGCTATCGATAGCTTTTAGCCTTCTTGTAGTTTTTGGCGGGGTGGACTGACGGACTGAGCTGATTGAAGCCTTTTTTAAGGCTTCATCAGTCACAGGCCCGGATTTTCATTCCGTCATATCTTTGTTGTCTGTCGTCGGATTTCGCTGCGGTCTGCGCTGATTCGTAGCCTTTTTTAAGGCTCGTCGGGTGGTCCGTGGCATTTTTTGTTGTTCTTTGTTTTTTGGTTGTTTTGGTGTTTTGTTTGTTTTTGTCGTTTTTCTTTGTTTATTTTGGTCAAATTTTTCAAAATTTGTTTTGGCTGAAACTCGGTTTCCCCCCATTTTTTCCGGTGTATTTTCGGACGGTGCCGGAAAATCGAAAATTTCCGGATTTCCGGAAATTTTTGGTTGGCCGGCGCTGCGCCAGTTTTAGTTGTTTGGCGGTGTGCGGCGGCTCGTTTGAAGCCTTTTTCAAGGCTTCTCCGGACTGCCCACATCAGCCGTCGCTGCGGCGCTTACTTAAGTTTTTATTGTGGATAATTGTTTTTTAGTTTTGGTTTTTTCTAGTTTCATTTGGTGATTTCTTTTGACCCTGTGGGCCGATTTGCTTGGGAGGTGGTTCGGAAGAAGCGCCTCCCAAGACTCCTCCGGACGGCACGCCGGGCCCGGAATTTTCCGGTTTTCTCGGAAATTTCTCTGGCCCGGCGTTTCCGGATTTCCGGACCTTTTTGGTTTTTGGGGGGCTCCAGGGACGCCTTTTCAAAGGCGCTCCCAGACAGTCCAAACCCGGTTTTTGTGTGTTCCTTTTTTCGATAGATATTGTAGTTCTTAGTAATTGTGTTCAGAATTGTTTCAAATTTTTGTTGATTTCTTGTTGATTTTTATCGTTCTTTTGTTGTCTCTGTTATTCTGTCCCCCCCTTTGGTAGGGGTGGACAATCTTAACGTACGGGATTCGACAGGGCCACTTCTGGTCATGTCGGTCTCTAGGGAGAGTGACCCTCCCTCGGGCAATACACGCTCGAAAAGGCGTAAAAGCGCATCGCGTTCGGAGATGAGTACCCTCGGGTCCTCACGAGCCTCTTTAGAGTCTGATCATATGGAGGTGCCGGATACAGACAAACCCACCCCCAAATTACTTCCGATGACGGATAAAATGATATCCATATGGGCGAGGGCCAACGCAGTACGGGAAGTCCTCGAGGATTCGCCTAAGCTGAGGAGTAAACAGAAGGTAGAGATCAGGGACGAAATAAGTGATATAGCGGAGTTGGCTTGGAAGTTGAAAGAAGAGACTTCCGAGACATATTATGAAATGGAAGATGAGAAGGAGCGTATGCGCCGACAGATAGAGGCCCTCCAATCAGAGGTGGCACGTTTAAAACGGTCTACAAACGAGAGGTCTAGCCCTGAGCCGGCGGTGGAGCAGCATTCGGAGATAGAAAGGCCCAAAACGGCGGCTGAAAGCCAGCCACTGTCGCGGGCAGAATTTCTGCAAACAATCGGAGACCTACAGGAGGAGCTCACTCACTACGTGGAAGGGGTGGTCTGTGCCCGATTGGAGTTTCTTATGGAGGATGGCAGGCTTCCCCCTGTCCAGAAAATTCGGCCACAACTGAGTGCGGATAGCCGAGCGGGAGACAACGTCGAGACCTCGAAGGGGGACACGGTGTCGACGCTCAACCCCCCGGCCAACTTGCCTAAGAAGGCGAGAGCTGCTAAGGCAACACCCCCCCCTGTTTGCAAGGCTCCTGAGCCGTTGCTGGGCCCATCCAACCAGCCAGGTGGAACAGCTTCCAGCTGGACGGAGGTTGTCAAGCGCAAAAAGCGTGCCCCTGTCGTCCCTGCGCCGGCTGTGACAAAAGCAGCCGCCCCCAAGCTCCCAAGGGAGCGTAAGAAGTTAGCAGTGGTGGTGGCTCTTACGCCAGAAGCTGCTGAAAAAGGTGTCACTTACAACAGTGCCATCGCAAAGATGAAGGCATCTGTCTCGCTCGATGCCCTAGGCATCGGTCCGGCCCAGTTCCGAGCGAGCTTTACGGGAGCTCGCATCCTTGAGCTCCCGGCGGAGACAACGACCGCCCAGGCGGACCTCTTGGCGGCGCAAATTAGCGCAACGTTGGGTGACGAGGCCAAAGTGACGCGCCCTGTCAAATTAGTTGATATCCAGGTCAATGGAATGGAGGATTCGGTCTCTACCGAAGAGTTGAAGACAGCCCTGGCCTCGAGCACAGGTTGCCCCCCTGAATCCTTCAGGGTGAGTAAGGTGTATACTGGTGTCGGAGGAACGGGCTCGGCATTTGTCTCGTGCCCTACTGGAGCTGCCAGGAAACTGGCTATCGATGGTCATATCGCGGTCGGATGGAGCTTGGCCTCTGTCCGACTGCTGGAACAGCGCCCCATGCGCTGTTTCAGATGTATGGGCCTTGGCCATCCGCAGGTCAGATGCCCGTCCAAAAAGGACCGCACTGGTCTTTGTTACCGTTGCGGAAAGGACGGGCACACCGCCAATGAGTGCGAGGCGGAATATAAATGTGGAGTATGCACCGATGCTGGTCGGCCGGCCAATCACCGCATGGGAGGGTATAACTGCTCTCCCCCCGTCGTGAAGGGCCGGTCCATTTCGTACTTGCAGGCAGCTTATACCGGAGTTTCCGGTAACACCAGGGAGGAGCCAATGGACGCTTAAAAGTATGGCGATATGACCGAGCATCTAAGGATGCTCGGCCTGGAGTCTCATTTTCAAGCATGGTCCTAGCCATGCTTGACAATGAGACCAACTGTTATATGGAGGGAGCGTCCCGCTTCCCTCAGTAGCTGGCGGCAGGACAAGAGAAGTCAGGCATTCTGCCCGTCTTCAAATGTCCTCGGGGGCCTGCGCACACAGCTGCTAACTGTGTGTGCCTGCACGGGTCCCCTCCGCCTAGGGGTTTGCTCGGGTATCTTCGGGCAAGCCCCCCTGTTGGCGTCAACCCAGCCAGAAATGGCTGGGCAGCCCGTGAGGGGTGGGTCGGAGCAGTTGGTTCGCCAGAGCCCGTCCACCCCCCGCACAATGGGCAAGGAGATACCGGGGAGTTTTAGTGGGTAGGGGCAGTTCCGTCTGCTACGTGAGCAACGCGGAGTATACTGTCGACCCCCACATACCCCTGTCGCCTAGCAAGCGGCAGGGGATCAATAAAAGGATTTCTCCTCGATAAAAAAAAAAAAAAAAAAAAAAAAAAAAAAAAAAAAAAAAAAAAAAAAAAAAAAAAAAAAAAAAAAAGGTTAGGTTAGGTTAGGTTAGGTTAGGTTAGGTTAGGTTAGGTTAGGTTAGGTTAGGTTAGGTTAGGTTAGGTTAGGTTAGGTTAGGTTAGGTTCCCCCCCTAGGTGGGCCACGACCTTGACGTGGTGGGGGGGCTTAACCCTCGCCAGTTCTTGGCGAGGGGACCAAGAAGGCCCACACCGTGCGCTCCGAGCGGGTTTGAGACACCAAGCCCGTAGCGGAGCGCACATCGGAGGTTCCCCTGGCAGCTTGCTGCCAGGGTTTTTGTTGAGGGTGGGCGGAACTTGTTCCGTCCTCTCGGCGTTCTCCTGGCGACAGGGGCGGGTTTGGTATCTCTCCCTCTGCCTTCTCGCCTCTGTCGCCAGGGGTTTTTTGTTGTTTTTATTTTTAGTTGGAGTTCAGGGGAACAGGGAGGCCATGGAGGGTGGCCCCTGGTCCCCTGCTCTAGTTGGCGGTCGGGCGGGACTTGTCCCGCCCTCTTTTTTGACGGTGGGGGAGCCAATGGACATTGCGGTGTCCATTGAGTCCCCCATTAACATCTCGTAGACGGCCGGGCAGGAGAGGGCGGGCACCAGCCCGTCTTCAAATGTCCTAGGGGACCTGCGCACACAGTTGCTAGCTGTGTGTGCCTGCACGGGTCCCCTACGTCTGGGGATTGCTCGGGTGTCTCCGGGCAATCCCCCCAGTTGGCGTTACCCTAGCCAGCAATGGCTAGGTTGCCCGAGGGGGGTGGGTCGGAGCAGTTGGTTCGCCAGAGCCCGTCCACCCCTCACTCACGGGCGAGGAGACACCGGGGAGTTTTAGTGGGTAGGGGCAGTTCCGCCTGCTATGTGAGCAACGCGGAGTATACTGTCGACCCCCACATACCCCTGTCGCCTAGCAAGCGGCAGG